>OX459038.1:5315559-5858090 GCA_949775005.1 Orthosia gothica
AACATCTGCATTCCTCAAAAACAATTAGTGTCAATAACCTTGTGCGTGTCTTCTTGGCATGGTTATGGTTGTCAACCAACTAAGCTGAAAATCAAAATCCAAGATGTCGCCGACGATAATTAGATTTTCATTATTGGGTAATTTTAATGGTTTCGCTGACAAAAGGTGGTTCTTTTCTTTTTTTTGGGAATCATTGTTCTGGTTTCCGTATATTTAAATAACGAATATGGGCTTAAAATAAAAAGCCAAGATGGCGCCGACGAAATATTTTTAACTTTTCGTCATAGGTGTCATTAACGAATACGGGCTTAAAATTGAAATTATAGAAAAATAAAAAACCTGAAATAGCTGCCAACTTGGATTGAGAATTGAAATTCGAATTCGAAATTTTTTGAATTTTTGATTGACTTTGAAATTGCCACCATCTTTAATTTGTGAATTAAGAGAATGTGCTAGCCCTTGAACTTATGTATGTACTAATACTTCGCCCGCGACTTCACGTGCTCCGTATTTTATCCTTCAGATGACTTTTTAGTTCACCCCCTTGAAAGGTGAATTTCCAAAAATCCCTCCCCTATATCATGAACAGAAGCCACAGGCCACAGCCACAGGGCTTCTGTTTATGATATAGGGGAGGGAAGAATTAGAAAGAAGAATTTTATTGTACAGACAATAAAATTCTTCAAAAATCTCACCCCATAAATCGTCTTTTAGGAATAGTTTTGAAAAACTAATAATGAAACCTTTACTATTTACTTAGGTTAGTATTTATGTCAAATTTTCAAATTTCCACCTTTTCACTTCCTTAGGGGTTGAATTTCCAAAAAGCAATAAATACATGAATTCTTTTTATCAACCAAGAGCGTCAATCTATATGTGTCCATTTATAAACTGTACAATTTCATACAAACTTTCAACCCTTTTTTTACACCTGTAGGGGTGGAATTTCCAACTTACGAACTATAGAAATTTCATACATACTTTCAACCCACTTTTACCCCCTTAGGAGTGAAATTTCCAAAAATCCTTTCATAATGCGCACTTGAGAAACTTCCCTGCCAAATTTCATCTTTGTGCGTCAAGCGGTTTTTATGATGATATTTGTAATGCAGCTTGGTACATAATATGCACCGCCTTCTTAGATTTATTTTGAATTAATTTTCTGAATCACCGCCCTCGAAAATCATCTTAATGACTTCCATTACGATACATTGTATGGTCGCCATCTTGGATTTCAATTACAGCCATGCCATAACAGCTGGCTTCGGATTCGCGTAAGTGTACCAGTTCCTGCCTACGCCTACTTATAATACATAGATATACTCGTATTTATACTGGTCGTTCTGTATAAAACCTTCTGAAAAGATCAAACTAAAACTCTCTTTTAGACTAAAATGTATCCGACAAAAATAAATAATATATAATAATATATTTTGAATATAGACCGCATTCCGATTTTGAATTTTGAATTATTGTTCGTAATAGAAAAATTGGCGCGAAATTAGCCACGGAACCGAAATTTTTCTTAAAATACTGTATTATGATTATGATAACAGTATTATGAAATCATTTATGTATAGTTATTACTTAGTATAAGTTGTTATTGTATTTTATTCCTATACACGGTTTTATTCTAATTTTAAAACAATACACTTTTTAAAATCTCTAATTTATTCAAATGAACCGAGTCAATCGAAATAATTTAAAATAATCGTTTGATACACTTAATCGATTAGGCTGAATGCAATTTTATCGATTATGAGACAGGTGAATGGACAGCATAAAAAAAAACAACACCAAAGAAATGTCATAATGCAAGGTTGCATCAACATTTTAAGCAAAATTTTGCCAGATTTTGGCTTGTTTTTTTATGAACTGTTGTATGAAAACTTAGGTACATAAGGACGCAAATAAAATGAGTATATCTTTATTTTGTCCTTTTGCATCATTTCAGCAAGCTATAAGGTTGTTTATGCATATATTTTGAGCAAATCTAAATTGTCTACTGTTTGGAAAGGTGTAGTAATTCTTAATTTGTACACATTTTGCAATAGGCTTACACGGTTTAACCGACCTAAACATGTAAATAAAGATATTTTTTACAAATTTTCTGTGTAAAATAGCTGCGTAAACTTATTTTTCTGAAAAATTCGAATGTTGAAAGTTCATGTAAATTCCTGAATTTCATGGCGTAATTTGCAACACCCTGTCGAGTCAGCTGGTATGTCATGTGTCAAAATCTTGTCGAGCAGAGTGGTTAAACGCTTATGTTTAGTTTAGTTAGTTATAACGCGTTATGTTTTAGAAGTTGCTTTGTGTAAAATAACACAAATATTGAAATGATAATTAATTATTTAAAAATACAAATAACACTAAATATAAATAATCAAACTCATCATTAACAAACTGTTGCAATCCGCTGCTGGACATAGGTATCTTATAATGCCCTGAGTAGGTACAATCCTCATCTCAATCTACCTACTTAATGATAAGGAAAACACTACAAAGATAGCAAAAAACAATTTGGAACATTTACTTTACACATTATGTAACAATATGTAACATTTACGTATATGTAACATTGGTACACTAGTACATAACCTTAAAAAATAAAACTGGTTATAACTTATACGTCCCAAGTTCTAAAAATCTAAGAATTTAAAAAGGGATTATCTATCATACAAACTACCAATTAAAACAAAAAATATCCCAAAACACGAAATTTTAGTAGCGGTACGAAATACCCATACAAGCCTGCCATTCACCTTTATATGTATGATTTGTTAGATAACCCAAAATATATAAGTTTTCAAGTGAATCTAACCTTTAAAAGAAAATGGTGTAGAAAATAGGAAAAATAAGGTTGCCAGCTCTCAGTTAGCCGCAATCTGTGGGTTGCCAGTTGACATGCTAAACCTGGCAACCCTTAAATGGCGGCTAACTGAGAGCAAGTTGATGTTGCATACGAACACACGAATCCCACGATACAAGAGAAATTCTTAGTAGTTCCTATGGCAAAGATTAAAAAAAAAAGTATTGCAGTAAGTAGTAAGCGGCTGGATATAGCAATATCCAGCCGCAAACAGATACTTTTTTTTACCTAGCAAGGTAATCTTGAAGTTATCTACCAGGCCCCTCAGAAAGTATTGCGAAAAAAAGTTTTTATATATGGGAGACTGGCCAGTTATAATGTTTTTCGAAAATATGATTATTTATAAGTAAAAATAAGTAAGTTCCAATTTCAAAATTTCCCTCCACATTTTTTGCGAGTTAATTCAAAGTATTGTGTCTCACTGAAATATGGATCTGCGCCGGGAACATTTTAGAGCTATGATTTTATACGATTTCAAGTGTCGCCTGAAACCGGATGAATCGTACGATAGACTTCAAATGGCATTCATGGATGAAGGCCCTTCCAAGGCAACCGTGTATCGTTGGTATAACGAATTCAAGCGCGGTCGACCAACTTTGGGGGATGACGAAAGAAGCGGTCGCCCTTTGACGGCTGTTACCGAAGAAAACGTGCTAGCAGTGAAAAATTTAATCCAAGACAATAGGCGAATTACATATCAGGAGATTCAACACATATTGAAGATTGGATCGGGAGGCGTTCACGAGATTCTACACAGCCATCTTCGCGTGAGGAGGATAGTATCACGCTGGGTGCCGCACAACCTCACCGATGCTCAGAAGCAGGCCCGGGTGGAATGGTGCCGTGATATGCTTAACAAATTTGAAGCAGGCTCGTCTCGGCGTGTTTACGACATCGTTACAGGTGATGAGTCCTGGATTTATCAATACGACCCAGAAACCAAGCGCCAGTCGACTGTTTGGGTGTTTCAAAATGAGCCAACGCCTACCAAAGTGAAGCGATCTAGAAGCGGGGGTAAGATTTTGATCGCTAGCTTTTTTAATTTGACTTGGTATCAATTCCCTTACGGGATCAAAGAAGCATTAATGCCGAATGGTATACTACCAAATGTTTGCCAGAAGTTTTCTCTGTTATAAGCAACAAGCGACCAAACACAGGGCTCCGCGGGCTACTGCTCCACCACGACAATGCACCTGCGCACACCGCACTCAAAACGAGGGACTTCCTGGACAGCACGCCAGTCAAACTCCTAGGTCACCCTCCTTACAGCCCTGATCTAGCACCGTGTGACTTCTTTTTATTCCCAAAAATAAAAAATCAGCTCAAAGGGATACAATTTTCGTCGCCGGAAGATGCGCTGGCTGCGTTCGAGCAGGCTGTAAACGAGGTGTCTGCGGCGGACTGGAAAAAGTGTTTTGAAAACTGGTTTAGGCGCATGAATCTTTGTATAGAGGCTGGTGGAAAGTACTTTGAAAAGATTTAATAAAAATATATGTACGTATAGAACAATTTTTTTTAGTTTCGCAAAACTTTCTGAGTGTCCCACGTATTATACTATCAAAGACAAGTTATCTCAGATCATTAAAAACAAGTTTTATCAAAAAATAATTCCAGGGATATTTTTGCAGCGGCATCTCATGCTATTATTCTTTGAAGGGTTAGGCAGAGTTGATCACCTATAGTAAACGGACCATATTTCTTCAGTTATGTTTAAATCTTGGGATTTTGGGCAGAAGAAGTGTTTTACATGGGTATGCACTTCTTCGTTGCATTGATGGCGTGAAACACAATATATTCATTGTTTTGATACCAACGCCTAATTAGTAGATACATATAAATAGTCTTGCAGAACAGAATAAAAAATATTCAAGGTGACCAGACCTTGAATATTTTTTTAATCACAGTTAAATATGTAAATAACGAAAATGAAAGTATGCCAGGATTTGGGAGGATGCAAAACTCCCTCTTTAATTTCTAGAATATGTTCTATACGAAGCCATTTATTATATATGATGATATGTGTACCAAATTCGGCCATATATAAAACATATGCTTCATAATAATGTAATAAATGTTTGGTAATAGTTGTGTAACTGGTACAAAACAAAACTATATTAAAGCCATGGATGGTAAAACTCGTACCTATCTTAATCTGCCATATTTGGAGTATATTCACAACAATAAAAGAGAAGTGAATAAACTCGTGCGAGTGTTAATCATTGTTCGGAAGATCATTACCGCGATGTACGTTACTACGAAAGTTTACTATCGCGACGTTCGTTATTGCGAAAGTTATTTATTGCGATGTACGTTACTGCGAAAGTTTACCATTGCGACGTACGTTGTCGCGAAAGTTCTTTACTGCGATATATGTTACTGCGAAAGTTTTCATTTCGGTATCTCGAAAGTTCTTTACTGCGATGATTGCAGTTTCGATAACACGCTATTGTGATGTAGATCGTGTAGGAGGGTTGCTGATACTAGTGATAGTGGAAATATTATATTGTTGGACATGACTAATAAATGAACAATAATAAAATCAACATAAACAAAATTTATGTAGGTACCTAGTTATGGATACACCTCGCCCGTCTGCTTTAGATTAAGCTAAGTACATTATATGGCTCCATTCTAGCAACAAGATATCTTTGCAAGCTCAGCGGTCTATGTCCACTGGATGAGCCATGTACTTGTTATAATTAGAATAAAAGTTGCCTCCAAATCGGCAGTACGTCTTTTATTTTCATCCTCAGTGAAAATCCTGAGTAGTTAAGTTTAGTACTTAGTATAAAGGTTTCTCACGCTCCGAAACCAAAAGTACCTATCTAAGAAGACTTGTAATTGGAACAAAAAAAAAACAACAAAAACAAAATTCATGTGGGTGCCTTTCTATATATATCGCACACTAGATACTTAATCTACGTAAATAACACATAAAAAACTGCATCAATGCTAATTATGTTTTTTTATGTAACATAGGTACGCAAGTCCACCGAAATAATTTTCAATATTCATGTCAATCTTTCGTGACAAGTGACTTTTCAGTTTGTTTAAATACTTTGTAGTGCTTCGTTTTCTTTTTTTTTAATTTCAGCTCTTTCTCTTTCAGCGTCGAAATATATGTTGTTTTGTTCCTTGATCTATTCTTCGAATGTTTTATATATGATACGTTTTTTTTCGGTTCAGAAGATTGTTCCATTTGTAATGGCAACTTTCGATTGCATTTTGAGAGGTAGGTATGTTTGCACTTATACAACCTGAGACGGATCAAATATTACGAGGATATCTAAGCAGACTGTTTTCAATTTCAAGTACATGAATTTTGTTTAAGGATGTTGATTTTATTGTTATTATCTCTTGGTCCAATTACAATTAAATTTGCTTACAGTTTTTGCTAATTTATTAGTCATGTCAAACAATATAATATCTCTATTATCACCAGTATCAGCAACCCTCCTACATGGCCTTCATCGCAATAGCGTGCTATCGAAACTCTAATCATCGCAGTAAAGAACATTCGCGGCAACGAAAGTCGCAATGGTAAACTTTCGCAGTAACATACATCGCAGTAAAGAACTTTCGCGACAACGTACGTCGCAATGGTAAACTTTCACAGTAACGTACATCGCGGTAATGAACTTCGCAACAATGATTTACACTCAGTTTTGAAATTTGCAAACGGATTATTGGCTGAAAGGGTCATGAATCATCATCAATGAGTGAATAATCATAATTATTTCAAAAAGTGTTGACTTATTGTCGATTTTAGCAAGTATTTGTATTGTTTTTTTTTTAAAAACGTTGCCCCACACTAGGAATTTCTTCCTGTATCGTGGGTGCGTTTACAAACATATAAACTCACATACACAACACCCAGAGCCGGAACAATTATCTGTATGTCAAACAAATATTTGTTCCGTGCGGGAATCGAACCCGCGACACTCAGCGCAGCAGTCAATCGCTCAACCACTGCGCCAACCGTGCGCCAAAGTAATAAAGTAGTTATCTGCATTGCCTACCAGGAAGACATTTTTTGCTTTGATGACAACTCTAATAGAGTAGGGAACGTGATAATAAATAAAATAAAAATGAAATTCTATATAATCAAAGTACACTCCTAGGCCTTACATGTCTTAACTCCTCGGCTATTGTGGGCACCATGTCATATGTCGACATAAAACAAGGTAGGTTGGCCTATAATTCGTTTTATTGTGTAGCAATCGTTATTATGATACATACATACATACATACATAAACTCACGCCTTTTTCCCATGGGGGTAGGCAGAAACTACAGAAATAATATGATATAAAATCAAAATAATTTATTTATATTTTACATAGGCCTATATGGGCACTTATAAAACGTCGACAAAAGGTCGATATAAGTAAAGAACTTGTAAAACATTAATGTCACTCTAACAGATAATAATTATAAATTAAAGAATCGCTATCAAGTCGACATCAGACAACCAATTTCACTCATTACATTTTTAATTGTATGTAAGGAAGTTTTGCTTTAGATATCTATGAAGTATCTTTTTTTATGTACCTGCTATATTAACATAGACAAGTTCTTTATACCAATATCACTTAAGTAACGACACAAATGCCAACATGGAAAAAAGAGCATAGATGAATAAGTTACCAATCATATCAATACAAAGAAAATGAAATCTTGTTTGCTGATATAATATAATTACAGACTTATTTCTTAGCCTACAAATATTCAGTGTAAAGGTTAGGATGTTGTTAACATTTTGATAGAAGGGTCGGCTTAATACGCTAGTAACAATTTATTACAAAACTTTGTCATTATTTGTTTACACATTAACATTCTTTACTAAATCAGATACCTGGGCATATTTTTTTTTATCTAGCTGTAATAGTTATCTAGATATAAGCGAATCTATAACGCGCAACGTCTGTCATTTATGTCGCCTCTTAGCTCGCGACGTATGGGACGTGCTAGGTACAACAGAGCGGGTACGCGAGCATTCGGGGACGTCCAAGTGGTTATAACAATTAACCACCCAGAACCCCTAGTCGGCTTCCAGTCTAACAACTACTCAGCTGCAACCGCAGCTGAGTACAAGTATGTTACATGGCGGACTGCCTATCTTCTGATACCCCCTTACCAATATCAAATTAAATTATATATAAGGGCTACCCTACCTACCGTAACAAACAATACATTCTTCAAAGTAGCCGACGATCACGGTAAAAGGAGAATGCCCATTTTGTAAGGGAACTTGGGCCCCTTTGAAATAATGGTTGTATCTTGATGAATTTGGTTGTATATTGAAGTAAAAACACGTTATATTCATAATTAGAAAACATTTTTCATTTATTTTGTGGGGATCACGAGATATAACGATGTTTCTGTTCTTGAAATGAACCCTTAATACAATGGAATAAGGTGCATACAAATGTCCAAGTGAAGGAACCTTATATGTTGTTGTCTGTACATATAAAGTAAAGAACACGGATGGTAAAAAACACAAAATATAAATCCTATTTTCGGATAATATTGAAATCGCAGACACGATACCTCATAGGGGGCCTGTGTATGGGCAATCCCCTTTGCGAGCATATTTTCTTGTTTCACACTTTTTAGATCGTGATGTTTCAGTAGTCGTGTTTTAGTTTTTGAACTTATTATTTATTTAAAGTATTTTGGGGTTTTTGTAGAGTGCGCCATATTCAATTTAATGTGACGTCACATAGCCTTTAACCAGCGGACAAACAAGCTTCCAACGACACCTCATTTGTCAAATTATGATAAGTTATTTAGAAGTTATGAGGGAAAAGATGAACAAACACACACACGCTGGTCAAAAACATAACCATCCCTTTTGCTTGGCTGTAGTCGGGTAATAAATGACGGCCGTAGGATAGTTTCCTACGGCCGTCATTCGTCAGTAAATTAAATAAAACTTTTTTATGCTGTTTGTCTTACTCTCAAAGTCAAAGTCAAATATATTTATTCAACTAGGCCAATAAACGGCACTTTTGAACGTCAAATAAATTAAATATAAATTTACAAGTAATAAAAAATGATTCTACCGATGATTTCTATTCTCGAATCGATGGTTACTATTTAACTAATTTAGGTACAGTACTTGGCCATGTTAATTGCCAAGTACTGTACCTAAATACTGTTACTGGCGTTTGATACTGTAAATTCAAATATTGTACGGTGTCGCTATTGCGGCCTTAATGTAACTTAATTTAGGAAACTCAAGGATTTTTAACTGACTTCGCAAAAAGGAGGAGGTTATCAATTCGACTGTATTTTTTTTATGTGTGTTACCTCTGAACTTTTTATTGGGTGAACCGATTTTGATGATTCTTTTTTTTATTTGTACGCTGCGCTGGTGCTTGTCATGTGGTCCCATTTAATTTTCATCAAGATCTGATGAAGAACTTCGGAGATATAAATCAGAACTCTTCAATAAATGACGGCAAACCACTCGGGATAGCTGCAATCGCATGTCTGTTTATTGTTTACACCATTTCATAACATAACATCACTCTGGTACGCTCTAAAGGGGTACGCAGGTGTGAACAGTTCACCCTGGTATACTCTCATTCCACAGGAACACCGACTTCCGAAATTGAAGTTATTTTTCACTTTGTAGTGTTTTTGTTTGGAAGTCGGTTGTAGTTTTTGTAATTGATATAACAATAACGTGTGATTTCCTGAAGTGGAAGTCACGCGTCTTTTGTATACAAGAAGTAATTTTAAACCTTTATCTCATTATCGTTTCAAACTTGTTAAAATTAATTAAAAGTTAAATATCGCCTGATTAATTTACCTAATCTCTAAACTTGTATCGTGCTCATCTTAATTATAAATCTAATGACAATTAAGTATAAGGTATCGTACCTAGTTTAAATAGATACCTATCACCTGTCTTAACATGCATTAATTTTAATATTTTCCTGTTTTTATACCGAATAGCATGAGCTTATCTCGATCAGAGTTTTTGACGGGTAAGGCAAGATCAAAGAAAATCATGAGTGCTGTGCGCAACCGTTATGATACATCCTTATTACGTCAATAGTAGTATATTCCTGTCCTCTTTAGATGATATGGGTTATCCAGATTGTGCCAAAGATACAGAAAACCCGACTCTGTTCCTGATTGGGGTAAGTTCTAAAAGTATTACCTACTCACAATGCCGTGTATTTCACCAGTTAACTTTTATAGCCCATATCCGCACTCGTGCGCAAAATGCACAGCTTGCTTATAGTTTTAGGGTTCCATAAATAAGTAGATACAAATAAAAAAGGAATCCCTTATAGGATCACTCGGGTCTGTCACTGTCCGTCAGTGATAGCCAATTTGCTCCAATTCAACGAAACACATTGACTTTTTTTGTACAGTTAACTGTACAAAAAAAGTATAAAGGGTATAAAGTGCAGTCTTACTCTCCCAAAATTCAGATGGCTTGTTTTTTGTAGAAGAAGTTAAATTATCCACCACTGGTTTAATATGTTGTATAGAAATTAAAGTATAGATTAAACCTACTATCCGTGAAAAGTTGAAGTTCTCCTGGCTAAAAATATATTGCCGCTGCTGTTTTGGTAGTGTGACTGCACTTTTGACCCTCAACTGTACATATATAAGGAGATCTTTCAGCGTCCAAACATTTTTGGGCTAATTATAAAAATAATGTAATAGTACAAAACATTTGACAGTTATTGAATATTTTTCATTGAATCTTAAAAATCAAGCTCACGAGAAAGTAGTCAGGATTATTATTCAAACTGTTATTCTACTACTTAACTAAACATCTTAAAAATCGCTTAAAATCATCATCAAATTCAAAAAGTCATCAAAATGTATTAACCAATGAAATCAGTAGCACTCTAATCCTTCTATAATAATATATTGTTAAGTATTATCTATATCAATATTTGTCTGAACTCTCTCACTTTATCAGAAGTGCATAAGTCGCGTTCCAAATATTATGGAAGTGATTAATTTTCTTGTTTTACTTCAGGGGTGTAAAATATAAAAATAGTTTCGGAATCCCTTGTTCGCAAAAATTTAACATATATTGGGCCATTTCCATAAATTTCAATCGTATAAAACGAAAAAAGGACTAAAATATAATAAAAGATGTCAATTTTAGTTGAAGCAAAGCTTCTATATATACATACATATTGACATTTAAATTGCATCAATGTCTCATCTGTTACATTTGTCGAGCTGTCTGTCAGACAGTCCTCTAATAGTACAATTACAGTTTCTAAACTAGGCTATTTAGTATAGTCATTTGGTAGTTTTACCTAGAATGCTTGCTGTGCGGTTTTAAAATTAGTGATTTTATAGATTTTGACGTGCTCTTTCCGAATTCCTACTTAGCATATCGTATCTTTGCTGCTCGCATTGTGCAGCCAAGCGTTACATATAGATTAGGCCTACTGGGAATACATACGAAATATCCGGACTTGTACTAATAAAAATTTAAGTATACAATCCCACCGCACTATTCCCAAACTACTGCAACTCCTGAAAGCCAGAATCAACAGTGGCGACCACCAGAAAAGCGCCGAGGCAATGAAGCTCGACGACGTTTCGGAGAATGAATTTAACTGTTCTGGTTCCTGCAACGAAATTAATGAGAAAAGAATAACAGAATAGTAGGAAAAATACAAATTTCCACTTCCCTCCGTACCAAGCAGGAGACAGAACAAACGAGGTACAAAGGGTCGTTTACGACTGGGCTAAGCCCATTTGCCCAGCACCAAGGATAAAAATAAGGATTTATATTAATGGGTTATACACACATCAACACGGTCTAGGGATATTTAAAAAAAAGCGAATTACTATCAATGTGTTAATTATTTATATGATATGTATATATTTAAAAGATACGTTATTTAATATTCTACCATTTTTTAATAATGGTTAAGGAACTTCGATTAAAATTTCAGGATTTTATGGAAAAAAAAATAAAGCATAGACGGAAACCGTATATGAATTAACTTTTAATTTATGAGTAAAAACTGAAAAAAATAGAAAAATCATTTAATTTGTGTTTATAAACTTGAAGTTAGTAGTCTGAGAAAGCGCCCATGATGTTCATAACACATCGGCAACGATTCGGCATGCTCAGAACAAGGTTGTCAATGTCTTGCTGCGGAATATTGTCCCATGTCCTTCTGAGGTGCGCAAAAAGTTGATCTTCTGTAGCCAGATTTTCAGGAACTTCCTTCAGAGCTCTTCTTTGCAGCATATCCCACGCATGCTCAATGAGATTTAGATCTGGCGATTGAGCAGGCCAGTCTAAGGCCCTAACATTGTGTGTGTGTAACCAAGCTGCTACCGTTCTCGCCGTGTGTGCCCGGGCATTGTCGTGCATGAGCAGAAAATCTTGCCGCATTTGTGATCGTGGGGCAAGATTACGGGCCCCAGCACCTGTTGGACGTATCGTTCTGCCGTCATATTGCCCCGCACCCAAACGAGATCCGTCCGTCCTCCAAGACGAATTCCTGCCCAAACCATAATTGTTCCTCCTTGGTATGGGTGAACTTCCTGAGGGTTCTGAAGACGGCACCATTGTCCAGGAACTCGCCAAACACGCGTCCTTCTTTATCTGGATGGAAGCCGAACCTGGATTCATCCGTGAACAGCACATTGGACCATTGCTCACGGCCCCAGTCCACGTGGTTCCGAACCCATTCTAATCGTCGTCCACGATTGCCACACCGTAAAGGTGGGACCCGGAGTGGTCTACGAGAGCGTAGATTACTTTCATGCAGTCGCCTTCTTACAGTTTGGTCACTCACAAGCACTTGGTGTTCCACTCGCAGCCTTTGGACCAATTGCGTCGCCGTTGCATTTGGTTGAGCTCGCGCAGTAATTTGCAAAAATCGGTCTTGTCTGGGGGTAGTGATGCGACTTGGCCCCCGGTGCCTCTCCGCTACTTCACCTGTGGCACGATAGCGTGTCTACAATCTTGAAATTACATTTTGGTGGGTCCCTATGGCCTCAGCAACATTACGCTGAACAGACCCAGCTTCCAGCATTCCCACAGCTCGTAACATCTCCGCCCTCGTCAAATGTTGGCGTTGCATGGCTACAATACCTCAATTTTAACTGTATCTTTCGTATAAAAATGAAAAAAAACTGTAACTAAACGTAATTCGTATTGTTTTCTAAATTTCGCACAAATGAAAATTCCCTCTCCTACACATCAAGACATTTTTATGCCACCGAAACAAAAGAATTTTCAAAAAAAATCATTTGGAATTAGTCTGAGATAAATTACAAGCAAATCGGTGTATAAAAGATTCCAATGCGGCCAGTACTTTTCGAGTTATTTAATTGAGTATGAAATATCCCTAGACCGTGTTGATAGACATTGGGCAACACAGTGATCCACCTCCAGATCAAACTTTAAGTCTGTAAAATACATCTAATTTTATGGATACAGACACTCCATATATGGGGTGCAATCACCACAGCTTCAAAGATAGAGCAACTTTATTACCTGGCTTACTTATTACGATATCCACCTAGTCTAACCACTATAATTTTGGATCAAGGTCGCATAGAAGCATAAATTTAATGTTACATTAGCCATAGCATACGGAATCTAAAAAAATATTCAAGTAACACACAAAAGCTAAGATATTTTTGTATTGAGCCACAAAATTTAATCTTTAAATTTCACACGGTTTTATTGCATTTACTAAAATTATTCAAAAAAAATAGGCATTGACATGTTTTCATGTTATTCTTTGAGTTGTTCTACAAACAGCTCTAATTGCTCTAAGGCAATTAGTTTCAATTTTATTGTTACTTAAAAAATTGCAGAATTTTACGAATTACAATAAAATCGTGAGGAGCCCTCATGTTGGGTGTGTTTATTGATTAAATTAAGTGTATATAGCAGCCTTAAAGTTTTATTACTACAAGCCTTGACACATTTTATATTAAAAAAACACGCCATTTACTCTACCCTAACCTATCGGCTTTGGCGTGTTGACTCGACTGTGCAGCGCTTGTACTCTAAGCTACTTTACTTTTTTTTTTTGTAAAACTAAATAACCGAAAATTTCGAAGCATATATGGACGATGCTTCGGAATGTTTTTACGACTTGACAAACCAATTACTTTTCTTGATTATAAACCAAAATGCGCTGCATATTTTAGTAGAACAAAGTGACCGTACAAAACCTGTCGATAGGTGTCTGTACAATACCGAATGCCGCTCCATGTAAGAACGACTTAACGCTGCGATTGCCAGCCATCTTACTCACATATCGGTACGAGTTCGATGTGCGAATAAGATGTACCCGTCAAGAGCCAAAAAAAATTCAATCAATCAACAACAATTCAAAAAAATTCAACCATTTTCAATTTTTTGCAATTTTTATCGCCATTCAGAATTTATACAGAAGTAGGAGTATGAAGACCATTGAACTAGCTGCGTTTTTCGAATAACTACGAGTAATATAGATAAATATTAATAAAAACACTAAGAGAAAGTAGGAGTGACTGTAGCAAGCTCGAAAAATTGTGCAACCCACCTTGACTAGGTTAAGATCTCTTTTATGTAGAAGCAGGAGAAACAGTGTCAAGTTATGCAGAAATACTTAAGAACTATGATAATAAGAACTATAATAATGTAGGATGGAAGAACGAGCGAAGCGAGAATGAAAGCTCACACACCTTCTCTCGAATAGAATAAATTTTCTTTCGTCCATTCACACAGATATGACTGACTTTGTCAACTTAGGCAAAATAGTTCTGGATCTAAGGATTTATCAAAGATATTATAAAGTAATATAATAGTATTGTATAATGGTATAATAATAGCAAAACTTATGAACATCAGTGGTTAGGTTCTGTAATATTATAAAGACTTTTTCTTATTTTGTTTATTTTACAGCCATACGCCTTGAACCCGCCTCCGGATGCCAATGCTCATTTTCTAGGAGAATTTAAAGTTCATAAAATAATTTTCCTTCACTAAACAGTTGCTAACTAGGTCTTGAATTGGCGGCGCCGGCGGCATGAAACTTGAAAGAGTTCTAAGTATATTCAGATATTTTTCTGGTTTGGTATTTCAACGAAGCGAACACTCTTCAATGTAAACCACATATAAGGGTCTTTGATTCTCCTCCATTCCAACAACGTCTTTATTTAACTACATAATATTTTCAAGGTTTCAACACGGTCAACACGTAATATAACACGTAATAACGGAACTGCGTTAGATAATCATTTATTTCAGGTAATATAAATTAGGTTCATATATGAAATTTGAGTTTTAATTAATGAGTCATTTTGAACTGCGTTATCTTCGGTTTTGTTTGGAATTATAGAATATACTTTACTAGCTTCTGCCCGCGGGTTCGCCCGCGTGATAAGTATTTTCTTATTCCAAGGGAACCTTATAGCGGGATGAAAAATAGGTAATCTATGTCTGTGCCAAATTTCTTCCAGATCCGTTCAGGCATTCTAGCGTGATTGAGTAAGAAACATACATCCACACATCCATCCAAACTTTCACATTTACAATATTAGTAAGAAGTTAGATTGTGCACAAAAACCGTTACAAGTCAAACGGTACCTAGGTATTATAAGTTCGAATAAACTTTATATTTAAGACATTATTCTTCTCTAAGAATTAGTTACTAATTCATTTATTTCTTTGGATTTAGTTTTTTTCTGTAAATTAACAACTTTTATTGCCATGCACTAAGAAAGTTTGTGTAATTTCTTAATGTAAATTATAAGACATCTTCTCAGAAAGGTTCTCCAAATAACTGTATAAGGTTTTTACTGAGTTTTTGTATATTTTACTTGAAGTTTTAATTCATAGGCGGGCTTAAACAAATATAATGTGGATGTATCGAGATGAAGAGGAAGGCCAAAGAAAATATGGATAGACTGTGTGAGGAGTGATATGAAAGAAAAGGGAGTCAGTAATAGCGTGACAGGGGAGAGGACGGTATGGAAGAATAAATCATGTTGCGCCAACCCCAATTTCCAAAAAGGAGGAGTTTCTATGTTCGACTATAGATAATATTTTTTGTGTACGTTCACCGATTTCACCTTAAATTGTTTGAATAGACGGTTTTCAAAATTCTTTTTTGGATGAAGCAAATATAAATATGTAAATGGTTCTGAGGAAAATGGTACCATAGAACTGATCTGATGATGTCACCGGCACTCTATAAAAAAAGGAATCCTAATCGTGCTTGTGCTTTTTGGAACTGTCATAAAATGCACTCTTTAATTTTACAACTATAAGCTTTTTAACAAAAAAATAAACTGACTTCGATCGATATCCAAAAATGAAAAACCATAGGTACCAAAAACACCGACTTCCTAAAAGAAAGTAATTATTCACTTTGTGCTTTGGAAGTGGGTTAATCACACAAACTTTACAGTCGGCGCTTCCACTCCACTCTCGCGCACCGGTTAAGTCACGGTTGGCGTTATAAACTAACTTGTTCTAACGCCACCCCCTTAATATAAGTTTAACACCTATCATGCTTAAAAAATAACCCCCACATTATAAGCAATTTTCCTTCATTCGACTCAATCAATCTGACACTTCCAGCTTTGTTTTTATTGAACTTAATCTGACATGGCGATCGGGCAGATTGGGAGGGATAGAAAAGGTCTTAGAATATAGCTCTAAAAAGCTAGAAGTATTTGCTTAACATTGTTAAAGAAGAGGAAGAGAAGTAGTTTGAACGCTAATTTGATTAGTTCTAAGCTTTTTCTAAATATTTGTTGTTATGAAGGTAAAATAAATCATAATTATCTAATAATAGAAAAATAAAACTTACGTAGCACAAGGATGTTCCCTGGCTGCTCAAGTTCACTTGTAATGTATGCCACCCGTCCGAATAATTTGGAGCAAGGGGTGAGATTCCAGCGGTGCCCAGGGTGGTGTCATCACCATTTGGCACGTACTGGTTAGCCAGTACTGTTATGTGTTCGTTTAGGCTGCCTGCCTCCATGTAAATAAGCACTTCAAGTCTACCTCGGTTGGTCATTGGGAACATGAACGATGAAACACAACTTAACTCTTGTAAAGGCGTAATAAATGTACTACTGCGTTCATTTTGGGGGGTCACATGTATGCTATCGTAAGTCCCGACATTCCAGAAGTGGTAGTCGACACAGAGTCCCATATTAGAAAAGCTTTCATAAAAGTCATCTTCAAATGTATATGTTACACAAGATTCACTAAACGCATGCGACACTAAAAGTGTTAATAAAAAAAGTTTTTGTAACATATCGTTTGTCAACACAAGTTTCATGTATGTTTGCCAATAGGCACAAAATATACTATGATTATTAAGCTTGCGTTATAATCAAAATAAACTATCATAATTATTCAAGTAATCGAGGATAAGATAACGTTCTGTGTAACCGAGATAAATCCATAGATAATGTTTTTCGTCACTATTTTCTTTCCTGATGAAACTTGAGTTGTGCGGTGGATTTGTCTGTCATTTAATTAATTACATTAACATTACATTCATTTTCAAATTCAAATTACGGGCAACCAGTAGGATGGGTGACAGTAATGACACCTTCGTCTTCTCTTGTTTCCGGATCCATGTGATGAGCGTAAACCTACGTTGTCGCCAATTGAAAAATATAATCATGTCATGTGTTGTTTAATTATCTTCTTAAATATTCCGGAGTGACCCCAGCTAAACTGTGAAGAGGGCTGGACAAAGAAGAAGAGAAGACACTTCTTAATAATGTGGAAAAACTCACTGTTTCAAGTCTCAGAAGTGTGTCGGTTTCTTGATTGCAACAACAGCAGCGTAATTGCGTAAGAGAATTCGGCAAGGCAAAAGGTTTGACCAGATGAACGAGTATGACTAATACTCTTTAAATAATTAGGTATTACCAAAAATTATGACTCTTTCGAAAAGAGTATATCAATCAATGAATGCATCATACTTTTTCATGGAGTTAAACCCTTTGCCTTGTCGATTTCACTTACGCAATTAGGCTGCGGGGCTCTACCAAAAGAATCACAAAGACGTTGTGGCGTTGACGATTTCTTCACAAACTAACGAACTACCAGCGTAAGTAGTAGTAGTAGTAGTCAAATTAAATTATTAGTATCGTTCCAAATACGATACGGCCATACTGACTGGTCGCAGATTCGAACGTCCTCGTGTGAATCTGTGAACTATTGTACTATAAAACAATGTGGGTTCTGGTTTCCTTCAGAACTAAACCAATTCACAAGCACCAGCAACGGTTTAGAAATCAAAATATTGGATATTACTCTGCACCGCAACTACTTCTGACTTCAGTTCCTGACGGCAGCCGAATCTTGGTGTCACATAAAGACGTAGTGTTTCAGCCATTTAACGTAAACAATAACAACATTGTTGCTCTCACGGACACACTATCACTTTACTCACTATAATCTCAAATTATTTAAATTTAGAATTGTCTTGCTTACCTCTTCTTATACCTATAATAAAAAAACATGTAAAGTGCAACATTCCAAAAACGACTTTTCGCAATACAAAAAGTCGATTTTGGGAAAGAAACAGATTGTTTCCTTTGCCGAATTCACTTACACAATTAGGCTGCTGGTAGCCTAATAATTGTTTATAAAATATTATCGTAAGTTTTTATTTTATTTACTAAGTAACACCATGCAACTAACAGATCACTCTCGTCTATCACACACTAAACCACCGGGTTTACCTCAGTTGCTGACTCTGACATTACTGAACCTGTTTCCAGAAAGACCCAAAAAGGTAAAAATCACAACCATATGACTTATATAGTCTTCCTTATGATCTAGGTTCCTAACAAGTCTGCGACTGACTGAAAAAGAAACCGTAACCGTAAAGGTTTTGGACGAAAATTTGACCAAAACATACGAACTTAAAGAAAATAAGCCAAAATTCTCCTAAAGCATAAATAGATGTGCATGATAGTGCACCCGCATTTAACTGTTGTTCAAGTACCAAATATTAGTTGTCAAACCTATTTTATAGCCGACCAGCCTAGCGAGCATGGGCGTACCCAAGACATTTGTGACAAGACATGATAAATTATGTCATGTCTTACAATTTGTCTTAAATGCTAGCACGGGTCAAACATGTGACATATTTTAAAGGCGCAACATGCCTTTCTTGTTGCTTCCCGGCGAGCACGGCCTACTTTGACATGGCTTGAGTCACACATTTCATCGCAGTTTGGGCGATAACGCCATTTTGTCCTAAATAATAGCACCGGCGGCGTGAGAAAATTTCCTGACGTTTGTTTGGGACTCATCGGGTCTTAATTGCTAATACGGGCGCACCCATTTTGTCACATTTTCACAGATGATTTAGAAAAATTTATCACTTTCGTTCGGAGGTGGTGATAAAATTTTACATTTGAAAATCAATATATTTGCCTTCTAATTACTGCACCAAATGGCAATAAATTCATTTTGTGTGTATGGTGATCAATGCTTATTAATTAATTGAAATGTTTCAGGATTATTAATTAATTGTATATTATTACTTTTTCATAATTGTATTTTTTTTTTAAATATTTTGATTAATTATTTTTTTTATTATATTTTCTTTTATTCCATATTCTTCTTACTTTCTACATGTTTAAATGTTTCTTAAATAAAATCCCCAAAAAACATTTAAAATATAAAAAATAGGGGCCCACCGGTATTGGTCCAAGCTATTATATTTTTTAGTAAATCTTTCTAACAAACACTTAATATCAAACAAACAAAGAAAAATAAAGTGTGCATAAGTCTATGGTCGTGGGTCAAATATTAATTTATTCCCAACAAAATTAAAAAGTTGTTTGGCTGTATAAACGGCATACTTTTTTACGTATTATTTTATTTGGTCGTTTATTCAAATTATGTCGCACTATGAAGTCAACAACAAGAAAAGCAAGTCGCGACTGCACACTATGTCACATGGTTGTCCCGTGCTAGCATTTAAGACAAATTGTAAGACATGACATATTCTATCATAACTTGTCATGACCGTAGTTCAAGTCGAAAAACAAGCAAAGTAAAAAAAAAAAAAACCTTATAATTCATGTTGGGATGCTGCTAACATGGGGGTAGCAAAGGGGGGGTCTAAATTTTGGTTATTTTTTGCCTAGGACATACCGTTTTCGAGATATCATTTAAGAAATATAGAGCGTTTTATGCAAAATAAAATAAGATACGGAGGCCCATAATTCGGAAACAGTGCGTCGTAGGGCTATGCTTCTCAGAACATAAATGGTTTTTATGGCCAAGGTTAAACCGAAACTGCAATAAAATTTGAAAATTGCCGAAAAAGAAAAAAATAAACGTCAAGAAGTTATGCCACAAGTCAAGAAAATATCTCACGCCGCCATGCTAGCATTTAAGACAAAATGGGTTTATCGCCCAAACTGTGATTAAAAGTGTGACTTAAGCGATGTCACAGTAGGCCATGCTCGCCGGGCAGAGGAGAGCCCTGTAAAAATGGCAAAATTTAAGGAATTGATAATGTAACATTTAGATAGCGCTTAGAAATCCAATACATTTTTGATATTTTGTCAGTCTCTAATGCGACGCTTTCGTTAATAAAATGACACTTTTTCTAAAGCCTCGGATTCAATAGAATCGAAAGGATCTCTTAGATACTTTGAGTCAAACTTAGTTTGATTACGCTCTTAAGGTTGCCGTATCGTAATATCCGCTTAGCCACACCACTGGGGATCCACAACACGGTGTTCCAGGCCGAATGCTTGGGCATTTCCATGGCGGCCTCTGCGGTCCTGGCTAGGAAGGTAAAAAACTTTCCTATACGTATACTTTCGGACAGCATGGCCGTCCTGCAAGCACTAAACAGCCACACGGTCAACTCAGGGCTGATTTACGAGTGTCACCAGCGCCTGAACCAGGTCGGTATGCACAATAAAGTAACCATTCAATGGATCAAAGGACACAGCAACTCCCGAGGGAACGACGCTGCGGACGAGCTCGCTCAAATATGGTACCGGTGGGCCCGGAGCCCATAGTGCCCTTACCTTTCGGGTTTCTGCGCGGTCTGGTAAGAAAACGCACCAGGGAGCAACACAGCAAGTTATGGTCTGATCATAGCGAGTGCAGGCAGGCCAAGGAGGCACTACCTCTCATTGACGGCCGTTTTACGAAAAGGGTCCTACGATTGACTAAGCCACAGCTACGTGCGGTCACAGCCGTAACTACTGGACATGGGACCTTTAATAAGCACCTCTTTGTCATAGGAATCACGGACAGCCCACTCTGCAGAGCTTGCATGGTGGAGGAAGAGACAGCAGCACACCTACTCCTAAGCTGCCCCGTAGTCGCTGACTACAGGGCCAAATACTTCGGCGACCCAGGTACCCTGCAGGAGATAGTCGGCAGCACCAAGGCGCTGCTGGCCTTTCTCGAGGAGCTGGGGTGGATCGAATAATGTGACTGAATCCCACCCGTACGCAAAATACGCGCTTGGTCGTGGAGTTGCGGAAACAGCCCGTCGAAACCTAACCTAACCTAAGGTTGCCGTAGTCGACGGCACGAGAAATTTTGTGCGCGGAGTTAAAATGCATCCTATCTGATCCGGCAACACGTGCGAAAGATTGAGCAGTAAGAAGCTAGTTCGCGTACGAATGAGCACTTTTGCAAGTTTGTAGCGAAATGGATGATGATTTATGACGAAAATGAGCGCGCGAAATTTTATAATCTAAACTTTGAGAGGTTAGATATCATGAAAAAACTACTAAATGTAAATTTTCAGAAGTTGAACTACTATATACTACATGGTGGCTAGTATGGTAGCCGTTTTGCAATTTTCCTTCTTCTTATGGTATTTATTTCCGCCTAAAGATGCGTTAAAATTATTGTTTAAATATGGAACTTACGACGCTCATAACTTTTATTTTTACGTTTTTGTTTCCATACAGGGCTAGATAATAATGAAAAAGATAGAAATATTTTTTTATTTTGAACGTACATTGTCAAACAGTGGAGTAATCGCCAGACTACGTTTGTATGGAAGAATGATCGACTAGTGTAACCTTATTTTTTACCTATAACACAAGTCACCAACACCAACAATAAACTTTTCAAGCTTAATCCATAAACCAAAGGTTAATAAAAAAAACATTTGTTTGTAACAAACAAACAACATATATTTTTTAGACTGTATTCTTTTGATTGTTATATTGGAGATATGCACAAGACCAGATTACACATTATTTTATCTGTCAATCGAGTCAAGTGATTTTGCTAGGTCATCTTTAATGATTTTCACTATAATCATCTTCTTATTCCCACATTAACACGTACTGATTTCGGTACAATAGCATTTGGCCCGAAGACAGATTAAAAGCTCAAGGGATTGCCGTTGTCCTTAGTCATCTTTAACTTCAAAAAACTTCATTACCTTCAAAACATTATGTAAGCTCATCATTCAAACCATGTGTTCTCCAAATATCTGATGTTTTTTTATGACTTAAATCCATTTCTTGTATCTCTTTGATTTTGCCAATGCTAATGACCTGATAATAGTTTGCACTGCACTTGTTATCGCTTTTAATATTTTGTTTGTATCCACATATAATCTCTTTGATTTGGGCTGATTTTGTTACACAACTAACCTGCAGCGTTACTTCGGCAAGGCAAAGAGTTTTGACCCCATTAATCGATCAATCACATGCGAGATAAAAGATGCGACGGGGATTTCCGTCTATGTGATTGATGGGGTCAAACTCTTTGCCTTGCCGAATTCACTTACGCAAATTATTAGTCTGCTACTAACATACTTCAAGTAAATAAATGAACCTGTCAGTCCATAAGTAATATAGGTCTATCCACAAATATCAGGGCCGAAACCTGACCGTAAGCACTTGATTTAACACTTCTATCAGTATACAGGTAAATATGACCTTTTCTATTAGCCCTTTTCATCATCTGAGTACGATACTTACGGCAATGCGCCACCGGTACGTGGTAGTAAATGTGGACATCCTACCCATACGTACAAAGCGTTGAGCGAATTCTTTCATTGTGCGCAGAGCTGGAAGCTGGAAGGAGTGGAATTCCCTGCCGGAATCTTTGTTATCTGATAGCTACAACCTTGGGGTCTTTAAGTCAAGAGTGAATATGGTATTTCTAGGCAAGCGTGCTTCACCGTCGACCACATCATCGCTTACCATCTGGCAAGATAGTGGTCAAACGCGAGCCAATCGTTTAATAAAAATATGGTCTTTACTTTGTACCTACAATAAGATATCCATAACTTATTTCCCATTTGGCTCTACTCAAAGGTTGTATTCAAATTTCAGAAACATTGCCATCGCGATGAAGTCTAAAAATAAAGTAACTACCAAAATGTACATCATCATATCAGCCGATAGTCCACTGCTGGACATAGGCGAGTGTCACCACATTGACCAGTCCCGTGCGTCCCGCAGCCAGCGGATCCCCGTAACCTTCACCAGGCCTTCCAATACAACTTCTTCCGGTTTTCAGTCGCTACTCCAGAACTTTTCCGCCCCATCGGCCATCCGTTCTGCGAGCCATGTGCTCTGCCCACTGCCACTTAAGTTTGGCAATTCTTCGGGCTATGTCGGTAACCCTGGTTCTCTTGCGAATCTCTACATTTCTGATTAGATCACGCAAGGATACTTCGAGCATGGCCCTCTTCATTGCCGTTTGGGTCACTCTTTCTGTTAAGGCCCATTGTGAGCGAACACGTCTCAGAGCCATTTGTCATAAATGGCAACACACAAATTTGCGTACTAGCCTGTCAAAAAAGTCTGTACATGTCACACATGTCATGTGTGCACATGTCTGTCTGTAGTATTTAGCACAATTAGGCACTGGCTAGGTATATGATGATTATCTGTACGCACAGATAAGTCCCATCGCTGAGCATAGTTCAACTTCTTGCCAGTCAGTATCGAACAAACATAATTATAAAGTTACTCTATTTAATATTGAATGTCGGTGTGTATCTGAATTAGAAAGAAAAAAAAAGCATTATCAATATATTTCACTTATGAAAATTGCTATTATTATTATTTAGGCGCGTAAAAATGTTGAGGCATTATTCGTTTTACTATTTTTAAACTTTGGATCTTATTCCTGCAACAACCAGCTTGGTTATGAATGCGGCCTTATTGGCATCTGTAAAAAACATTTCGCTTAACGAAATGTAAAAAAAATCTTTTGTATTTTTTTATCCTAAAATTGTCATAGCAATGAATATTAAATGTGCGCTTTTTTAAATATATCATTCAACTGACCCAAACTAATGTAATCCTACTGCAAAAATCTGCAGGTAATTGTTTTTGATGACACTGATGCCTGCAGATTTTTGCACTCGGATCTAATGCTATAAATAATGTATTATTGCAATTACTATTTTGTCACTAGTTGTGAAACTCTTCATTTTGGTATGTAAAATGTAGAAATATTTTGTTCGTAGGTAGGAAAACACTTTGTTATAAACAAATGTATATCATCAGATGCAAAATTGTTAGCGCCGCCAAATAGGACATCTGCAACACGAGAGTAATAACAGCGTTGCCGTAACAAAGCTGTAATATTTCTTACACCGGCACTTATATCTCTCAAACCAAGTCTCTCAAGTTACCATCCTTACCTGATGGCCATTCCACCAATTCGCACCAAGCGCTTCCAAACATCCTTCATAATGCGCACAGCGAATGAGTGGAACTCACTACCTGCGTCTGTGTTTCCGAACGCATTCGACCCGAATCTGTTCAAAGTACGTAGATTAGATTCAAGAGCAAACCCAACTAAAATAAAAAAAAATATAAAATATTGACCAACAGACTTAGGTGTCGAGACAGGCCAGTCTTTTTCCTCTTTACTTGATTCTATGTTCTGGTTAGGTTTGAAGAAAAAGTCGACTTGAGGTATAAGAAGGCTGATAGAGCAAGCAACTGTAATGCCTGCCATCAAAACTCAGACTTAAATAGTAAACTCGGGTTTGCTGCTTCATTTCGAATGTCATATGCCCGATGGCTAGTTCCCCGAAGTCATCAAATCGAAAGTCCGAATTGCCGAAATTCCAAAGCATCGATGTACCACAATTACGAATAGCCGATCGAGCGTCGGCGAATCGGCCGAAAAACCATTACATCGATAGTCCTATCTATTGGCTTGACGTGCCAGTAAGTCTAAAGCTATTCAAAATAAAATATTTAAGAAGAGTAAAAGAAGGAATGTATAATGGGATAAAAGACATAACAGCAGGGTTTAATTAACATATATATATAATATTATTATTTAATATTATTAATATTATTAATTATATAGGAAATTTGTGAAAACTTCCTATAACATAGAATGCTTATAGAATGGCTTGTTTAGGCAATGTGTGTAATAATAATTCTATCATTAATTAATATACACATTTCCTTGGCAATGCAAACATATCCTAGGATTTGTATACACATCCTAAATGATTCATGGAAATGTGTTTAATAAAAGAAGTAATGAATAAATCAAATAACATAATCAATATGCAAAACTTGTATTTATTAAGATTCTCAGTGCAACATATTCATTCCAATTATATTATGAAATCCTAAAAATAAATAATTGATCACACATTATAAAACATTAAATCTTTATAAGACTTAGTAACAATTAAAACTAGTCAGTCAAACAATCAATATGCCTAGTATAATAAGGTCAACTTCCAGTTTTACCGCAAGAAGCTGAGTAATATTCGATCCAATTCGATTCAATATTTAATTTATTTTCTCTTTACAATAGTTGCCTTAAAATGAACATTAACATCAATGCCTAAACTATATTATTATTATTATATTCTTTATTGTACACCAAAAAATATATATACAGGACAAAAAACATAAAAACAAGTGTACAATGGGCGGTCTTATCGCACAGGGCAATCTCTTACAGACAACCTATAATACACCATTGCAAGAGACTGGTGCCTCAAGTAGGTTTTTGAAAACACCAGGCCCCCACAAAAAATGCAGTTCAGTTGTAGATAACTGGGTAACACGATACCCCTTGGATAGACGGGTGTTTGATTTCCCGGCTTCTGTAAAGACTGTCAAAAATCTACCAATAACAGCCGGGACCAACGGTTCAACGTGTTATCCGAGGCACAGAGGAATCTCGCTATGCAATGATGGTCACACCATCCACGGACCAACCTCGGCAAGCGTTGCTTAACCTTGAAGATCGACCCGTGCGGCTCCTCAATCAGAACACAATTAACAAAGTTATTAATTAAAAATAAGTGTTTTCTTCAGAACCTGGTGAGCGAATGACGCTTATTGAACCATGCCGACCACGTGGATACGTAGTGAATGCTTAAGCGCTACTAACCAAACCCTTTCGCCCCCTGCGCTGTGAATGGCCCCTGTGATCACGTGAAAGATACCATACTATATGGTACGTATACGTACCATATACCCGCGCGATCTCGTTTGCCACATCCCTTCCCGATATCCTGTTTTTTAACTGATGTCTATTACTGTTAAGGAATTTTATAAAATTTCTAGGAAATGTGTGAAATACAATTTGTTTTCATATTTTTCCGATAGATTGCCTAGGAATTTTATAGAATGCCTGCGTTTCATACATTTCCTATAGTTTGTATATATTATGTTGATTAAACCCTGCTGGTTTGTTTTTTTAGCTCATTATACATTATTTCTTTTACTTTTCTTGAATATTTTATGTAGAATAGCTTTCGACTTACTGGCACGTCGAGCCAATAGACATTCTATGGATACAACTATCGTTGCATGGCTTTTCGGCGATTCGGACGTTCGATCTGACGCCTTCGGGGTATTAGCCATTAGACGTGCAATAAGACGTGTGTTTTTGATGTGTGAGTTATAAACATATAAATGTGTGTAGGTACTTTAAGCCAATATAAATAGCATAATCAGCTTATAATGTCCCCACTGCTGGGACACAAGCCTCTTGTGAGAAGGAATCGGCCATAACTTACCACACGGGCCCAGTGCGGGTTGGAAGATATGTTGTCACATGACTTCGAATTTTTTAGTTCCAGGACATTTACTCACGATGTTTTCATTCACCATTTTGAGAGCAGTGCAAGTGGTGATGAAAAAAATACACAAAGTAATGCGTCTGCCTGAAAATATGTGTCTTTTCAAAAATATCAATAGGCGCCATGTAAATACAGAGCTTAAAATATTTACACCGGACTGATAAGTGATAAGCTAAGGAAGGTCTTAGGGTGATAAGAAATTATGCTATCTATTGATAAACTAGTGCCTATTGGCCACGGATGCGGCTACATGCGAACATACTTTTCGTTTTATTTAGGTCTTCTTTGATGTCCTATTCGGGGAATATTAAATCACCAATGCCTTGCATCCGAGCAACACAATAGCATTAGTATTTGCCGCATTACGATCAATGAACAATCAGTTCCAAACTAATATTCAAAGAAAATACTTAAGATGTAATGTTGAATTTTGGTAAAAAATTTGGTTATCTTTTGCAACAATGGTAGTTTTTGTTGTTTGATTGAAGGGTCTGACTGATGTAAATTCTCCCTTGAACTTTATACAAGCATAATAATATAATCTAGCTTCTGGACAAAATAATAATCGGTATCTCTAGTAACTTTTAGTAATTTGCGAGTAACGAGAGGTAATAAATAAATTCAACAACATTATAACTAAGTATTTATTCATACGCAAACTGTTCGCTTCAAAAACTTGCTTGAAGCCATGGCTGTATTAAAAAGATAATATATCAATGTTCAAGCGGGAAAAGTTTCATGTGTATCACGAAAAGTTTACTAATTTCTGGGTAAATGCCTAGAAATCACTGCAAAACTAGCATCATTTTGCATTGTGCATAACATAAAAATAATGAACACAGAAAAACAGTTTAATGATATTTAAGATATACTATTACAATTTTTACATGGCTAGGTAGCAGAAAACCGTCTTATAGGTACCTTCACATTTATTTAACACTATATTATGCACATAAATTAAAATAATAATAAGTACAGTACAAAGTTAATATCAATGACGACCTTTCAAATACTCGTATACGTCGTTTTGCCAATTTTCAACGGTAAATATATAATAAATATTTCCATGCTTAAAAATAATTTACAATATAAATGTCATAGACCAAGCGATTAATCAGGGCACTATGTATAATGCCCGGTCATTATGCATCTAGTCAAGTCAAATCGGGCAATGTAATGTATACTGATATAAACTTCTATATTTATCACATTTCTGGTCATTATGCATATTGCTGCGTAATGGTTGTAGGGCAAATCGATAATTAAGGTCAATGAATTATTCCAAAAGCGAGCGAAGCGAGCTCGGTCGCTTAAGGCCCCTGATATGGATAGGTTAGGTTCGAAGGAGATGACCCGTCTCGATTTTGACTTTGTTGCTTAAATAGTAATCGCATTCTGTATTCTGTATAAATCAATGTTAACATTATAATAATTTAATAATACACATTTTTTTATTACCCGGGCATGGTAATAAAAAGATGTGTATTATTAAGTGATGGGTAATAGTTTTATCATACTGCCTACTCATATTGGGCAGTTTGCAAATTGCCCGGGCATTATGAATAATGCCGTATTAATCAATTGGTCTATGACATATCCAAATTATAACTATTATTAGCAATCATTAAGAAAAAAATCATTAATTTCGTTGCGGGATCCAAGACAGGTAAATTGATTCACCGGGACTTCGTCGAGCTTCATTGCCTCGGCGCTTTTCTGGTGGTCGCCACTGTTGATTCTGGCTTTCAGGAGTTGCAGTGGTTTGGGAATAGTGCGGTGGGATTGTCCCAAAAAAAAAAAAAAAAAAAACATGAAGAACAAACAGGTAAAGGTTAAAGTTCAAATACACTAATTGAATTTTATAAAATACCATTTATACTATTTTTTATAATATATTCTTTGAGAATTCTTTTTAGAATAAACTATGACAATTTTATATACACAACTTCCATTATAAAATATGCTAATAAAATGACTTATACCTGAGATAGTGTTCACATAACGTGGTCATCATTTTTAACCATGTTATAATAACACAACAGTTACTATGTAATTAAGGTATCTCACTAGAACCACTTAAATTATATGAAGTGGCGCCTAAAAGAAGACCTGTTTTAAAGCAAGCGAAAAACCAGATGGTAAATCCAAGCCCCGCTACTGCAACAACAGAACTCAGAGTTATCGCTGTAATAACAAAAGCGCTAAATCTTTCAACGGGTGCATCGTCAGGGCTCTCAGATGAATCAGTTTCAACTGTGGTTGATTCTATTGGAGTGGTATCGGTGACCGTTGTTGTTTCTGTAGTAGTAGAATCTGTTACCGTTGTTGTTTCTATGGTAGTGGTATCTGTTACTGTTGTTGTTTCTATGGTAGTGGTATCTGTCACTGTTGTTGTTTCTATGGTAGTGGTATCTGTCACCGTTGTTGTTTCTATGGTAGAAGGATCAGTGACCGTTGTTGTTTCAGTAGTAGTAGGATCTGTCACAGTTGTAGTTTCTATGGTAGTGGTATCTGTCACCATTGTTGTTTCTATGGTAGTAGGATCAGTGACCATTGTTGTTTCTGTAGTAATATGATCTGTAACCGTTGTTGTTTCTGTTGTAGTAGGATCTGTCACCGTTGTTGTTTCTATGGTAGTAGGATCAGTGACCATTGTTGTTTCTGTAGTAGTAGGATCTGTCACAGTTGTAGTTTCTATGGTAGTGGTATCTGTCACCGTTGTTGTTTCTATGGTAGTAGGATTGGTAACCGTTGTAGTTTCTGTAGTAGTGGTATCTGTTACCGTTGTTATTTCTATGGTAGTAGGATCCGTTACCGTTGTTGTTTCTGTAGTAGTAGGATCTGTTACCGTTGTGGTTTCTGTAGTAGTGGGATCTGTCACCGTTGTTGGTTCTATGGTAGTGGTATCTGTCACCGTTGTTGGTTCTATGGTAGTGGTATCTGTCAACGTTGTTGTTTCTGTTATAGTAGGATCTGCCACCGTTGTTGTTTCTATGGAAGTGGTATCTGTTACCGTTGTTGTTTCTATGGTACTGGTATCTGTGACCGTTGTTGTTTCCATGGTAGTGGTATCTGTCACCGTTGTTGTTTCTATGGTGGTAGGATCAGTGACCATTGTTGTTTCTGTAGTAGTAGGTTCTGTCACCGTTGTTGTTTCTGTAGAAGTGGTATCTGTCACCGTTGTTGTTTCCATAGTGGTAGTATCTGTCACCATTGTTGTTTCCATGGTAGTGGTATCTGTCACTGTTGTTGTTTCTATGGTAGTAGGATTAGTAACCATTGTTGTTTCTGTAGTAGTAGGATCTGTTACCGATGTTGTTTCTATAGTAGTAGGATCAGTGACCGTTGTTGTTTCTGTAGTAGTGGTATCTGTCACCGTTGTTGTTTCCATGGTAGTAGGATCTGTTACCGTTGTTGTTTCTATAGTAGTAGGATCAGTGACCGTTGTTGTTTCTGTAGTAGTAGGATCTGTCACAGTTGTAGTTTCTGTAGTAGTGGTATCTGTCACCGTTGTTGTTTCCATGGTAGTAGGATCTGTTACCGTTGTTGTTTCTATAGTAGTAGGATCAGTGACCATTGTTGTTTCTGTAGTAGTAGGATCTGTCACCGTTGTTATTTCCATGGTAGTAGTATCCGTCGCCGTTGTTGTTTCCATGGTAGTGGTATCTGACACTGTTGTTGTTTCTATGGTAGTAGTATCAGTGACCATTGTTGTTTCTGTAGTAGTAGGATCTGTCATCGTAGTTGTTTCTGTAGTAGTGGTATCTGTCACCGTTGTTGTTTCCATGGTAGTAGGATCTGTTACCGTTGTTGTTTCTATAGTAGTAGGATCAGTGACCGTTGTTGTTTCTGTAGTAGTAGGCTCTGTCACCGTTGTTGTTTCCATGGCAGTGGTATCTGTCACTGTTGTTGTTTCCATGGTAGTAGGATCTGTTACCGTTGTTGTTTCTGTAGTAGTAGGCTCTGTCACCATTGTTGTTTCCATGGCAGTGGTATCTGTCACTGTTGTTGTTTCCATGGAAGTAGGATCTGTTACCGTTGTTGTTTCTATAGTAGTAGGATTAGTCACAGTTGTAGTTTCTGTAGTAGTTGGATCTGTCACAGTTGTAGTTTCTGTAGTAATAGTATCTGTTACCGTAGTTATTTCTATGGTAGTAGGATCCGTCACCGTTGTTGTTTCTGTAGTAGTAGGATCTGTTACCGTTGTTGTTTCTGTAGTAGTGGGATCTGTCACCGTTGTTGGGTCTATGGTAGTGGTATCTGTCACCGTTGTTGTATCTATGGTAGTGGTATCTGTCACCATTGTTGTTTCTGTAATAGTAGGATCTGCCACCGTTGTTGTTTCTATGGAAGTGGTATCTGTTACCGTTGTTGATTCCATGGGAGCTGGATCGCTGACCGTTGTTGTTCCTGTAGTAGTAGGAACTGTCACCGTTGTTGTTTCTATGGTAGTGGTATCTGTCACTGATGTTGTTTCTATGGTAGTAGGATCTGTCACCGTTGTTGGTTCTATGGTAGTGGTATCTGTCACCGTTGTTGTTTCCATGGTAGTGGTATCTGTCACCGTTGTTGTTTCCATGGTAGTAGTATCTGTCACCGTTGTTGTTTCTATGGTAGTAGGATCAGTGACTGTTGTCGTTTCTATAGGAGTGGGATCTGATACTATTGTCGTTTCTATGGTAGTAGGATCTGTCACCGTTGTTGGTTCTATGGTAGTGGTATCTGTCACCGTTGTTGTTTCCATGGTAGTGGTATCTGTCACCGTTGTTGTTTCCATGGTAGTAGTATCTGTCACCGTTGTTGTTTCTATGGTAGTAGGATCAGTGACTGTTGTCGTTTCTATAGGAGTGGGATCTGATACTATTGTCGTTTCTATGGTAGTAGGATCTGTCACTATTATGGTTTCTGTGTTAGTAGGATCTGTCACCTTTGTTGTTTCCATAGTAATGGTATCGGTCACCGTTGGTGTATCTATGGTAGTAGGATCTGTCACCGTTGAGGTTTCTATGTCAGTGGTATCTGTCACCGTTGTTGTTTCCATGGTAGTATCTGTCACCGTTGTTGTTTCTATGGTAGTATCTGTCACCGTTGTTGTTTCTATGATAGTGGTATCCATTGCCGTTGTTGTTTCTATGGTAGTGGGATCTGTCACCGTTGTTGTTTCTATGGTAGTGGTATCTGTCACCGTTGTAGTTTCCATGTCAGTGGTATCTGTCACCGTTGTTGTTTCTATGGTAGTAGGATCAGTGACCGTTGTCGTTTCTATAGGAGTGGGATCTGATACTATTGTCGTTTCTATGGTAGTAGGATCTGTCACTATTATCGTTTCTGTGTAAGTAGGATCTGATACTATTGTCGTTTCTATGGTAGTAGGATCTGTCACTATTATCGTTTCTGTGTTAGTAGGATCTGTCACCGTTGTTGTTTCCATAGTAATGGTATCGGTCACCGTTGGTGTATCTATGGTAGTAGGATCTGTCACCGTTGTGGTTTCCATGTCAGTGGTATCTGTCACCGTTGTTGTTTCCATGGTAGTATCTGTCACCGTTATTGTTTCTATGGTAGTGGTATCCATTGCCGTTGTTGTTACTATGGTAGTGGGATCTGTCCCCGTTGTTGTTTCTATGGTAGTGGTATCCATTGCCGTTGTTGTTTCTATGGTAGTGGTATCCATTGCCGTTGTTGTTTCAATGGTAGTGGGATCTGTCCCCGTTGTTGTTTCTATGGTAGTGGTATCCATTGCCGTTGTTGTTTCTATGGTAGTGGTATCTGTCACCGTTGTGGTTTCCATGGTAGTATCTGTCACTGTTGTTGTTTCTATGGTAGTGGTATCCATTGCCGTTGTTGTTTCTATGGTAGTGGGATCTGTCACCGTGGTTGTTTCTATGGTAGTAGGATCTGTCACCGTTGTTGTTTCTATGGTAGTGGGATCTGTGACCGTGGAGGATTCCGTGTCAGGGTTAGCGATATCTGCAGCGGTTAGAAATGATGTCTTTGGTAATGTAATTCCAGGCAAGATATCAAAAGCATTCATAGAGATAAATGAATTCTTTCTATTATACAAGGAATTTTCCAATAGAGGAGCTGGTAGATAGTAAACAGATCTGACAATGATGCTAGACACTTTAGAAGCACGTCCCAGAAGAACAACCTGAAATTAATTGAATCAAAAATTATAAACCTGTTGAGCGATTTTGTGCGTTTCTATCTTAAATGATAAAATTCCAAATCAAATTGAGGTTGTGAATACATAGAACCAGATAGTGTTGTAGCTGTAAAATTTGGTAATTTTTAAAATAATTTTCATTGTGCTCGTCTCATGAGTTTTCGACAAAATGAAACAGGAGATCTTAATTCCTGAGATATTCAATCAAATTTATTCTAAATGTTCTCCAAGAGGTAGCATTAGGTTAGGTCTTTTTAAAGTGCAGAAGGTTGAGAAAATCGGCAATGGCGTAAAATGCCAAAAAAATATTAAAATAAAATTTGAAATATGTACTTAATAATGAATAACTGGTCATTGAATTTAATTAGTGTTAAGTTCATACTTACATAACCGTAACTCTTCCTAATAGGAACTTTGAGTGTATGATATCCATTAAAAACATTTCTTTCAGATGCAAATATGTCGGCTCTTCCTACCAATTTGTCATTGCCGTCCTGGGCTTCATACACCAATATAGACAGACTATCATTCTTTGAAGCTAACCGAACAAAAATGTTGGCTTCTAACAGTCCAGCGGGTATTTGAGCGACGTCAGATGCCACACAGCTTAATTTTTCATTCGGAGTCAAAATACTTGCACTAACTTTGTCATGAGCTAAATCCTCAGATCCTTGTATCCAAGCAGGAGTGTTAACACAATCACGAACATTTTTATTTGGATTGAACGTTAAATATTGTTTTAACTGGTACCCAACACAGCAATGATACGCACTCATAAGTATAAATAGTTGTCGCGTGAGCATTTTGCTCGTTTACATTAAATAAAATATAGACATCATATTTTTCTATCTTAAAATCACTGGTACTAAAATCAGTATCTTAATTGAAGTTTGATAAATAAAATAATTGATAAGGCGGCGGATCTTTGTGTCACAAGAATTCATATCAATATCCGGCCATAGCTAAAGCTGTGTAGACATGAGCGAAGTATTTATTTATTGTAGAACCTTGACGACACTCCTAATCACCAGGAGGTGGAGGTAAACAGGTGGTATAGTGTTACTCCAATTTGCCACCCATTAACCAGGCAAGAATTCAGACTTGTAAATCTAATAAAATAACCCGATGCTTTTAGATTCTGGTGTAGCGAATCTATCAGAATAGAGAATAATCGGAAAAGTATTCCAAAGGCTTATTTTATTTACACTAACACTATATCTAAGGTATTTTAACAACATATAGACCTTAACAGTCTTAAATATAGATATTTATTGAATCATGAAATTTAAAATATTACTCATTCTATCAAGATAACAACATAAGTTTTTTTACACTTTAGCATTATGTGGTTAATTCCTGTAAAAAAATGGCAATTGTTGGTAGCCTATAAAATAAATGATTTTTTTATTTATTGGGTAGCTATTTTTATTGGGTAGCTTTTGAAGGGGTATAGTTGATGGTAATATTATCGTGTACTAGTAATACATACAATTTCATGCATGGATGTGTGCACGCTCTATTAGAAAACATGACGTGCATCGAGGTAAAAAAACCGCTATCTTATTGTCAGCTACTGCTACAACATTGAAAAGATCTTTGATTAACCGTTCAGATGCTATCGAGATATTAATAACATTTCCAGAATCAATGACGTAACTGATTAGGATATTTTAAATTTTCTCATTAATATATTAGGGTTGCTCTTATTATTGTTACGAATAATAGTTGAGTGTGCAACAATTTTATTTGAAATTGTAACGTACCCAACAAGTCTTATTTATTTATACATTAGTGTTATGAATATGTGAACGGTGATCTCTAGTGCCACTGCACCTATTTGAAAAACTATTTCCTCATTTGAAAGGTTCAGAATCAGGATCATTTATTGGCAAAAATTTAGGTATATATATATATGTATATAATATGTAAATTTTTGTAGACAGACCCGTTACATTTTACCTTACGGCATGTAAACTTGTTTAGTTTAATATATTATTTTAAATGCTTATATTCACACTTCTTAGCAGCAAAATAATAAACTACTCATAACCTTACAAAAATAAATTTTATTAAATATTTAGAGATTAAATAATAACAAGAATTTTATGTTCTTTTTATATACATAAACGGGTCTTTTGATTGCGTTGATTTAGAAGTTAATCTATCTCTGTGTCAAATTTCATCCAGATCCTTTCCGGTCCAGAGCCGTTCTGGCGTGATTGAGTAACAAACATATCCACACATACACACACTCATTCATCCAAACTTGCACATTTATATATTAATATTTTACCTTCAGGCTTGCCAGAGAATAAGGTCTCAACACTCGGACAGACTTACTTTTAGTCCTTTTGTCCTTTTGAGGAACGGAACTCTAAAACATAATATACCCGATAAGTGCTTGTTGGACAAATACACGTTGCAATTTATATTCTGGCCACTCATTTAAAGAAAGCGGAATGCGTTAACCCTACAATGCCATCAAGGTGTGTTTATTAAATAATATTCAATTAAGATATTTATCAGTTTTGCTCGTTGTGCACGATAGCGTAAAATATAACACACACTAATTGTCCGTAATGAAAGTTACATCGTCAAAAGTTTTTGAATCTCAAGCCGCAAACCAAGACGGGTTGCGATTGTCTGTTTGAGTTTTTATTCTTAGGGAAATTATACCAGTAGGTCTAAAGTATAGTTCTTAGCTCTGATATGCTGGCGCAACATTGGTCGTACCGTATGGTGAGGGACGTAAAGAATTTCACCATCCCATATCTTCCCGTGGGTGTAGTAAGAGGCGACTAAGGGAAACACCAGAGAATGGGCAGCAGCGTTCTCTGTGCACTTGAACAACAAACTGCGATCGCCAACCCGCCTGCAAAGCGTGGCGATTATGGCAAACCCCCCCAAACCAAAATGAATATCACACAGAATAAACGGCCCCGAGTGCCCGGCTACGGTACGGTACGGCCGGTACGGCCGTCTATCCTCGGCTACGGTAGCGGTCGAGGCGATGGCGAGGCAAAGGTTGCAAAGAATCCCCGGAGTGGATCCGGCTACCAATATGCAATAAACACCGACGACTGGACCTGGGAACATATAACACGCGAACACTCCGGACCGACGAGAAGATAGCCGAACTCGAGGAAGAATTGAGCAGGTTACGATGGAGTATTATAGGGTTATCTGAAGTCCGAAGACCCTCTCTGATTTGAGGACTCGATAATCCTCAAATCTGGTAACCTGCTCTATTTCCGAGAGGGTGGTGACCGGCAGTCCTAGGGTGGTGACGGGTTTATCGTCCACAAGTCCCTTGTGAACAACTGGTGAAGATCGAGAGTGTGTTGACCAGGGTGGCGTACCTTATACTCAAAATATGAGGATATCTATAGAGCCATGCATGGTTTCAAAACTCACTTCACCGTTGTCATGGGGGACTTCAACGCGAAACTGGGCAAACAAGACGAGGATGAGCTGCAATTGGGGCAATTTGGAGTTGGATGTCGGAACCACCGGAGTCACCTACTGGTCAGTTTTATGGAGAAGGAGGGCCTCTACATGATGAACTCCTACTTCAGAAAGCATGAGCATAGGAAATGGACCTGGCAAAGCTCCGATGGTGCAACTTAAAACGAGATCGACTTCATCATGTCAACAAAGAAGCAAAAGTTCAATGATGTCTCTGTAATCAACTCGGTGAAACCGGGAGCGATCACAGCATGGTAAGAGGCGCATTGTCATTAATGTTAAGCTTGAAAGCTCTCGACTGATGGAGTCCATGCTCTGTCCAGCACAGATCAAGGTCCAAAACCCCAAGAGCTTTCAGCTCGAACTCTAGAATCGTTTCGAGTGCCTAGGGAGCTCCGTATACGAATACAGCGATGGGTTCGTGGAAGCTGTCCATACGGTCGGGTCTAAGTTTTTCAAGACCAGCCGTACAGATAGCTCTCTGATCCTACTATAAAGCTCATGAAGGAGAAGAGTGAGATGATCCTGCATTATTCAGACGACGCGTTTAAATACCGGCAGCTAAATATAAGAATCTCAAAGTCCTTGAAAAGCGACCTCCGCCGCTTTAATACCGAACATATTAAAGTCGCGATTGAGCTCCAAAGTCTTTGTAAGAGATCTGTCTATGACCGTAGAGCTAGATTGACCCGACACTATACCGAAGACATTCCGGACGTCAGCCTGTATGAGATTAGGATGGCTCTGAAACAGCTTAAGAACAACAAGGCGCCGGGTGATGACGGAATCACGGCCGAACTCCTGAAAGCGGGTGACAAACCGGTCCTTAAGGCCCTTCAGAAGCTGTTTGATTCCGTCATACTCTAGGGGAGGACGCCACAGGAATGGTGCAGATGTGTGGTGGTACTCTTCTTCAAGAAGGGGTGACAATGCCCTACTGAAGAACTATAGGCCCATTTCACTTCTTAGCCATGTCTACAAGCTGTTTGCAAGAGTCATCACGAATCGTCTTGCGCGCAGGTTTAACGATTTCTAGCCTTCCGAACCAGCCAGCTTCCGTAAAGGCTTCAGCACCTTAGACCACATACATACGCTGCGGCAGGTTATACAGAAGACCGAAGAGTACATCCTGCCTGTATGTTTAGCGTTTGTGGACTACGAGAAAGCCTTCGATTCGATCGAGACTTGGGCTGTACTGCAGTCTCTCCAACGGTGCCAAATTGACTACCGGTACATCGAAGTGTTGAAGTGCTTATACAAAAACGCCACCATGTCAGTTTGACTTCAGGATTAGACCTCGGAACCCGTCCTTCTGCAATGAATTGTGAGACAGGGACGTCATATCTCCGAAGCTGTTTACCGCTGCACTGGAAGATCTCTTCAAGGTTCTGGACTGGAGAGGGCTAGGCATCAACGTCAATGAAGAGTACATCACTCACCTTCGGTTTGCCGACGATGTAGTGGTTATGGCTGAGACCATGGAGGACCTCAGTACAATACTCTCTATATAGCTTGGTTGACTGGTAGAGAATGCGTAAGGCATTAAGTCCGCCATTGTACTTTTGTGCATGAAGTTTAAATAAATAAATACATACTTGATGACCTCAGTAGAGCTTCCGAAAGAGTGGATCTTAGGATGAACATGGACAAAAACAAGGTGATGCTGAATGCCCATGTTACATCCACTCCTATCAAGGTTAGAGACTCTACGTTTTAAGTTGTGGGGACTATGTTTACCTGGGACAAACGATCCAGTTGGGTAGGGCCAACTTGGAGAAAAAGGTCAACCGTCGAATCCGACTTGGCTGGGCAGCGTTCGGGAAGTTACGCGGTATCTTCTCGTCCAACTTACCACAGTGTCTCAACACGAGTTTATGACCAGTGTGTGTTGCCAGTGATGACATATGGATCTGAGACGTGGTAGCTTACAATGGGCCTCATCAGAAAGCTTACAGTCACTCAAAGGGCAATGGCTATGCTCGGAGTTTCCTTGCGTGATCGAATCAGAAATATATATTCGGACACCTGGTGAGATGCCCACCATGAAGTGTGTACCTGTACATTTTCCCGCAGCCTCCACACTCAAAATATTTACGTATTTCAATTAAACCATTTAGCACTTTTGAATGAGTGCGTCTCACATTATATAAAGATATTTGGTATATTTTCATTTCAATAACGTTCACAAGATATAATAAACGTGAGTTATACCAACTGTTGATATTATTTCTTTAGATATAACATTTATATACTCCAAAACTTATTTCGTATAACGTTATTGGATATAACGTTTATTTAATCGAAAATCATTAGGCCTATCGTTTAAAATATATAATATTGATACCATATTTATGGTTAACACCCCGATTCAAAGCAATGCGACTTGGATGGGTTATATTAGGTTAGAAGGTTAAGGCGGGAGCGTATCGGAGTGCCAGCTCCCCTCTTTGTTGGTGATTTTGATTTTGATAGTGTTATTTAAAATCGCGTAGGCTCGGAGGGGCGAGGCGGCCCGCGAGCTGAGGAGCAGGTGGTTTTGACACTAGCCGCGGTGGTGAGCGTGAAACATCTGCCACGATAAGCTCGCTTGGGACCGCAGGAGCCCCGCAGCGCCGATGCCGTGAGAGAATCCATGCCTGCTGCATGTTGCATGCCTGCTGCATACTTGCATCATGCATGCTGCATGCTCGCTTGCATGCTGCATTTATGGTGTATGCTTGTTTGCATGCCTGCTGAATGCATGGTGTATGTTTGTTTGCCTGTTTTTTACAGGGACATGGCGCGATAACCTATTTAGTTTTATTTCTTTTGACTGGTATATCAAAAGATTTTATATTCAATGTTTGTTATGCTTATAAAAATTTGTTACTTTAAAATTATATCAATCATTATATCAAATAAAATTATAGATTCAGTTGTTATATTTTGTAAATATTAGAGATTTTGTAATTATATCATATATTTACCCCTTTTGAATTGTCGTCAATCAGAAGGATGAAGCTAGTTTCCCATTCCTAAGTGTAGTAGATTCCTATGGAGAAGAACGGTCAAGAAATTCTAACACTCTTTTAAATCAAATAAAATATAGTAGAGAATTTTACCTACTAATGACTAAATCAGTAAATGTGTGGCTTTGCTATTGATGCCGATTTTTTATATATGCATACATAAAATAAAAGTTTTCAAGTATAAAATAAAAGGAAACGGCAATATATTCAAATACCATCGAATGCTTTCACAGCAAAATGGTGAATACGACACTCTGGGGAAGCGTCACAACTTTTTAAATAAATATAGGCAAATAAATAATACCGGTGTGGGCGATGCTTGGGGAGTTGAAGGGAATATTTCATAGCTTTTTCATTTAAATAATACCGCAAAATGTCCACCGCAGGTATAAGAAGAAATAGTGACATCTATACAATAAAAATAATATGTAGGGCGAGAAAAGAATTTTGCATAGATTATTACAGCTAACAAGTTCATCATCATATCAGTTCGATGGTAACATTTCATCAAAATCATTTATATGAACGCGCTTCTTTTTGGATATCGCTGCACATGCTGAGATAGGAGCCTTTTTGGTCTCGCGCGGGGTTTTATTTTTTTATTATTGTTTTTGCATATTTCTCGTGTCTCCTGTGTGGGTCACAAATAAATATATATTATTTTCTTCTCTATTTCAATTTGCTTCATCATAGTAGCTTAACTATTTCAGATATCCTTATCATTCAGGAGATCTAGTGGCCATCTGTACTCTTCTTCATCTGTTTCATATCATCAAATTATACTTTCTAAAGGAAATACCATTATTTGAGGAGATTCCTCTATGTCCATGGGATTCCATTATCAGATTCTGAAATGCTTGAAAAAAATCTCGTGTAGTAAGTAGTCAGTTAAAAATGATCAGGAGGGTTTTTCGTACCAAAATAATATTTTGTATTCGGGCTTTCATCTTTAGGCACAAAATGTTCGATACCTGAATGATCTCGTTTCAGCAGAATTGGATGTCAGCAAGTATTTGAAAAATAATTGCTTTAGCACGAAAAGAAAAAAAAACTTAAGGACTGTAAAAAGGACATAAGCCACAAGACTGAACAGAAAATATTTTTATTGTATTTCGACTGAAATGATTGCAAATGGTAACACGTTCCGCTGTGTAAATGTTATCAACCTTAATACACTTAGTATTAGTAGGAATCAGCAGTATTATTCAAGGTTTACGGGACGGGTGGGTTGTTTGATGATTGTGATCAACCTTAGATAGATTATAGATGCAGCGTTGATAACGATATATTAAGTCAATAAAAATTATGTTATCAAATACTATCAATTGCCACAAATTCCTTGGAACTTATATCATCATTAGCTAATTCAATATGGATTTTTTTGTACCTAAGTAACAATTGCCAGTCTGGATGTTTTTGTGGTTCATTGCCACACTACTTGCTGCGAATTATATTCAATTAACAGTCGTTCACTGTCCACATAGCAAAAAAAATAGTTCAAACAATCATAATGTACCATAATATGTGGGTCACGGGACTGTGAACCTATTCATACAGAAACTATGTTCACAATTTATGTTTATAATCTGGACAGAAGTAAATATGTTAAGTCAAATTTCTTAACCGGTAAAACTGCTTTTAGTCAATTTCAAAACACAAAATTTGTCTCTATTGAAACCTATTTTTTACTACATTGCTTCTACTAACATAATTGATGTTGTGACTATATTACCATTGACTGTTTACCAACTATTACAAGTCCAGACTCTAGGTTGTTACTGACAGTAACTTAATGGGAACACCCTTTTAGGGGATTAAGGCAGAAATACAGTTGCCATGCTTGTGATCTTGTGAATAATAGATAAAATTGGGCAATGGAAAGATTCAACGCCTAACATAAATAAAAGTATGGAAATGACAAAAAAAAAACAATCGAACATTTTAATCAGGCGTCTTAGCGTGAATATGGAATATCATTTTCATGTTGCTATAATTAAATTTGCAGGCATTAATTTATTGATTGATTTGTAATTCAACACTGTACCTTTGCACGCAACCAGCATAGTCAAGAAATTTCTTGTTGGTACATACTAAGTACGTGCATAGGTACTTGAGTGACTACTTAAATCTATTTCTTTGTCGTTAAGTTAACGTGTTAGCTCAGTAACCATTAGATACTAATTAGTCTGTTTTGGCATTTCTAAATATAGATGTCTGCTGAAATAGTTATTGGGGAATTTATGAAACTGAGTTATAAATATTATTGATTTAATTTACTGTAACGTCTTTCGTTTTTACCTAAATGGCTCTTGGGACAACATGTGGCGTAGGTATAATATTGTTCTTTGAATTCTGGTCAGGCAAGCTATACTATACAATATGTCCGGACTTGTAATCCAATATGACTATGACTTATGACTTTAAGGTTGTGTAATATGCATGGCCCCATTAATATACAATACAATTCCAAATTCCCTTAAGATAATGAATATTAATTCATTCAAGACAGAACTAAAAAAAATGCTGATTAGTAAAGGGATACTATAATGTTACAGAGTTTTTGAATGTAGATAATTTAAATTGTTTGAGTTTTATTGATTTTGTGATTGATTATATTTTATGACTATATATTTTATTAACTGTAATGATGCATTAGAATTAAATTTAATTATATGACATTTGTTTGATATTTTATTATTATTAATTTTGACATTTTGATTTTATTGCGTTAGAATTCATTTCAATAATTTGACATTTTTATGCAGTTTTGTTTTATTGTTGACATTTTTTAATTATTGTGATTTTGTAATTTTTCGTAATTGTTCATTGATATTCACTTTCAAAATATTTGCACGCCATAGTATGTGGCAAACATGTCGGCTCTTATTGTATTTTTTAATGATATTCTGCATGCACGTATTGTTTATTCTTGCATGTATACACGTGTTTAAGTAAATAAATATATCTTCATCTTAAAAAAAAAAGCCTTAAAACACAACTAATTTTGTAGATAAAAACACCCCACATATGAGGTGCAATCACCACACTTTTTTTATTACTTGTAAATTTTAATTTTAATTTATTTGACGTTCAAAAGTGCCGTTTATTGGCCTAATTGAATAAATATATTTGACTTTGACACACCCTTAAAGATAGAGCATAAAATTGCTATACCTGACAAACGGTATCCACATAGTCTTACAACCATAATTCGGACCTAGATCTCATAGAAGCGTAGCAACTGAAGGAACACGGGTGAGTTTTAGTCAGTAAAAGTCTGACACGCCCTCCCGATTCATCCAGAGCGTCCAATAAATAGAATCCAATCATTGGATGATTTCCCACCCAAAAAAAGGTACATTTAATGTTAATTTTACGTCCATGACATTGATTATCAAAAAAAATATTCAACTAACACACAAAAGGAAGTATATTTTTGTATTGAGTCATAGAAGTTAATCTTTAATCATAATTGCACACGTTTTCACAGCATTTCCGAAAATTCTGCAATTTTGTTAGTGGATTTTTTTTGTTAGTCTTTGACTTTTTCTACACACTGGCATTATCATCACAGCAATTAGTTTTAATTTTATTGTTGGCTTAAAAGAACCCCTGCGCATTTTTCCCTTAAGCATGATAAAAGGAAAGCATTCCACTTTTTGTATTTCTTTAAATCAAAATTTTAAGTAATGTAACATAAGAGGATGTAGTAGAAGAGCATGTCTGAAAGTGGGACCATTGCCTGAAAGATATGTGAAACTTGGTAGGCACAGTATTGGCTGTAATGCGGAAGAATGAGTAAAATGTCATGTGGAGTTTGGAATGTGAATATGTATGAAAGGCTCTATCAGTAGCAGCAGATCAAAGAAACGATGAGATGACCTGGGTGAAAGATATTACGTATATGTCTAGAAAGTGGGTAACTACTGAGATTACGAGACAAGTATGGAGGCAGAAGACATGTTGGACCGACCCAAATCATTTGGGATATTAACAATAGAATGATGTTGTCTGTATTCCGTCAACTTTTCTTGACCTTAAAATCGAATACTTAATCCGGTCACTGGGCAATCCGAAGCTGAAAATTTATAAATAATATAAGAAAGTTGCCTAAAAATAAAAATTCTGCAATTGTTGACCGTTCCGTCCTCGTGTTAGTTGCGGTTACGGTCAACAATTGTTGTTTGCAAATGTTGAAATTTGTGGGTAACATGACGACACGATGTGGAGGTACCTCAACTGCTACGTTTTGTCACGTTTTGTGGCATTACGACAAAAGTCAATTAATCGAAGTATGATTATTCACGCATGATAAATTGATTAATATGCTTTATTTTTATTTTGTGTAATTAATCTATAGGAGGTAAATGATATCTATAATCTTGACGTAATAAGGATTATTCCAGCCGAAAATAATGCAACATCATACCCGTGTGAAAACAAATCATGTTTACAAACGTGCATTTACGGATCAGCACTTAACGGATCTTGATCACGATTAGGTGATCCATCTGATAATAATGAGTGGTTTTCAGATAATTTGGTCATAGTAACAGTTGCTGACCGTTATTTGCTTAAAAACTTTTAAAATTTTGCCGACGAGCATTATCTTCAAGGTTTTAAAAAAGAACCGGTTACAACTATTAATTTGGTAGATCGTAGTCGTCATGTCGTCTTGCTGCCTTCATAAAAATAAACTGATGCAAAACAGTTTTTCAAATTTTGATTATAATCTTAAATATTAAAACCCAACCGGATTCGGAGTATGTAAGCCGATTTGCCGTGCGTATGATTTCGCAAATCGGTTTAATTTCGTGTCATGGGATTATTAGCCATTAACAAATAGGTAGTTATGGTATATCGCAAGCTTATCAGCTGGTATCGAACACTTTCTTCGAACGCCTGGGTGTGTCGAACCATTTGTTATCGGTCTCCTTCTAATACGCTATAAGTGCCAGCCTGCACGGCGGCGACCGTAATACCTACATGACTGTCGATCATATAATTAATAGTTTGATAAGCATTTTGATAGAAATCGGCAAAAAAAGTAATTTCAAAGAATAATAATAATTTAGTCAGGTTTTATTTCCCATAAGACACAGGGCACAAGTGGTCCAAATATCTACCACCTATCATTGTTAAATAGTTGTAATAAACAACTTATTGAATACTAGCTTTAGCCGCGGCTTCACTCCCGTGGCTCACCACCCTCATTTTAGCATAAATAATAGCCTTTTTTGCGTCTAAAGAATGCTCATGCATACTGCGCTACCACGGGGCGATAGTGCTCTTATGTGGGACTCTAACCCACTAAAACTCCAAGGAGCACGCGTGAGCATCCATCCGCGAAACCGCCGCGGCTGTCCGTCACCGGACACTCCTCTGGGGAGTAAACCCCATCACCGGCGCACCCGAAACTATTGCACGCCGTGACCACGCCAGGGACCAAACAAGCATATGGGCACCAGACGACCCCATGTATGGCATCCTTGGTCCCCATGTGACGTGTCAGGTCAGTGGCCCCGCCGCCTACCACTTTTCGGCCGCAAGGGATAGGGAAAGCGGCCAATGCTATACCGACATTCCTACATCCCTTCGGCCTCACCGCGTCCGCCATCAGACGGTGGCGACGCGGCCCACCTCAGTTACAATGTCGCCCAAGCGGCACCGCAACCTACTTGTTGGCCGCTACGTCGCGGTCGTCGCCTTATCGGCAAAAGACCTGACGAGCGGCCCCTCTTCGCTTCACCTTTGGTGACAAAACCGCGGCCACTGAAACCAACAATGCGGGCATCCACCGGAGGTAAAGAATAGCCTATGTCAATCAGCGATTGTATAGGTTTCTATTGGTGAAAGAATGTTCAAAATTGGTTCAGTAGTTCCAGAGATTACTTACCACTTACAAACAAACTTTACCTGTTTATAATATTGCTGTAGATGGAGTAATTTTGGATACAATAGCCATAAATATAGCTGAACAAGTGTTGTAACTTAAAAAAACACACTTTAGTTAATAGCAAAAAACTATTAAATTAATACAAAACGAAATCAACAAATACCAAAACTCTGTCTTGGTGCTAGGAAGAAATAGTTCGCTTCTGCTATCTTTGCTAACGGTTAACTAAACTTTCAGGGAAAAATTACTCAGAAAAAGTTACAGCTATATAATATGTTATTATATAGCTATTTTTAATAGGCAATAACTCGTTGGTCATTTGAACCAAACACCATACATTTCTATCTCATAATTACCTATAAGTGTATTTTGTCCTTTGGCAACCTGGCACAGTCACCTAGGTTCTAGCATTAGCAACATATGTATCTATCTGCGCAGCCAACGCACGGGGTTAAACAAATGTTATCTGTGCACTTTAACGATGTAGACGAGAAAGTATCGTAATCGTAAATCGTAAATCGCACGGAACGATCGTCCGATACGTAACGATAGCGTTCGGAATGGATTCCGTTTTGCATTGATCGCCCCAGTACACTGTATTGTTACGCCTTTTTATATACGAACTGTTTGGGCGTAAACTATGCAATTTGTGATGCGCAACATTCGTATGTAAAAGTTTATCTTTACGTGTTATAACTTATGATCTTGACGGGAAGAAAAATATGAAAGTTGAATCAACTAAGGCAGAGCAGGTCATCATTATGGTTTAGTTCGAAGAATGTGTCTTGGGCACTTGATTATGAAATAGAACCGCCAAAACGTTCCTTACCTTTGTGCACCATTGCATCCACAGGTCAATCTTGATCGTCATTTACTTATAATAAATCTGGATCGCGATAACTGATTTCAATCACGGCTCACGATAGTGTTACCAAAGAATTGGGTTGTGAAGACATAAAATCTAACATCAGTCTTGCCAAAAGGTTTTGTATAGCTGGGTTAGAGATCATGTAGGCAGTCACTTCATGTAAAATACTGGTACCTACTCAGCTGTATCCGGTTAGGTTAGAAGCCGACCTCCCCCGGTGGGTTCCCGCATTGCCGAGGCGGGGGGGCTCAGCAACCGTGGCTTGGTCACCCACGGTGAAGCGAAGAGGAACCCGAGGAGGGGCTGCTCGTCAGGGCTATTGCCGATTAAGCCGACGACGTAGCGGCCAACTAGAAGGTTGCGGTGCCGCTTGGTAACAGGCGACATCGCAACTAATGCCGGCCGCGATGTCTTATAAAGCGTCCCAGATCCCATACGATATCGCGGCTGAGGGTTGGAGGCCGCGGCGGGAGAGGAGTGCCGGTATTGCGTTAGCCGATCTCCCTATCCCCTGCGGCTGCAAAATGGTAGGTGGCGGGGCCATTGACCTTGACCCGTCACAGGGGGACCAAGGGTGCCATACACGGGTTCATTTGGCACCCATGTGCTGATTTGGTCCCTGGGGTGGTCACGGCGTACAGTGTGTTCTGGTGCGCCGGTGATGGGGGGAACTCCCCCGAGTAGGGTCCGGTGATGGACAGCCGCGGCTGGTTCGCGGTGAGTGCTAACGCATGCCCGTGTTACCGCCATAAGCGGCACAAGAGGACACCGTGGGTTAGAGTCCCACATAACTGCACTATCTCCCCGTGGTAGTGTAGTATGCATGAGCAATTCTCAATGCAAAAAAAAGGTAGTCTTCTATGTATGTAAAATATTTATATTTATCTACATCCGGTTCGACTAGAAGCCGATTCCAACATACTGGGAAAAGCTTATATACTAGGGAGACGGAATAATGATCAAGAGGCTGTAAAACGATACGATACAAAATTATTGCGCAACCTTCGTTTCATCATGTACTCGGTACTCTTAGTTGTAAATAGGAATTGGTCGGGTTGATTGGTATTGGAAAAATGGGAGTTGCATTTAAATGAGAGAATTTTACAGTTCAGTGGAAAAACAAAAAAACGTACCTTTAGTGAGTAGGTAGTATATTGATTTCATATTTGTCACATTTTTCAGGAGGTATTGTAAAATCTTATTAGAAATGTGTGAAAGCGCTTCATTAACGTTTTTCTGAAAAAAAAAACTTTACTGTTATATTTCGGTGGTCACCATAATGCTGGTCGAGTGATCGATTTCAATAAAATTTTCGTCTCGTTCGTCAAAAGACACTAGATCCTAAACAAACAGTTTGATCGATCGGTGGCTTGGGCCCTCAGACGAATCGATAGATATTTCATTTGTCAAATCAATCCGTTGTATTGGGAACCTATGATACAATATCCATCTACTTAAAATGTTTTATTTCGTTGACTTATCTTCTTGACAAATGATTAGCGTAAGGGTACGCAGGTTCCACATAGGCACGGTAAAGATATCTACAGTATTCTATCTTCATACAAATGGTCGGAACGCGAATCATGCCTACGTGCCTCGAGCTCAGCCCACACTCGATATACTACCAGTCGCGGACGTGCCGCAGTGACGAACACAGAGTACTTTTATTATATGGACAAAACTTACTTACATTACTTTTATGACTTTTATTATGGTGACGAACGAACGGTGTGAGGGTTTTGTAAGCAGTAAGCGTGCGATTTGTGAATATTTGATTAAAATACGTACAAGTACTTACTTACTTAATATATCAGAGAGCAATTATATCCTATATTGTGCTGTTTTTGGTTGCTTGAATTCATCTATAACGCACCCAGAGATAACATTTTTTAAATTACCTGGAACCTCCGAAAGGCAAGACAATAAAAAAATATTTACCTAATACGTAATTTGTTTATTTTTTAATAGTTAGGAATTTCGATTTTTCCACCGAGTAAAATACCTGGTTTAATAAATATAAATAAGTGGATAGGGTGATAAAGTCACACACGAGTCACCTACCTACGCTCGGGCACAGGCTCGGTTTAAAAAAATCCTAGTAGGTAGTTTCCTAGGCTAGGCTATCTACTTACTTGTGTACTTAGCTACATACATATATGTCACGTCGAAGTACCTATGTATCATAGGACTGCCATCTTTAACCCCAATGTCTAGAGGCAATTCCTTTATTCTTGACTGGAGCGGGTTACTTCAATAACACACAACACTGGATTGAAACTCAAGAGTGTTTATTTGATTTAGTTACAGGCACTTTGAGTTTTCAAATGAACTTGAAGCTAAAACCACATCGTGAATTCGTGTGGCCTGCTAGGTCACAAAGCTTTTGTCGGTCGCTGGAGAAGACCTAGCCAGAAACTCCAGGTTACTCTTTTAAAATGTTTTTATAGATTACACAATCACTTTATGACAATTAACGTTACATGTTTATTAGGTTTTCAAACATCTATTCAATTAGCAGATTTATTAAACAGTTTTACAGTTATTATTTTTTACACACACCATGCACCGTACGCGCCATGCACGTTCTAAGTGGGCGGGACTTTCTTAATGTTTTTGTTTAGACACTAATTACTTGGATAGTTGAGTAAAGTTAGCAAACAATACTAAAATGCTGATCAGTTAATTATTTTAACATTAAACAACCTCAATACTCACAAATACAAAGTGGTTTGTAGTTTATTATTGAAATAGTCATCTAATAACAAAACTATTCAAGTTTCCGGTGATCTAACAATCTTACTAATTAGAAAGTTTCTCATTATTACATAGCTGTGTAAAATAGTCTTATGACTTCTTAGTATTAATCATTTACTCAAATTTGTTTAGTTCTCGTATTAAATTATTAAATCTGGTTATTGGTCATAGAAATTATAACATCCGCCATTGTTTGACAACTTAATAAGAATAACATAATGAAACACATTTACTTCGTCAAATGTGCAATAGTTAAGATGGGAACAAATCCAAAAGTACTACAATAAGTGTTCCTGTTTTATTTAAACATCTCGTATTAATTAAACATTGAAATTAGCATACGAATTATGAATCAATACTGATTCCACAGTGAGCCAATAGATGGCGCTGAACTCAAAACCCAACTTAAATAGACATAAGACACTTAAAATGATTAATTAGGATAATAAATTAGCAAATTCACGCCTACGCGGCGACACGGCCATTGTGATCGGAGGCTCGCGCTCTGGGCCTTCCGGTGTCCTCAGTCTCTGTGTTTCTTGGTTGTTATCTGTAATAGCGGAGAAATATTTGTCGGCAGATTATTGTTGTTTATCATCCTACAGTATTAATTAAGTTTAGAATCTGAAAACAACTGATTTTATTTATCATTGACAGCTTGTAATAAATCTAAGCTGAGTATGCCTTATTTTGGAAATATTGAATGTATTTTTACACCCACAGCTATATGCTTTAGGTATTCTACTTGCTATATGGTAAAGACCAATGTTGTTAGGAAACAACTAACTGCTACATGTCATGTCAATGAAGGCATACAATTTCTATTTCAGATTTTTGACATGGAATAATCAGTTGCTAGCTTATTTAGTCCAATTTGAATCTTGTTTGCAGAATGTTATTGTTTGTATTATCTTACAATATTCATTGATTTGTAATAGGTAATAGTCAGTTTAAGTTATCAATTTATCACTGAATACTTATGAAATTAGGTAACAATTAAGTTTATCTCAAATGAAAATATTTGATTTTGATTATTAGCCATTAACAAATAGGTAGTTATGGTATATCGCAAGCTTATCAGCTGGTATCGAACACTTTCTTCGAACGCCTGGGTGTGTCGAACCATTTGTTATCGGTCTCCTTCTAATACGCTATAAGTGCCAGCCTGCACGGCGGCGACCGTAATACCTACATGACTGTCGATCATATAATTAATAGTTTGATAAGCATTTTGATAGAAATCGGCAAAAAAAGTAATTTCAAAGAATAATAATAATTTAGTCAGGTTTTATTTCCCATAAGACACAGGGCACAAGTGGTCCAAATATCTACCACCTATCATTGTTAAATAGTTGTAATAAACAATTTATTGAATACTAGCTTTAGCCGCGGCTTCACTCCCGTGGCTCACCACCCTCATTTTAGCATAAATAATAGCCTTTTTTGCGTCTAAAGAATGCTCATGCATACTGCGCTACCACGGGGCGATAGTGCTCTTATGTGGGACTCTAACCCACTAAAACTCCAAGGAGCACGCGTGAGCATCCATCCGCGAAACCGCCGCGGCTGTCCGTCACCGGACACTCCTCTGGGGAGTAAACCCCATCACCGGCGCACCCGAAACTATTGCACGCCGTGACCACGCCAGGGACCAAACAAGCACATGGGCACCAGACGACCCCATGTATGGCATCCTTGGTCCCCATGTGACGTGTCAGGTCAGTGGCCCCGCCGCCTACCACTTTTCGGCCGCAAGGGATAGGGAAAGCGGCCAATGCTATACCGACATTCCTACATCCCTTCGGCCTCACCGCGTCCGCCATCAGACGGTGGCGACGCGGCCCACCTCAGTTACAATGTCGCCCAAGCGGCACCGCAACCTACTTGTTGGCCGCTACGTCGCGGTCGTCGCCTTATCGGCAAAAGACCTGACGAGCGGCCCCTCTTCGCTTCACCTTTGGTGACAAAACCGCGGCCACTGAAACCAACAATGCGGGCATCCACCGGAGGTAAAGAATAGCCTATGTCAATCAGCGATTGTATAGGTTTCTATTGGTGAAAGAATGTTCAAAATTGGTTCAGTAGTTCCAGAGATTACTTACCACTTACAAACAAACTTTACCTGTTTATAATATTGCTGTAGATGGAGTAATTTTGGATACAATAGCCATAAATATAGCTGAACAAGTGTTGTAACTTAAAAAAACACACTTTAGTTAATAGCAAAAAACTATTAAATTAATACAAAACGAAATCAACAAATACCAAAACTCTGTCTTGGTGCTAGGAAGAAATAGTTCGCTTCTGCTATCTTTGCTAACGGTTAACTAAACTTTCAGGGAAAAATTACTCAGAAAAAGTTACAGCTATATAATATGTTATTATATAGCTATTTTTAATAGGCAATAACTCGTTGGTCATTTGAACCAAACACCATACATTTCTATCTCATAATTACCTATAAGTGTATTTTGTCCTTTGGCAACCTGGCACAGTCACCTAGGTTCTAGCATTAGCAACATATGTATCTATCTGCGCAGCCAACGCACGGGGTTAAACAAATGTTATCTGTGCACTTTAACGATGTAGACGAGAAAGTATCGTTATCGTTGATCGTAAATCGCACGGAACGATCGTCCGATACGTAACGATAGCGTTCAGAATGGATTCCGTTTTGCATTGATCGCCCCAGTACACTGTATTGTTACTCCTTTTTATATACGAACTGTTTGGGCGTAAACTATGCAATTTGTGATGCGCAACATTCGTTTGTAAAAGTTTATCTTTACGTGTTATATCTGATCATCTTGACGGGACGAAAAATATGAAAGTTGAATCAACTAAGGCAGAGCAGGTCATCATTATGGTTTAGTTCGAAGAATGTGTCTTTGGCACTTGATTATGAAATAGAATCGGCAAAACGTTCCTTATCTTTGTGCACCATTGCATCCACAGGTCAGTCTCGATCGTCATTTACTTGTAATAAATCTGGATCGTGATCACTGACTTCAATCACGGCTCACGATAGTGTTACCAAAGAACTGGGTTGTGAAGTCTTAAAATCTAACATCAGTCTTGCCAAGGGGTTTTGTGTAGCTGGGTTGTAGAGATCAGGTAGGCCACCATCCACGCGATATCGCAGGTGAGAGTCCTGGCGGAGGAAGCGGTGTCCCGGGGTGGGGTGATGTTGGCGGTGTCCTTGGACATTTCCAACGCCTTCAACACCCTGCCCTGGAGTTGTGTTCGGGAGGCACTGCGGTATCATCGAGTGCCTCCCTACCTCCGCCGCATCGTCGGGGCTTATTTGGCGGAGAGGTGTGTCACCTACGTGGGACGTGATGGCGTCGGAAACCAGCACCGCATGTCGTGCGGTGTTCCACAGGGCTCGGTCCTGGGCCCGCCCCTGTGGAACATTGGGTACGACTGGGTGCTGAGCGGCGAACTCCAACCGGGCGTAGACCTGACGTGTTACGCGGACGATACGCTGGTCACCGCCCGGGGGAGTTCGTACCGGGAGTCAGCGTTGCTGGCGACGGCTGCGGTCTCACAGGTGGTGAGCCACATACGGCGCCTTGGCCTGGAGGTGGCCCTCAACAAGTCGGAGGCCATGGTCTTTCATGGTCCCCGGCGGGCGCCGCCGCCCGATGCCCACATCGTGGTTGAGGGGGCTCGAATAACTGTCGAGTCTACTATGAAGTACCTAGGATTGGTGCTCGACAGCCGGTGGGATTTCGGCCCCCAGGCGGCTAGCGCCCAAGTTGTTGGGCGCGGCTGGGGCGCTGTCAACGTTGCTTCCCAATCTGGGGGGCCCGAGCGCCGCCTGTAGGCGGCTCTACGTGGGGATCGTGCGATCGATGGCCCTGTATGGGGCCCCGATCTGGGCGACTGACCTGACGGCCAGCAGCATCGCTGTTCTGCGGAAACCGCAGAGAGCGATGGCCGTCAGAGTCATCAGGGGGTATCGCACGATCTCCTACGAGGCGGCTTGCGTACTGGCCGGATCCCCGCCCTGGGACCTGGAGGCAAAGGTACTCGCGTCACTGTACCGGTGGCGCGAGGAAGCGCGGGCGCGGGGCGAAGGGCTGATGCAGCGACATATGGAGTTGCGTCAGTCTCAGCTCCGCGAGGTTCTGGTGGCGGAATGGCGGGACAGGCTTTTACGCCCTACCGCCGGCCTCGTTACCATCGAGGCGGTCCGGCCAGTGCTCGAGCGCTGGCTCGGGAGGAGGCACGGCTCCCTGTCGTTTCGGGTGACGCAGGTGCTCTCGGGGCATGGTTGCTTCGGGAAGTACCTGTGTCGCATAAACAGGGAGCCGGACGCCCGGTGTCACCACTGCGTCGACTGCTGGGAGGACACGGCGCGGCATACGCTGGCAGAGTGTGCCGCTTGGGAGGAGCCACGCCGTGCCCCCATCTCTGAAGTAGGCAGTGAACTGTCGCTGCCGGCCGTAGTCGAGTCTATGGTCGGCAGTGGGGAGTCCTGGGACGCGGTGGTATCCTTCTGCGAAACAGTCGTCTCGCAGAAGGAGGCTGCGGAGAGGGAGAGGGAGATTTCATCTGCTAACCCGATCCGCAGCAGACGCGCCGGGCGTCGGTGGAGGGCGGACAACGCCCTCTTCCAGCCCCCCTAAATGGGTCCAGGGGTGGCGGACTCGGGGACGTCCGTCGCCCCCCACACATCAGGACCCGAGGTGGCGGCGCGTAGTGTTCCACGCGCGCCCCTCTTAGACGTCGCGGGGGAAGTCAAACACCTCACTCCCCCGCCAACCCGGAACCGTGGCCCGCACAGGCGGGCCGGCACTAGCCGAGGGTTGCGGCAGTATCATTGTTCCCGCGACCCCCAGCGTAAGTGTGAGATGGAACACCGGGGTGGTTTTTAGTCAGTAGGAGTCTGACAGACCCCTCCGCCCCCCCAGGGCGGAGGACAACCCATGAGGATTTTCCACCCCGGAAAAAAAAAAAAAAGGCAGTCACTTCATGTAAAATACTGGTACCTACTCAGCTGTATCCGGTTAGGTTAGAAGCCGACCTCCCCCGGTGGGTTCCCGCATTGCAGAGGCGGGGGGGCTCAGCAACCGTGGCTTGGTCACCCACGGTGAAGCGAAGAGGAACCCGAGGAGGGGCTGCTCGTCAGGGCTATTGCCGATTAAGCCGACGACGTAGCGGCCAACTAGAAGGTTGCGGTGCCGTTTGGTAACAGGCGACATCGCAACTAAGGCCGGCTGCGATGTCTTATAAAGCGTACCAGATCCCATACGATATCGCGGCTGAGGGTTGGAGGCCGCGGCGGGAGAGGAGTGCCGGTATTGCGGTGCGCCGCTCTACCTACCTTCCGCGGCCTAGACGGGGTCGCCACCGTCTGAAGGCGGACGCGGTGGAGCCGCAGGGGAAGAGGAGTGTCGGTATGGCGTTAGCCGATCTCCCTATCCCCTGCGGCTGCAAAATGGTAGGTTTTTTTTTTTTTTTTTTTTATATATTATAGGCTCGCGCTTGACCACTATCTCACCTGATGGTAAGCGATGATGTGGTCGACGGTGAAGCACGCTTGCCTAAAAGTAACCTATTCACTCTTGACTTAAAGACTCCTAGATTGTAGCTATCGGGAAACACAGACTCCGGCAGGGAATTCCACTCCTTAGCTGTACGCATAATGAAAGTATTTCCAAAACGTTTAGTGCGTATGGGTGGTATGTCTACCATGTAGCGATGGCGCATCGCCGTACGTCTTGTAGTCCGATGATGAAACGGGCTTGGTGGAATTAGATCATGCAATTCCATCGCACACTCCCCGAAATGCAACCGATAAAAGACCGACAAGCTGGCAACTCGGCGACGATGTTCAAGGCTCTGGAGCTTTGACTTAACCAGTGCCTCATCGCCGATGAGCCTTTTGGCCCGCTTTTCGATCGACTCTAGTGCATCAAGCTGGTATTTGGCGGATCCGTCCCAGAGATGAGAACAGTACTCCATGCATGATCGAACTTGCGCTTGATACAAGCTGAGCAGCTGTTCTGGCGTGAAGTACCTTTTAACCTTTGCAAGGATCCCCAGCTTTTTGGCAGCCAGCTGAGCCTTTGCCTCAATGTATGGGCCAAAATTAAGAGTCGATGTCAACGTAACGCCAAGAAGCTCAAGATGGTCAGTTATTGGCACGGTCACATCTCGGAAAGTTGGAGCCGGTTGAAATTGGCTCTTTTTAGCGGAAAAAAGACACGCCTGGGTTTTAGCAGCATTAAACCTGACCAGATTGGCATCGCCCCATTCGGAGACTGCCTGCAAGGACAGGTTCAAGCGCTCCACCATGGCCTCCCGCAGAGACTGGATCTGAGGTCCGGTAGCTCGAGCGTTGGACATGTATCTCTCAGCAACAGTGCTGTCGTCTGCATACCCAAAGGTGCCGGGTTTTAGCAGATCGTTAATATGCAGCAAGAATAAAGTTGCTGAGAGTACCGACCCCTGAGGGACCCCGGCATTGATATCCAATTGGTCCGACGAGCAGCCATCGATAACCACTCGAATGGACCGATCTCTCAGGAAGTCTGCAATCCAATCACACAGACCACCGGGCAAACCGAATGAAGGAAGCTTACCAATAAGGCTTTCGTGCCAGACCCTATCAAAAGCCTTCGAGATGTCGAGGGAGACGGCAAGCGCTTCCCCGTGCTTCTCGATGGCCTCACTCCAGATGTGAATGGCATACGCTAGAAGATCCCCAGTAGACCGATTTCGGCGGAAGCCGTATTGGCGGTCACTAAGGATATCGTTAGCTTCTAGGTATGCCAGGAGCTTTATATTAAGTACACGTTCCATACTCTTACAGAGTATGGAGGTTACAGATATGGGTCTGTAGTTGGCCGGGTCAGCTCGACTGCCCTTCTTGGGCACGGGCTGTACGTTAGCTTGCTTCCAAGCATTCGGCACTTTTCCAGCCTCATACGAAAGGCGGAATAGGCGTGTCAAGATCGGAGACAGTTCAGGCGCACAGGTTCTAAGAACAATTGCTGGAATGCCATCAGGGCCGCTAGCCTTGTTCACGTCAAGGTGGCTCAGCACCCTACGGACGTCCTTTTGGTGGATACGAATGTCCGACATACTCGTCTCGCATCCATCAGGAGAAGGAGGGGGCCGCGCGTCACCAGGATTCAGACGTGAAGATTCCGCAAAAAGAGAGGCAAATAAATTTGCCTTCTCCTCAGCAGAGTGTGCCAGCGACCCATCGGGTTTCAGCAGTGGTGGTAGTGAGGGACGGCAAAAGTTCGACTCGACCGACTTAGCCAGGGACCAAAACGCTTTACTTCCTGCTGGGTAAGAAGCAAGTTTGGCCCCTATTCGGCCAATGTGATCGAACCGAGCCCTTCGCAACACCAGCTTGCAGGACTTGGCAGCCCTGTTGAAGGCCTTCTTCTTCCGAGCCACGTCACTTGCCTTGCGCGATCGAGCTTCGACCCAAGCCAGGTACGCCTCATGTTTAAGCGCGTCAGCGCGCCTACATTCGGCGCCAAACCATGGCCGGTCAATGCTGGACATTGTTACGTCAGAGAACGGAATGTAGTACTCCATTCCCTGACGCAACACATCGGTCACGGCGTCTGCGCACGACGATGGATCGGTCGAAAAAAAGCAAGTAGGCTGCCAAGGATAGCATGCGAAGAATGATCGCATACCATCCCAATCTGCCGACCTGTACCGCCAAACCCGCCGGGTGCCTCTTGGGCTGGGATCGGGCGGGGAATAGACGGACACAGACTTCACCAGACAGTGGTCGGTCAGACGGTGGCGGGGCCATTGACCTTGACCCGTCACAGGGGGACCAAGTGTGCCATACACGGGTTCATTTGGCACCCATGTGCTGATTTGGTCACTGGGGTGGTCACGGCGTACAGTGTGTTCTGGTGCGCCGGTGATGGGGGGAACTCCCCCGAGTAGGGTCCGGTGATGGACAGCCGCGGCTGGTTCGCGGTGAGTGCTAACGCGTGCCCGTGTTCTCGCCATAAGCGGCACAAGAGGACACCGTGGGTTAGAGTCCCACATAACTGCACTATCTCCCCGTGGTAGTGCAGTATGCATGAGCAATTTTCAATGCAAAAAAAAGGTAGTCTTCTATGTATGTAAGATATTTATATTTATCTACATCCGATTCGACTAGAAGCCGATCCCAACATACTGGGAAAAGCTTATATACTAGGGAGACGAAATAATGATTAAGAGCCTTTAAAACAATACGATACAAAATTATTGCGCAACCTTCGTTTCATCATGTACTCGGTACTCTTAGTTGTAAATAGGAATTGGTCGGGCTGATTGGTATTGGAAAAATGGGAGTTGCATTTAAATGAGAGAATTTTACAGTTCAGTGGAAAAACAAAAAAAACATACCTTTAGTGAGTAGGTAGTTTATTGATTTCATATTTGTTACATTTTTCAGGAGGTATTGTAAAATCTTATCAGAAATGTGTGAAAGCACTTCATTAAAGATTGTTTGAAAAAAATTAATTGACTGTTATTTTTCGGTGGTCACCATAATGCTGGTCGAGTGATCGTTTTCAATAAAATTTTCGTCTCGTTCGTCAAAAGACACCAGATCCTAAACAAACAGTTTGATCGATCGGTGGCTTGGGCCCTCAGACGAATCGATAGATATCTCATTTGTCAAATCAATCCGTTGTATTAGGACCCTATGACACAATATCCATCTACTTAAAATGTTTTATTTCGTTGACTTATCTTCTTGACAAATGATTAGCGTAAGGGTATGCAGGTACCACATAGGCACGGTAAAGATATCTACAGTATTATATCTTCATACAAACGGTCGGAACGCGAGTCATGCCTACGTGACTCGAGCTCAGCCCACTCTCCATATACTACCAGTCGCGGACGCGCCGCAGTGACGATCGAACGGTGTGATGGTTTTGTAAGCAGTAAGCGTGCGATTTGTGAATGTTTGATTAAAGTACGTACGAGTACAAGTACTTACTTACGTAATATGTCAGAGAGCAATTATATCCTATATTGTGCTGTTTTTGGTTGTTTGAATTCTTCTATAACGCACCCAGAGATAACATTTTTTAAATTACCTGGAACCTCCAAAAAGCAAGACAGCAAAAAAATATATATACTTAACCTAATAATACGTAATTTGTTTATTTTTTTAATAGGTAGGTATTTCGCTTTTTGCACTGAGTAAAATACCTGGATAAATAAATATAAATAAGTGGATAGGGTGATAAAATCACACACGAGGCACCTACCTACGCTCGGGCACAGGCTCGGTTTAAAAAAAATCCTAGTAGGTAGTTTCCTAGGCTAGGCTATCGACTTACTTATGTTCTTAGCTACATACATATATTATTTAATTAGATGAGAGATTAATAAATGTTAGGTACCTACCTCACATTAGAGAAAATAATCTGAGATATTTACAATCACAAAACTAGAAAGAAACTCAAGTAGGTAGAGGCGGGCGGCCCTAACGCGTGTTTAGGTGACGCGCGCTTGTAGGCACTTATTTCAAGGTCAGGGCCGAGTCACAATACTGTTAGATATCTTTACCGTGACATAGATGATGTACGCACTTACTTTTAGTAATGTTTTAGTTAGTGATATAAAGTTATAGAAATGTATTGTGCAATGCACAATGTGCTTGTTTAGGAGCTGGTTAAGATCAACCAGCGAAACGAGTTACCATTGCTTTTTGAATTAAAATTTTGAAGTTGAGTATTTGTCAAACTTTACTTTAAAAAAAAAAAAAAGTTTATTTCAATTACATATAGCATTAACATACTTGATATGGAGATCACCTTTTAAGCAAGAAGACTACTTTAGCCTGAAAACTTTGGCATTTAAATAGAGTGTAGGGGCACATCAATGACAAAACAGGTGCACAGAGCGGGTCAAACAATCCGACATTCACTGTAAAGGAAGGAGTACTGCTTAGGTGCTTTTCTTGACATATAACCACCTCCACGGCTCTTCTCAACATTACGGATGATATTCGGTCAGCCATGGAAAGCAGTAATCTGACGGTCTTGGCATTGCTCGATTTCAGTAATGCTTTTAATACTGTTGATTTCGATGTTTTGCTTGGCATTCTATGCTCTCTTAATATATCTCCATCGGTGGTTGACTGGTTTCGTAGTTACCTGTTCGGGCGCCGGCAACGTATTAACATCAGAGAGAAGTTGTCTTCCTGGTGTAGTACTTCTGCCGGGGTACCACAGGGTGGCGTTTTATCCCCTTTACTCTTCGCAGTTTTTATAAACTCAATCTCCAATGAACTAATTTCTACCTACCATCTTTATGCAGACGATCTGCAATTATATTCGCGAGCTCCTCTCGGAAGGCTGTCTGAGGCTATAGCTACCATCAATCTTGATCTAGCTCTGGAATTTGCGATTGGAGTAGGAGGTTTGGGCTTATGGTCAACCCTGTAAAGACGCAGGTAATTGTAGTGGGCAGTTCTAGAATGGTTTCTAGGATCGACTGGACGTGTCTTCCCCAAGTTATGTTTGACAATTCAGTTATTCCCTTCAGTGAGAAAGTTAGAAACTTGGGAATTTTCATCGACAAGGACTTCTCTTGGACTGCTCAACTGCAAGAAGTCAGCCGTAAGTTGTTTTCATCTGCTGCAACTTTGAGGAGACTGCGTAATTTTCTTCCGACTGCCACTAAGATTGCGCTTGCAGAATCTCTTCTTCTTCCCATCCTTGATTATGCTGATGCCAGCTATCTTGACCTTACTCAAGAACAACTCGATAAACTTGAGCGGCTTCAAAATGTTTGTATACGGTTCATATTTGGTTTGCGCAAATATGACCATGTTTCAGAATTTCGTGTAAAGCTCAAGTGGTTGCCAATTTGCCTTCGCCGGAATGCTCACATTCTTTCTTTTTTGTTTAATGTGCTCTTTACTCCTTCTACCCCTCTTTACCTCAAAGATCGTTTTCAGTTTATCTGCGATTCCCATACGAAATCTCTAAGGTCATCAGATAACTTGCGACTTGAATGTTCGTCTGTGGAATGCATTGTCTGACCCAATTAAACGTGCTCAGTCGTTGCCTGTATTTAAAAAACTCATCAAAGAACATTACCTATCGCTGTGATTGTGCTCTTTGTTTTTAGACATAATGTGCTATGAATATCGTAAATCATTTATTTTCATTGCTTATATATTTGTATGTATGTATTTATGTATCTATTATTTAGCATATGTATTTATTTGTGCTTCTAGAAAGTATTATTGTATCTACATTATGTTCATTGTTGGTATTGTCGCACCAATGACAACCCCATGTCATGTCCAGGTAATCTCTGTCCATTCCAGGTTGCCTGGAAGAGATCGCGGTATGCGATAAGGCCGCCCATTGTATGTTTTTAGTATTAAGTTTATTTTTCTTGTTTATTATGGCGTACAATAATATGGATGATCGAGTGTTGCAGGTTTAAATCTGGAGACTGCCTATTATCACTTTACTCCATAAAAGCTGGTATGCTGGGTCCTGTCCTGTACACGGTCTACACTGTCTTACCCATGTCATGACTTACCCATGCCAAAGAAAATTGCTACCGCAACCTATGCTGACAATACCGCAATACTTTCCTGTAATAAAGATCCCATCAGATCATCCTCATAACTCCGAGAACACCTGAACGTTAATGGATCATGGTTGAAAAAGTGGAGAAATTTCACATTGCCGAATGTCAGAAGTAGCGAATGTGACATCATATTGAACGGAGAAAATCTGTTCTATGTAAATCAAACAGTTTTCCTAAGAATCACTCTATACGACAAATTACAATGGGGGCCTCACATAACATCTCTTGTGGGTCGGCGGCTGTAGCTCAGCCGCTTATGCTGTTAGAAAGATAAGACAGTTAACGGATGTAGAAACTACGCGTTTGGTCTATTTTAGTTACTTTCACAGCATTATGTCATACGGTATTTTAATGTGGGGTCAGGCGCCTGAAGTTGAATCAATTTTATATTGCAAAAGAGAGCTGTAAGAGCCATATAAGTCACCGAGAATCTCTTAGGGAGCTGTTTAAAAAGATTAATATTATGACAGTTTCTTGCCAATTCATTTATGAAAATATTAAATAAAGGGTGTCTCAGAATGTTTTTCGTTTTTGATACTTAAAAAAAAGGTACTAGAATTAGTTAAAACTCAGTTTAATTACTGTTGAATTAATGAGCAGTATTGTAATTTTATTTGTAAAAAACGAAATTAAGTAAATTCGCACCCTCCTCGTCCTGACACTCGTTTGGCCTGCAACTAAAATTTTCATTATTTGTTTCGTCTGTGAGTCTTTGCTTGCTTTTAAACATTCAGGTTGGGTGGCACTAGTTTGTAAACTTAACTTTTTAAGCAGCTCTATAGGAGAACATCAGCAAGCGTTTAATCTGGGCTATTTGGGCTGCCATATCACGTCAAGGAATAGTCGGTCCCTCACTTTTTGGCGTGTGATTTAAGATTTTAGTTCCAGGAAAATTGAGTGTCAGGAAGTCAAGGATGCACATTTACTTATTATTGTTTTTAATAAACAAAATTGGAAAACTGCTCGTTAATTAAACAGTAAATAAAGCGAGTTTTAACTTATTCTATTACCTTTTTTTTAAGTATCAAAAACGAAAAACATTCTGAGACACCCCTTATAAGGAAAAATATAAATCTCTTTACTAAAGTTACAGACACAATTGTAATACTAGAAATAAAGATAAGTTAGATCAACCATCTTATAGATTAGCTAAAGTGCACACATCTTTCATGGGGTACTGTATTAAATTCTTTAACAAAATTTCTTGTGAGATCTTAAAACTAAATGAAAGAAAATTTAAAACAACAATTAAAAGCTCACTTTGTAAACAAACATATTACAAATTAGATGATTATATTCAAGACAAGAATGCTTGGAAACATGCTGGTCCTGCTCCATAGGGCAATCTTTAGTGTTCATTAGTCAAAATCAAACTGGTTAATTTGTATTATATTCATAATTATAGTAACGCTTTATTTTTATTTATTTATTCTCATTTTGTTTAAAAAAAAATACTAGCACACTGTTCCGTTGTTGTTGAATTAGGTAAATTACCTATGTTTGCAATATTTGTAAGTACGTGAGAACCATGTTCCTATTTATCAAGTGTAGGAATTTACCTGTTAGTGCTTGTTAGGTCATTGCATATAAAATTGTCGTTTTGTAAGGGAGGAACATAAAGTATTTTTTTTTTTAAATATAATATATTTATTTAATCAAAGTATGTATGTGCCATTGCTATCTATGCACTTTTGCCATCTCATAGGTAGTTCATTGATCCCTTTACAAAAAAAAACATTCGTGCGAGAATCAATAAAAATTTTGAAAGCGCTTTGGACTGCCCCATCGGAGTTGAATTTTTTCCCTTGCAAGAACTTATCAAAATTTCGAAAAAAAATGGTAATCTGGTAGAGCAAGGTGCGGGGTGTACGGTGGATGTCTTAGACATTCCAATTGAAGCTCCTCTAATTTGGTAGCCGTCTGTTGTGCAGTGTGTGGTCTAGCAATGTCCTGGAGCAGCAATGGCCTAGAGTGCTTGACCAGCCTCGGCTGTTTAGCAGCTAGAATTTCCATCATGGTTTGCAGTTGCTGACTATAAACATCCGCCGTAATCGTCTGGCCAGATTTAAGAAACTGTAGTGATCGACACCGGCACTAGTCCGCCAAACTCTCACAAGTAATTTTTTTGAGTCAATTTACGCTTGGGGCAGGTTCAGCCGTTGCGATGAGCGTTTCCGATTATTGTACAGGATCCACTTTTCATCACAGGTAATGATTCGATTTAAAATCCCTTCATTATTGTGCCGGTTTAGTATTGTAACGCAGCAGTCGACGCGCGTTTGTCGGTTTGCTGCACTCAATACATGAGGTACCCACCTTTCAAGTTGTTTCACCTTCCCAGTTTGCTTCAAGTGGATTAAAACAGTTTTATCACTAACTAGCTTTTGCCCGCGGCTTCGCACGCGTAGATTACATGCTTCTCCTTACCATATTTTAACAGTATGTAGAGAAAAAGTAAAAAATAATTATGATAAAAATAATGTAATATGAAAGTGTTTCTTAGGACAGACTTATACTTACCTACTTTAAATCAATACGCTCTATCCTTGTCCTGTCCCTATCCCTTCATTATTTCTGTGTTTCTCCATGACTAATAATAAGTAATCATAATCATAAGTAAGTAATTAAATTATAGTATTTCCTTGTAAACAACATTTTTAATCATTTTGGATGTCGGCGTCTATATCACCAGACTATTTGATGAGCTAACACGTGAACACGCTACATAGAACTGTCCATGGGAAAAGCAATTCTCCCTCAAATCAACACTAGCATACTTCCAAACCCAAACAACAACAACACAACACAAACAAACAAACATCCAAACTATCATCCCCTATGTCACGCTCTTAGGGGTGGAATTACCAAAAATCCTTTCTTAGTGCTCACCTACACTACCAAAGGAACCTACATGCCAAGTTTCATGATTGAAGCTTCAGCCGTTTGGGCTGTGCGTTGATGGTCAGTGAGTGAGTGAGTCAGTCAGTCAGTCAGTCACTTTCTTCTTTTTTTATATGTTTTGATTTTAATCTTCAGCACAAACCCAAAATACGAAGATCCGAACTTCAATCCTGACCGACTTTCATACAAACTTTCATCCCCTATTTCAGCCCCTTAGGGGTGGAATTCACAGAAATCCTTTCTTAGTGGATGCCTGCACGGTATAAATTATCCATGTGCAAAATTTCAAGTCTCTAGACGATTTCATTATTCCCATGACTTCATCCCCCTTTTCACCCTCATGGGAGTGGAATTTTCAAAATCCATGAGAAACGTGAAAATTATTTTTTAATCTTCAGCCTAAACCCAAAATATGAAGATCCTGACTTTAAAACTGACGGATTTTCATACAAATTTTCATCCCCTATTGCACGCCCTTAGGGGTGGAATTTCCAAAAATCCTTTCTTAGTGCTCATCTGCACTACCAAAGGAACCTACATGCCAAGTTTCATGATTGCAGCTTCAGCCGTTTGGGCTGTGCGTTGATGGTCAGTGAGTGAGTCAGTCAGTTAGTCAGTCAGTCACTTTTTTCTTTTATATGTTTAATAAATAGATGATAATAGAAGAAGAAGATAATAATATGTTTAGATGTTTATATAAGATTTTAATCTTCAGCCCAAACCCAAAATTCGAAGATCCGAACTTCAATCCTGACCGACTTTCATACAAACTTTTATCCCCTATTTCAGCCCCTTAGAGGTGGAATTCACAGAAATCCTTTCTTAGTGGATGCCTGCACAGTATAAATTATCCATGTGCAAAATTTCAAGTCTCTAGACGATTTCATTATTCCCATGACTTCATCCCCCTTTCCACCCTCATGGGGGTGGAATTTTCAAAATGCCTGAGAAACATTAAAATTATTTTTTAATCTTCAGCTTAAACCCAAAATATGAAGATCCTGACTTTAAAACTGCCGGATTTTCATACAAACTTTCATCCCCTATTTCACGCCCCTAGGGGCGGCATTTCCAAAAATCCTTTCTTAGTGCTTACCTACACTACCAAAGGAACCTACATGCCAAGTTTCATGATTGAAGCTTCAGCCGTTTGGGCTGTGCGTTGATGGTCAGTGAGTGAGTCAGTCAGTCAGTCAGTCACTTTCTTATTTTATATGTTTATCTATATAGATACCGCAGCCTGCAGCCTTACCTGCCTGCACTAACTCGGACGTGGTTTGCGATAGATCCGCTTCCACAATAGCCTTCAATTATTAATTATCAACTTTGATCTCCGGCCGACCACGGGGCTTGTTCTGCAGGTCGAAATTTCCAGAACGAAAACGTTGGAAACAAAAACGCACTGTGTTTTCTTTTGCGACACCGTTGTCATACACATCATTAATCCTTCGAGCTGATTCTGCAGCACTGGTGCCACAATGGAACTCGTACTCGTAAATAACGCGATATTTCAAGTATTTCATTTTGTAAACTGACTGGCGCAAAGAAAAAACCAAAAGAGGAAAAAAAAAAAAAAAATACGGTGTTCCAAACATTTAAAATTGGAATTCCAAACCAAAGAAGAGATATTTGAGATCAAAGTGGCCAGTACGACAAAACGCCAATGTCATAGGTAAGGAACTAATACTTTATATCTATTTGTAGTATAGTAGTTCTGGGTGCATCGTCCTCACATAAATGAAATCATTAATGTATATACTTATGTAAATATTGTAAAAACTTATTTTTTTTAAAGAGTAGGTTTCTTGTGCGTTCTTCTCTATTTATATAATTTAATAAATTATAGATTAAATTTTTATTACTTGTAAATTTTAATTGTTAACGTTCAAAAGTGCCGTTTAATGGCCTAATTGAAATATAAAATACATTTGAATTTGACCTTGGACTCTACCTAGACACTTAAAAGAAAAAAAAATAGCGTCAATCTAATATTGTTGGTGATACATAACGAGATGACGCATCGCAGGATTTGAATCATCTCGAACTGCTAAATGAAGGAACAATCAATCTGTTTATTTTTTATTTTTTATCGTCTATAGGCTTGCGCTTGACCACTATCTCACCTGGTAAGCGATGATGTGGTCGACGGTGAAGCTCGCTTGCCTAGAAAAAACATATTCACTCTTGAGTTTAAGACCCCTAGATTGTAGCTATCGGGAAATACAGACTCCGGCAGGGAATTCCACTCCTTAGCTGTACGCATAATGAAAGTGTCCCCAAAATGTTTTGTTCGTATGGGTGGGATATCCACCATGTACCGATGACGCATCGCCATACGACTGCTAGTCCGATGATGGAACGGGCTGGGCGGAATCAGATCATGCAATTCCATCGCACACTCCCCGAAATGCAACCGATAAAAAACTGACAAGCTGGCAACTCGGCGACGATGTTCAAGGCTCTGGAGCTTTGACTTGACCAGTGCCTCATTGCTGATGAGTCTCTTGGCCCGCTTTTCGATTGACTCGAGTGCATCAAGCTGGTATTTGGCTGATCCGTCCCAGAGATAAGAACAGTAGTCCATGCATGATCGAACTTGCGCTTGATACAAGTTGAACAGCTGTTCCGGCGTGAAGTACCCTCTCACCTTCGCAAGGATCCCCAACTTTTAGGCAGCCAGCTGAGCCTTTGCCTCAATGTGTGGGCCAAAATTGAGAGTCGATGACAACAAAACACCAAGAGGCTCAAGATGTTCCATTATCGGCACGGACATACCACGGAAAGAAGGAGCCGGGTGGAATTGGCTCCTTTTAGCGGAAAAAAGACACGCCTGGGTTTTAGGTCAGCTCGACTGCCTTTTTTGGGCACAGGTTGTACGTTGGCTTGCTTCCAAGCATTCGGCACTTTTCCAGTCTCGTATGAAAGGCGGAATAGGCGTGTCAGGATCGGAGACAGTTCAGGCGCACAGGTTCTAAGAACTATTGCTGGTATTCCGTCAGGGCCGCTAGCCTTGTTCACGTCGAGGTTGCGCAGCACCTTAAGGACGTCCTTTTGATGGATGCGAATGTCCGACATACTCGTCTCGCATCCAACAGGAGAAGGAGGGGGCCGCGAATCACCAGGATTCAAACGCGAAGATTCCGCAAAAAGAGATGCATATAAATTAGCCTTCTCCTCAGCGGAGTGGGCCAACGACCCGTCGGGTTTCAGCAGTGGTGGTTGTGAGGGACGGCAGAAGTTCGACTCGACTGACTTAGCCAGGGACTAGAACGCTTTACTACCTGCTGGGTAAGAAGCAAGTTTGGTCCCTATTCGGCCAATGTGGTCGAACCGAGCCCTTTGCAACACCCAACTTGCAGGACTTGGCAGCCCTGTTGAAGGCCTTCTTTTGCCGACCCACGTCACTCGCTTTGCGCGATCGAGCGTCGACCCATGCCAGGTACGCCTCATGCTTAAGCGCGTCGGCGCGATAACATTCGGCGCCAAACCATGGCCGGTCAACACTGGACATTGTCACATCAGAGAACGGAATGTAGTACTCCATTCCCAGACGTAACACATCCGTCATGGCGTCCGCGCACGACGAAGGATCGGCCGAAGAAAAGCAAGTAGGCTGCCAAGGATAGCATGCAAAGAAAGATCGCATGCCAGGGTAAACCCTGGGTAAGATAGGTACGATGCGTCTGACGGACTCGCTATCTGCGTCTCCGCAAGGAAAAACAGCGCTGGTTTCTCAGTCTCCAGGTGGTAGTGGACTGCAGAGAGATTTGAGTGCAGACCTCTAATGTTGGTGAGGCACACTTAGTGGGGGAAGGGGTGCAGCCGCTGTTTAAATCTATTATTCCTTTTCCTTGGCATCATAATTGTTTTATAAGAGTGAATGGAGGAGAGGAGTTGGAAGTGAGACGAGGTTCCACGCTGCTAACCTTCAGACACGCACTGAAAGGACAGCATCATTGGGGCACTAGTCTGGAGACTACGGGGATGCCCGAGCCCCCCGGAATGTCCATCGGGCCCTCTCCACCTGGTCGCCAACCAGCACGATGGTGCATTCCGGGATTTTTCGACAGTTGGCGGGGTAGCCTTTCATGTGTGGCTGGCACACTACTTGGGCCCCCAACTACCTGCAGTCGGCCAGCGGCGCACCGTGCCTCGGATCCCGCTACCCTCCGCGACCAGTCTACGATACGCGAACAGTCCCGATACGTCCCAAACTGCGTGCGTTAGGCTAGTCAGCCTGCAGTGGAACAGCTATCTCGACCCAACTCCTCTAGTGGCTACACCGTGCATCGTACCGGAACACGGCTAGGCCGCTTGGCGGTACGTCTTTGCCCGGTGGGTGGTCACAAGCCTTCGGCCGAAGACTACCACCAGTAAGTGTCACCTGATTTGCACCAGGGAACAACGTGTAGGGAATCAGAGGGTACACTCCTACGGACGTGGGTGACTCGGCCCCCAAAAATCCTGATTAAAGCTCAGAAACTGATTGCGGGTAGAATTTATGAAAAAATGGGGATGAACAAGTTCTTAGTGCGAAAATACAATTCAGGAATTGGCCCTAAGACTAGGAAGAAGAGCAAACAAATATAGTTGACCAAAAAGAAACAAACGTCACTTAGAACAAACTACATTTCGACCGGCTAGTGTTTGTGGTAACACCAAACCAATTTAAACTGTTACAGTTAGGTGCAAACTAAAGTGTAACACCTGACGTGGAAGTTCAGCCGACGTTGACGCCCACCCTCGTCGAATTAGAATTAGAATAGAGCTTGATTGGCGGTGCTGAGTTCCCAGACAAAGTTCCCTGCATTTCGAAGTACATGGATTGATTATACAGACGGGTAAAGATTACATAGATATGGAGCTTGACTTGCAAGTCTTGCTTGTTTTGCAAGTTCCACTCATTGCTAAAACATAAAACCGCCAACATATCGTATTACCTATTTAAGTACCATGTGTACCTGTTACCTTTGTTCAAAATTGTAGCGTTTCGAGATTTACTGATTGAACTTAAAATATAATTAAATATGATTTATAATGGTAATATTTTATATCTGGAAGACCTTCTACAACTCATGAAAAAGGATTCTCAACAGTTCGTGATTTCATTTTGGTTATACAAATCATTTAAAACAAATTCTTAATACTAATACAGCGGTGCTACGGTTTCAGGTCAAGTCATAGACGTTGGAAATTGTATTAAATTGTATTGTATTTCCGCATTGCGGTGTACTATGTCCCCTAAACAGTAACACAAAGGCTGTCACACTGTGCTCTTTGTGTCTAAACGAAAGAATTGGACTTTCCGCCTGAAAGCAGCTGAAAGCCATCCAATATTAAAGTGTCGTTTAACATCACAGATTTATTAGTTACAGTTTTATTTTAAGACAAGAATTGTTGAACGAATAAGAAACGGATTTAATTTAATCATTTATAGCTAAATATCGCATAAAAATGTGATGGCTCTCGCAGACAAGCACGACTTTTTGTAATTAACTTTAAATATGTTTATGACTCTATAAGTTCCCGTGTGATGGCAACATAATATTTTTTTATAAATTTTGCTTAGTTCACGATTTATCCATACCTAAAATAAAAGAACAAGAACGCTATTGACTGCTTATCTGATAAGAGCCCACTAAAGTTATGCCCGAATTGTATTATTATCTGCAGGGATTAACTATTTCTTAGAGTTTCATTATCAAATCGCAATTTGGACCTAACAGGTAGGTATAATACTAGATTAGAAATAGGTATCGGGCTTATTATATTCAGGTGTGTTTCAATTATAAAAATGCCAAATAACAAAGTCTATTTAGTATTTGCTTACTGATCTTAAATAATATTGGTTTAATTACAAGCCTTTTGCCAGGAATGGGTGTCTCATTGATTGTTTGATACATACCTACTAGGCCGTTCAATTCAATCGCATTTTGTTAGGTGCCATCGATCGACCTCGCCACGTGTTGATCAAAAGCACGTTTGATGCTTACCGACTAGGTCGTTCAATCACATTTTATTAGATTCCATCGATCGACCTAGCCACGTGTCGATCAAAAGCACGTTTGATGCATACCTACTAGACCGTTCAATCGCATTTTGTTAGATGCCGTCGATCGACCTAGCCATGTGTCGATCAAAAGCACGTTTGATGCATACCTACTAGGTCGTTCAATCGCATTTTGTTATCAACTATCCACTACCCACTATTTTTCTGTTATTATATAAAACTATAATAAAGTGTACATTTTGTAACCGTAAATATTATGTGAGTCCATTCTAAGACCTCCACATACACAGTTGTTAATAATCCTTTTAAAAGTTAGTTACTCCTGCAAAGTATTGTCATAATAAAAACACGTTTATATGTTTAGAAAGGCGGTAGCCTGTGTAACACAATAAATTACGATTTACCACTACCTCCTTACCAGAAGTCATTAGAAGAAAAACTACATTAAATTTGTTAGATTTCCTGACTTGTTTCTTTTTAGACCTGGAAATAGAGAATTAAAACACGATGGCATTTAAACCTATTGATTAATCAAATAATTTATTAATTTAATCGACACTCGTACCTACAAAGATTTAGGAAACAAGGGGATGGGACTATTAGTATAATCTAATCGTAATAGATTATGTACAGGCCGTTACAACCAATCAGAAAAATGTAGGTAGTAGCAATAACAACTTCTATATCTTTGCTTAACGTCACAGTCAAAAACGTGAGCAGCGCATTTATTACCTACACAATATGGTTAGGTTTTATATAAAGGGTAAATAATATTTAACACACGCTGATTAAGTTAATTTCAGACCTTATAGAATATGGTTGCTCAGGTGACTGACCCAGAAAACAGCAATGCCGCATATTGCAGAATAAAAGAGCTGGTGACATTACTTATTACATAGCTCTTGAAAATTATCGAATAAATTAGATATTTTAACAACATGATGTTATTCTTAACAGCGGCCCTTAGCGTCTTGTCCTTTAATTTTCATCTAACGCTATCTTGTAATTCTCCAGCCCGATTCTTACAAAACTAAGAAGACATCCAAGTCGTCTTCTGGTCTCTGTTGTGGGCTGTCAACATAGTAAACATCATTCACATTCAAGCCGTTCCTTAAATTATCCGTTTACGAAATTGACATAATACTTTGTTTGTCTAACTTTTAACGTATCATTGTGCTACTAATTTATATATACCATCTTTTGTACCGCATTAAATGCTAATAAATGGCTTTGACTAATATTTATTATTCATTAAGTAAATACTTAAACGTACTTTACCTGTCCTGATAATCATCAAAATACTGCACGTGTTAAATCAATCGATCACAAACACTGCAAGATAACGCTGTCTTATCCGTTTCAAAGAAAAACTCTCCCATGACGTCACTATTGCGTAAATCAAGCAAAGGTGACAGGTTATTGCCTGCGCGCAGTTAACGCTTGCGTCCCCCAAATCCGTATGAATTTATAGCTCCCTCCAGTGCAAATGTTGGCAGGACTAACTTGTTTGTATGGGACATCATTGCTTTGCTGTTTTCGTGAACAAATATGGCGTGTGTCATATGAATCTGGTGTAAAGATGTCAGAGCATAAAACCCCCACCCCCAAGTTGAGTAGGAATGTTGTTGATTTCTTGTCTAAGGTTTTCTATTGTGGTTGATGGATTACTATTGTACATCCAACTTAATATGATATCCGATCGCTTTGAAGAGTGCCAGCGCCGCGAAGGACAACATTTTAATAATGTCATATAAAAAAAGTAATTTTTCCATGTCTTCAGTTTCTCATTTTGCAATTCATTGTGTATATAAATACATATTTGTTATTTTTTTTGCATCTACATAACTTTAGTTTTTCTGAAACAACCTGCATTTTTATGGCTGTCAAATCCAACTTCTTAGATTGTCACGACTATAGTTTGTGTTTTGCTCTTTCGTCTGAAAATGAAAAATGTGGGTTATTTATGCATATAAATGTGATGAAATGGTGAAATGGAATGACTTAAATTACATATACTTTAGTAAAAAGTTCAACTCGCAAGCACCTGAAACGGAAAATTTTGTGAAAATTAGTCACTAACTGTCATAATTATGTGGTAAGACGACAATTGGTTTGTTGAACCAATTTTTTTTTTGGACAAAATGAATAGATCATATGTAAGTTTTCATACAAAACTATTTTTAGTTTTTTTTTTTCATTGTAACAAAGTAAAATCCAATTGAAAATATTTTTTTGAATCCAGTACCGAAAACACCCCGATAGTTTGCCGAACAAAACCGAGCCCGTGTGACGTCACAACGTTCATTTCTACTCATTGTAGCACATTGCTGATACAGTGTTTTGACTTTTAACCGATTCAATCTTGTTATTATCGTCAATATATTGATGAATATCGAATATATTGACCATAAATATCGAACCTTAAAAATTATCGTGCTTGCTTCGTACGAATACTACAAAAGGATTCCAAATATATGTGATTCGTGTGTACCTAGCAATCTACTAAATTTGAGCAGTGTTCTACGTCTAACTACTTAGATTCCAATTACATATAATGTGTTAATTTTGTTGTTATCTTGTTCTAATTTAGTATTTAATTCCTACTTTGATCATTAAAGACTGAGAATAGTAAATTTTTAAGGGAACTTTCAGCAGTTGACATTGTTGTATAATTACGTAACTTGAAAACATGATTTTTTGTTTATGGTGATATATTCATTATTTTATACTTAAATGACAGATATAAGCGTAAAACTAATATTTCTGTTTGAATTGTAAAAATCGGTCAAAGTATTTAAGAGATATTTACTGAAGAATTAGTGTAACGAAAATCTACCAAGTTAATATTTTCACGTTTCTTTTCTACAAACTTTTTAGTGTTTGTAAATATACGTGGGACACTCAGAAAGTTTTGCGAAACTAAAAAAAATTGTTCTATACGTACATATATTTTTATTAAATCTTTTCAAAGTACTTTCCACCAGCCTCTATACAAAGATTCATGCGCCTAAACCAGTTTTCAAAACACTTTTTCCAGTCCGCCGCAGACACCTCGTTTACAGCCTGCTCGAACGCAGCCAGCGCATCTTCCGGCGACGAAAATTGTATCCCTTTGAGCTGATTTTTTATTTTTGGGAATAAAAAGAAGTCACACGGTGCTAGATCAGGGCTGTAAGGAGGGTGACCCAGGAGTTTGACTGGCGTGCTGTCCAGGAAGTCCCTCGTTTTGAGTGCGGTGTGCGCAGGTGCATTGTCGTGGTGGAGCAGTAGCCCGCGGAGCCCTGTGTTTGGTCGCTTGTTGCTTATAACAGAGAAAACTTCTGGCAAACATTTGGTAGTATACCATTCGGCATTAATGCTTCTTTGATCCCGTAAGGGAATTGATACCAAGTGGCCAGTCAAATTAAAAAAGCTAGCGATCAAAATCTTACCCCCGCTTCTAGATCGCTTCACTTTGGTAGGCGTTGGCTCATTTTGAAACACCCAAACAGTCGACTGGCGCTTGGTTTCTGGGTCGTATTGATAAATCCAGGACTCATCACCTGTAACGATGTCGTAAACACGCCGAGACGAGCCTGCTTCAAATTTGTTAAGCATATCACGGCACCATTCCACCTGGGCCTGCTTCTGAGCATCGGTGAGGTTGTGCGGCACCCAGCGTGATACTATCCTCCTCACGCGAAGATGGCTGTGTAGAATCTCGTGAACGCTTCCCGATCCAATCTTCAATATGTGTTGAATCTCCTGATATGTAATTCGCCTATTGTCTTGGATTAAATTTTTCACTGCTAGCACGTTTTCTTCGGTAACAGCCGTCAAAGGGCGACCGCTTCTTTCGTCATCCCCCAAAGTTGGTCGACCGCGCTTGAATTCGTTATACCAACGATACACGGTTGCCTTGGAAGGGCCTTCATCCATGAATGCCATTTGAAGTCTATCGTACGATTCATCCGGTTTCAGGCGACACTTGAAATCGTATAAAATCATAGCTCTAAAATGTTCCCGGCGCAGATCCATATTTCAGTGAGACACAATACTTTGAATTAACTCGCAAAAAATGTGGAGGGAAATTTTGAAATTGGAACTTACTTATTTTTACTTATAAATAATCATATTTTCGAAAAACATTATAACTGGCCAGTCTCCCATATATAAAAACTTTTTTTCGCAATACTTTCTGAGGGGCCTGGTATAATATAGACATTAGTGTTCAATATAATTGAGAGATATTGTCAATCTGCCGAGCCTTTTTCCAACTATATTGGAGTTGGCTTCCAGTCTAACCGGATTCAGCTGAGTACCACTGTTTACATGGAGCGACTGCCTATCTGACCTACACAACCCAGTAACTGGGTAACACGGTACCCCTTGGCAAGACTGGTGTTAGATCTCAAGCTTCTGACTACCCGTAATGACTGTCAAAGATCTTCAAATGACAGCCGGACCTACGGCTTAACGTGCTTTCCGAGGCACGGAGGAAACTCGGTATGTTGAAATGGTGACCCATCATCGGACCGACCTCGTCAAACGTTGCTTAACCTTGATGATCGAACAGTGCGGCTGTTATTATTTAGCCACGAGCTCCTCTATTAAGGGATATGATTACTCAGAAAGCGTTTTATACTATTAAAGATTAAGTTGAGGACAAAAAGGCTTGGGATTGAGCTGCTCCAATTAATTTTGATTTTTTATATTTTGCACCGTGAATTTTGTTTTTGTTTTTAATTTTGATATTTTTTTTGTTTTCTTGCAATGACAAGAATATTTACTTTTTAAAGTATTATATTATTTTATTTTTATTATTGTGAATGTGAAGATTATGTGGATTTTTGTTTTTTATTATAACTTAGTTAGTTTTTACTCATGGTCTGGCAGTTTGAGTAGTTTATGCGGCCTACCCGAATGTCCTTTCTTTGGTATTGTTCGTCGAATCGTTGAGCTCCGTAAATTCTGAGTTGAGCTGCTCGGTTATTGACAAATGCGTGCACTGACTGGACAGGTCCACTCAATCTGGCTGGTTCTTTCCTCAAAAGACCATTTCAGACATATGTCTACATGGTCTTCACATGATATAACCAAGTTTTTGTCAAGACTTCAAAAGAGACTGTGACCTCTGAGTTTGTTTCGGCCTTTCTTCTCAGAGTAGTCAGATAGGAAACGCCGACCTCATCTAGTTTTAAAAAATATGATCGACATGTAAAAGTGTTTGTACAAACCAACTTACAGAAATAAAATCATTTATCATTTATCATTTTATCATTTATCATTTATGTAAATAATGGGAATTACCGAAAATTATATGTGTATGTGTAGGAATCATATTTAGTGGTATCTAATGAAGTTTTTTGATATCCAAAGTCAAAGTTTCGCGCCAATTGTGTTTGTTTACTTTTTATTTAACACCAATATCACCTACCCATATGTAAAAACGATTACGTTATGACAATTATGTTTCCTAATGTACCTGGTAAACAACAATAACTAACACCGGTCCACTCTCACGTATTATTCATTACGACTACTTTATTTATGCTCAAAACTTCCAAATCGTCCATCAGGTGGGTATATTATCGATATAAGCCTTTATAAATCCTTTATCTCACATGACTAAATAAAATTTATTGTTTAATAATATTTTTGCACTCATTTTCGGATATTTTTAGTCAATCTACGTGTAGTTGACACTATATTGTCATGATTTCCTTGAAAGTTATGACGTCACCAACATGGCAACGAATTGTGGCCCGTTTGTAGTCACGTGGTTCTTTTCAAAATTTTATCGATTTTCAATTGCTAATAATAAATTGAAAAAAATATTTAAGAGTTTTTTGAAACGACAATATAATTTAAGATATGTAAAGTTTCGAAACCCAAAAAAAAAATCGTATTTTTTTTTAAATTCAACAACCCAATTGCAAAATGTCATCGACTCTTCTTCTTAGCGTGTCTAATAAATAATGTGATAAATACAGCCAGAAGTTCTTCAAATTATCGTAACAGGATCGTACTTATTCGAGCTATGTTTGCATTAAATTAAACAAATTAAAATATTTAATTATACATTGCCAGATGTTAGACGAATGCGCAGTTCGCTATGTATAACTGGCTAGCTGACCCCCACGGCTTCGCTCCCGTCAAAATTATAGCTTATGTTACTCGGGCATAATGTAGCTTTCCATAGTTGACAGAATTTTTAAAATCGGTCCAGTAGTTTCGGAGACTATTCGGTACAAACAAAAAAATCTTTCCTCTTTATAATATTGGTATAGAGGTATAAATAGTTAAGTGCATATCTATCTATCTATATCTATACAAGCGAAAGGTAACTCACTCATCACGAAATATCGAAAACCGCTTGACGTATAAAGATGAAATTTGAAGAAAGGATTTTTGGCTTTTCCACCCGTAATGAGGGTAAAAAGGGGGTTGAAAGTTTGTATGAAATTTCTACAGTTTGTAAGATGGACGCGTGAAATTATAGATTTACGCTCTTGGTTGATAAAAATAATTCATGTATTTATTGGGTTTTGGAAATTCCACCCCTATAGGGGTAAAAAGGAATGAAAGTTTGTATCAAAAAAAATATACAGTTTGTAAATTTGACACATGAAACCTAAATTAACGCTCTAAATTTACGCTCTTGGTTGATAAAAGAATTCATGTATTTATTAGTTTTTGGAAATTCTACCCCTATGGAGGTGAAAAGGTGGAAATTTGTTGGGCTTATATATTTGAAATTTGGCATAAGTACTTAACCTAAGTAAATAGTAAGGGTTCTCATTATTAGTTCTTCAAAATTACTCTTAAAAGACTATTTAGGATGGGTGTTAAGGATTTTTGAAGAATGTATGTACGTGAATACAGGGCTTCTTTTTATTATGTAGGGGCAAGAAGTAATTTTTTGGAAATTTAATATTTAAGGGGGTCAACTAAAAAGTCATCTGTAGGATAAAATAGGGATCACGCAGAAGTCGCGGGCGAAGTGCTAGTAGGAATATAAATGCCTAAGTTTAATTTCCAGAACGCATCTTTAATCTTTTGTCGCTTCATATAAGTCGTTCAATAAGACTCATTGTAATAATGCGCATAGAGAAATGCAGTTTATGCTTGTGAGTGCAAGGTTAATAACCTGAAAAAAGATCATAGAGGAATAGATTCATAGCATACAAAATTGGGGGAGGCCAATGTTCATCTGTGGACGTCTTTTGGCTGAAATAATGATGATAAAGTAAAATAGTATTTAAAAAAATGTAATTGTAACTCCAATCACAACCCCACTTCATGTCCAGAAAATTACTGTCCATACCAGGTTGCCTGGAAGAGATCGCGGCATGCGATAAGGCTGCGCATTGTATGTGTATTGATTTAAAGTTTATTTTTATAATTTTATTTAAGGTGTACAATAAAGTACCTATATAATAAATAAATAATACAAAGTTAACAACATTACATAATAGTAGTTTATGCAATGGTCATATAATAGGGGTTATTAAAACACGAGCGTGGGTTTGATAATATTAACACGCGAATGTTTTAATACCTAATTATATGCCGTTGCATACAATATTTTATCTTCACTCATACAGTTGAAATAAAATAAAAGTGGAAACGGAAAAAATATGCAGTATGGCGGGCAATTTAGATTCTCATAGCACCTGACTTTTAAATATTCATTAAATATGTTTGGCAAAACGTATATTTTGCTCGTGCCTTATTGCGTTACGATGTGACAGCTATTTGCACATGCGCAGTAGATATGCCCGAGGAACTATTAGTTAATCTGTGGATATGCTGAACGCGCTTGAATAAGCCCGCCATTTTATTAATTTATTTATTTCCTCGCACAATGCATAGTAAAATGTTGTATGATACACGTACGTAAGATGATTCCCGACTCGTGTCGATTTATCCACTCACTCGCTTCGCTCGCTCGTGAATAAAAATACCACTCATCGGAAATCACCTACCTTCCGCACTTGTAGCATAAAAAACTATTTTTTTTTAAACAATATGTTCTCAAATTGGTCCAATTCAAATTTTACGAAGATTGATGAAGAGCTTCGGAGACACAACGGAAATTTTCAATAAATGACGGCAAATCTCTCGGGATCGCTGCAATCGCTTGTCTGTTTATTTTTTTAACCATTTCATAACATATATCACGCCAGTACGCTCTTAAGGGGTACGCAGATGTGTACAGTTCAATTTGATACAATCTCATATCACCGGATATGTTCAAGTTTCATGATATTCGGGTAATCTATTGTGGCATTATGGGTAGAACTTGCTTATTAGGTACCAACACCTTTTTTATTTTTACATATTATTGTTCCGATTTCCAAATAAAAAATCACTACAAAGTGAAAAATAACTTCTTTTTCGGCAGTCGGCAGAAGTTATTCTTCACTTTGTAAGAAGTGTTTTTATTTGGAAGTCGGTTGTATTTTTTGGTAAAAAGGTTTCTACAATAATACTGGTGCCATTTTCATCGCGTGTGTTTAGCTTAACTTATACTCGAACACTGAACGGCAGATAATTTGCCCCTGTGGCAGGTATGAGTAGCCCGCTTTAGCCGCAGGCTGTAGGTTGCCAGATTACCTTCAAAAACTGGCAACTCATAAGGGCAGCTATTTGAGAGCTAGTCGATGTTGTATACGTACCCACGATACAAGAGAAGTTCCTAGAGTAGAGTAGAGTAATAAAAACTGGTTGCGGCTAGACGCAGCCAGGCAAAACTGCAGAAATTTATTCTACTGTCAAGAATCACTCATATAAATCTTGTATTATCAAAAACAAAATACCAGCAGATTTTTGCAGTGGGATCTCGGTATATGTATTAGGTGTATAGGAATAATGTTTTTTTGTTATGTATACCTATAAATAATTGTTAAGTAACTACTAACTGATCCGTGCCAAGACACATGATTTAATGAATCAATAAAATTTATAGAACAGTTTTATAAATCGATTTTATTACAAATAATAATTTAAAGTTTGATCTTACTGCTTTATTTGGTTTATAGATTTTTCTGACTATTTCTTACTACAAAATGGAGAAAAATATTTTTTTACGATTAGAATTTCACGTAGGTATTGAAATAACGATTAGTATACAAGTATTTATAAACAAATATGTAGAAAAAGTTGCAGATTAATTTTGCAAAATACTTAAGAACTTAATATCAATAAATTAATCAGATTATGTATAGTTGGATCAGGTTCCTTAAATCTCACGTCCTATTGTTGAAAGTAAAGTCAAAATATTACTTGAAAATCTTTTTATTTTATTGAGTTTGTACAAAAATTAAGTAAACAATAATAAATAGTATTTTGCCTTCATCTAGTCATCCCCGTCGATTGTTGTTTAACGTGGTGGGAGACCAGCTCATTCCTCCACCTTCGCTTGGGCTTACCATTACCCACATTGTATTTTTAAATATATTTTGAACCCTGAGTGGGTTTTAGTCATGTTACTATTATTATTACAAATAATCATCGAAAGAGCTTACGGCTCTTTCATCTTATCCAACAATTTCAAAAGTAACCTCGTTTCATATTAATTTAAAATCCGATGGAATACATACTTCTAACTTAAACTTATATATTTGTAAACTACAGTGGAGACAGCCTTACTTTCAACAATATGACGGCAGATAACATTTTAGCCGAAACTTCGTCTTCAATAGATTTCACAGGGGTCTGCGGAGTTAGGTGGCGTGTATCTGAACGAGTCAATCAGAACTATGGACTCTTCTGCAGTCGAACCGAGTAGGGTAATCTGAAAAAAAATAAGACAAGATTTTAGTAAACGTTATTCCATCTTTACGAAATGCAGTCTTACTTATTTTTATTAACAAGAATGGTGCCATTTATGGATATGTGAATTAAATTATGAATTTCATGGAATATTCTTACGATGCTTGCTTAACATCATCTTTACGAAGAGATATAACAACCATGGTTCGTATTATTTATTATAACTAGCGCCTGCCAGCGGCTTCGCCCGCGTGAATGTCGAAAATTATCCCGAGGGAACGTATTCCCGGGATAAAAAGTATCCTATATGCTATTCCAGACTAAAATCTATCTGCGTGCCAAATTTCATCCAGATCCGTCCAGCCGTTTGAGCGTGAAGAAGTAACAAACATACACACTCACAGACTTTCGCCTTTATAGTATTAGTGTGATTATTATTATTATATAAAAATTACAACTGAAAACTGACATTAATCTGATTACAAATCTTGCGATTCGTGATTGGAAGCAATAAGTAGTCGTTATGTTTTAATATCAAAATTAGCGATTTTTATAATGAGCTTAGTTTAAAAAAAGGTGATCATTATCTATTACTTATTTGCTTACAAAACACTTATTAATTCAACGCTTTAACAAAAGCGCTATCCAGTTCATTTTATTATTATCAATTACTGATTTGATTTTAATACACATATAATTTATTTTTACTTCCTACTTCCATTTCTTTATCGTCTCGTATCCCTATTTTGCGATTAAAATCCTGGTGATGATTTTCACCTGGATTATCTTTTGTTAAGCATTAGAAAGACCATTGGGATACCAACAGTGTTTTTTTTTGGCACATGATTTCTTTGTGGACTCTACGTTGTACCTATTTGTACTTAACATAATGATCGTGTAAACTTTGTACTAGGATTTATTTTGCATGTATTATACTTATATTCTTGGGCTATATTCTCATTCTAAACTATTCATAGATAATGCAAAAAATATGTACATAAACAAACCATTTTTTTCTTTAGTTTTTGCATACCCCCATGGAAAAAGGCGTGAGTTTATGTATATATAAATAAATCATACTTACATAGCCGTCAAAAATTGAGAAGTCCGTTACTGTAACTTTCAACTTGTTCCATCCTTCAACAAAGTTTGCGTTGGAGGCATAATATAACTGGAAGCCAGCCACGGTATCATCTCCAGAAGGTACGACTTTCTTAGCCAATACTATTATGTAATCCAGACTTGAAGCTGATTTCATAAATGCATTCACTTCTACAACTCCTCCTGGTACCATCCTAAAGACGAACGAAGATATGCAGCTCGAAGTTTCATTGGGGGCAATGAAAGTTTGGCTATCAGGATCAATTGTATCGATAGCCAGAGAATGGTAATCTCCTAAATGCCAGGAAGAATATCCATTGCATAACACATTGTCAGTATCAAACGAATTCTCGAAGTTGGTTTCGAAATTATAAGTAACGCAGTCTTTGCCACCAATTGGGGCAACAGTTGTGACCGGAACTGGTGTTGTAGCTTCATCTCCATAAATTGTACACTCCTCGTTTGCTATTGATGATGGAATATATCTAAAGGAATCAACGAGGACAGTCGATTCTGCTGATGCTGAACCCAAGAAGGATATCTGAAAAGAAAAAAAAGAAATGATTAAAATTTTGTTAAAAGTTTTAGGAACAGTCACGTTTTGAAATTAGAAACTTCTCAACTGATATAAAACTTATTTTGAAATCCATGTTAAAAACTGGAAGCACGGTGGCAGATAACGATATTATCTGTTGTTATACAGATTATATTAAAATAAACGACTACAGATCGATGCAATCAAATTCAAAGCTATTTATCATAAAAAAGTAATAGAACTTACGTATCCATTAAAGGAGCCGCTTCCTATTAGTTCAATTTTTAAGACATGCCACCCATCAGCGTAGTTTGAAACTAAAGGTGAAACTCCTGCGCTTCCAATCACTACATCACTGGCTTCATCTGCTATTTTGTTTACAAGTACAGTTATTTGATCAGTGAGTTCTGCTGATTCCATGTACACGTTTACTTCCACTACACCGCCATTACTAACTTGAAATGGAAATGAAGAAACGCAACTGATGAAATCTTGTGGAGAAATGAATTGAAGGCTTTCTGAACTTGGGTGCTCAATTGACAAAGAAGTGTATTGGTCTAAGTTCCAGCGTGTAAAGCCCGTGCACAGCCCCCTGTCACTGTCAAAAAGCGCCTCAAAGTCTTTTTCGAAATTATAAGCGACGCAATCCGCAGATTCTATTGCTTCAGGTTCCACTGGGCTGGAGGTAACAAATTCACCGTCATAGACATGACAATCATCGTCGTATAGTGGCGGGATGTATCGGAAGGAATCAATTATGACTTTAGACTCTGGTGATGCAACTCCGAGGAATGTCACCTGAAACAGGACAAAAACAATAAATTAGTTTTGTTTTGCATCATGGTATAGTCAAATAACAATTAAATAGATTTCAACGTACTCCAACGGACCAAGATCAAATTATTGTAATGGAGGCAGAGGTAGATACAATAGTGCTTCTGGTAACCTAAATGCTTTGTTTATTATTCTATTTTCATGACGTCGATAGTGATATCAGCGTTGCTAATCTAAGGAGCTATTCATAGGTAGCTATATAAAACATTTATTAAGATGCTTGATTAGACTTGCCTGTCATAGCAATTTTTATTAGTAAAGTTGGGTGGGAATTTTATTGTGCGTGTAATGTTTATGAATGTTCAGATACACATACAGACATAGTAACTAATAGTTGGCGATGTAATACAATATGTGAATAAACCAGTAGGTACCTACACTTTTATGAAAAATAAGGCGGTTTAAAAATACTAAATGTAAAACAAGTGTCAATTCCATGTTTTGTTCGTCTTTCTTTTTAACAGTGTTTTGCAAGTTCTTATGAAGGCGCTTACTATACAGTATACATACATACAGATATATTTTTTCTAAACAATATTTGATAGTTGTGACTATCGTATCGTATCATTTTTATACTCATAGGTAGGCAGGTACAAAACTAAATTATTAAAGTATATAAAGATGTGGTGAAATGCTGATACGTCATCAGCAGTTCACTAAATATTTATCAAAAGATTTCGACTTTGTCTTTTGTCTTTAAACCATTTTTGACCTTTATCATCGTTTGCCAGTGGCATTAATCCAATGTTAAAAGAATACCACTATCATTAAGAGATTATTTTTTTTAAAGATAACATAAATATTTTAATATCCTGGTATACAGATTATAAAGCTCAATTTAAGGGATTAATTCTTTAAATGGCTGATGTTGTTAAAAACCCATTTTAAATCTATAATCTATTTAAAGATCTGCCTACCTTCTCTATAACTAGAGAGAAGGTAGGCAGATACCGATATCTTCAGATAGGATGCTTTGAAATAGTATAATAAAATATTGGCTCCTTTTCATTCACATATTTTATGTCACGTTATTTTGCTACAACACTCATGATTAGGTCTGTAATATTTTAATCCTATCGTATCAAAAGTCATAAAATTTCTTAAATTGATCACTGCACCTTGGTGCACGAAGTGTTAAATAAATAAATAAATGTAATCTAAATAAGAAATATAACTAAAATAACTTACATATCCACTAAAAATCCCGGTACCGAACAAATTTATTCTTAGAACGTGCCATCCATTAAAGTAATTGGTGTTGAGGGGCGTCAGCATAGCCGTGCCTGTGACGACATTGTTCCCACTGCTCGAGACCTCGTTAGCAAGCACGACGACCTGATCCCGCTGTGATGTTGACTCCATGTAAACGTAAACCTCCACAATCCCCGTCGACCTCATCTCGAAGCCGTACGACGATACGCAGCTCAGTTTCTCATCAGGAGTTATAAACAGATCGGTTTCTTCATTAGGACCGTGTATGCCAAGAGAACTGTAGTTCCCCAGATTCCAGGAAGCCATACCCTCACACAAAGAGTTGCCATTATTGAAGCTATCATAAAAATTTGATTCGAAATCGTATGTAACGCAATTCTCACATTTTATTGCCGAAACCGCTAACAGCACAACAAACAAACATTTAATATATTCCACCATATTCAGACACTTACACACAACTGATACTTCCAACAGTCGTGTAAGTGTAGTAATTATAGGAATATTAAATTTATCGCGGATAAGATTATATTAATATACCTATCCGGCAAATTGATAAAGTGCAATTGTTTTCTTTTTATCTTCAACTAGCCGTTTGCTTGGTGGCTTTGTTTGTGACTTTCCTTTTTCTATACGTACTAAGTGTCAAATGAATCTTCGTAATGCTAAATAGTGAAATATTTTTTCAGACATGTTAATTTTGATTCTTTTATGAAATCACATCATTTAATTTACAAAAAGAATCTTTATGAGTTATCCATAGAAGCATAGCTGACATGAAGGAAATTTTGGGAAAACCCTTGTTTTATTGATACCTATCGCCGTAAAAATAATATTTTAACTGCACACAGACATACGCTGTTTTGGGATTTTACCTACCGGAAAAACCTCTCAACTAGAAACTTCTAAATAACTAGTTACTTGATGTAAATTGACACATTTTAATGTTTTCACAAACTGACAGACGCCGGACACATTTCTTGTTAGTTTTAACATTAATAATATGCATATTATTATTGTTATTTGTTTTAGAACAACATACATAGATAACATAAAGTGTTACAGGAAGCGAGCACCCGATTTTAATCTGTAAATTCTGGGTAAACACTGGGCAAGTCAACAATGCTTTAATTACAGTGATTGATTTCTAGTATGATGTAGGTTAGTTAGGATTGATTTTTGGTTTTTTCAATGGCTGGTTTTAATTTAAGGAAAACCTAGACAAGAAAGTTTAAATGAAGATACTTATCTACTGAAAACCTAGCAATTAAGTATCTAAAAACTTATTTCTAGATCTGCCTGACCTGTTTATTTGCAATGTCATGTTCATTGTTCTCCTTTTATTCATTGGCGTCAAAGTGGTGTAGCCGACTTTCTAATTATTCCGTCTACTTCGCTCTTCACTGCCGGTAGAATTTTAGGCATAGTTTTTTTGCAATGTATTTTTTATTAAGACGGTACCCTGACCAAAAAATGGGCATGCGATATGAGCATTCCTATTGATCTAGCGGCACTGGTGGCGCATGAATTGCAGAAGTAAATACGCCCAGATTTTAGAATAAACTCTTTATAAAATCGAATTTTGCTCTTTTGAAAAAAAAAAAATACTACGAAAATGTTCGTTATTAAATTGTCTATCCATTAGTGTTAGTAAAAAAAAGAATTAATTAACACTTTACGAGGAGATGCATGCTATCAATAATTATTTCTCATTTTTATGTTTTTTTTTGGAAGGAGATTAGTGAAATTTATACAACATTATAAAAAAACTAAATCTACTATTTTAGAATCAATGTTATGTAGAAATTTAATGTATTTTTATTAATTGATATTTCTTTTTAGATAACGAGTAGATAGCTCTTAAAAACAGCACGAAAAACGGCTTGCGCGGCGTTTTGCTCGGGGTACCGCCTTAAATTACATAACCAATATCACGTTTTATTTAGTTCTTGAAAACGTGGGCAAATTTGAAATTTTTACTCTGACATACCATCTTTTTAACCGACTGCGCAAAAAGGAGGACGTTATCAATTCGACTATATTTTTTTTATTTGTTTTCAAACTTTTCAGAACTTTTTATTGGTCCCATTTAATTTTCATCGAGATCTGATGAAGAACTTCGGAGATATACATCAGAACTCTTCAATAAATGACGACAAATCCCTCGAGATAGCTGCAATCGCATGTCTGTTTATTGTTTACACCATTTGATAACATAACATGACACTGGTACGCTCTAAAGGGGTACGCAGGTGTGAACAGTTCACCCTCGTATACTCTCATTCCACCGTTTTGTTTAAGTTTCATGTTATTGTGTTAATCTATGTTGGCTTCACTTTGGGCAGTATAGGTAGCTAGCCTTTAGAACTGGTCCATTATGTACCACAACTAAAAAGTAAAATATAAAAATTTTTTTAACAAAAATTACAACCGACTCCCAAACAAAAATACTACAAAGTGAAAAATAACTTCAATTTCGGAAGTCGGTGTTCCTGTTTTCGTTTCTTGTTTTTTAACACCAAGTCGGTTGTAATTTTTTTCTAGTTAAATCTTCAAAAGTTACAGTAGATTAATTTTTAACCCCCGCCGGAAAAAGTGGGGTGTTATAAGTTTCTCGTGTGTTGCTGTGTATCTGTGTGTCTGTATGTGGCATCATAGCGTCCAAACGAGTGAACCGATTATGTTTAAAAGGTGACTTAATTGGGAGTGTTCTTAGCTATGTTTGAATAAAATCGGTTCAGCTGTTCAAAAGTTATGGGCGTTTTACAGTTTGAATCGGGGTGCTTTCGCAAGTTATCGTGTCATAAATAATTACGTGTTCAATAGATTGCCGATCGAAGTGTATCTACTATATACTAGATAAATTATGTAGCATGAAATAAAAATGTATCGGGGGTTTCTTAAATTTTGAAATTTTACTTGTTGTTTGTTTATTTTCTAATTGGCAAGTTGAAATAAACAAATATTACGATTTTTTTATGTATTTCGAAACTTTACATATCATAAATTATAATTCGTCACTTCATTCTTCAGATACATTTACACAGGTAGTGCCTTTAGCCTACACGAGGTATTCGCGCACGTTGAGAGAATCGATTTTTCAATCGATTTCATTTTTTTTTTTTTTTTCATCTACCCCGACTCGCCACAATCCAGTGTCGGTCGGGTTGTCACCTCATTCCTTTCTTGCGCGAGGCAGCGTTCGCACGTGCCTAATAAAGTTATAACTACAAGTAAAAGTTACCTTGTGCATCACGTCACTATGCCGAAAAGGAAAAACGAAGAAATTATCAGGCGTTACAAACGCAAGATACAAAAAATGGAACAAGAGCAGCGGAAATATAATCGAATTATTTATTCATCGTCAGAAGATTCTGATCATAATTCAGGTTAGTAAGTTTACTTTTTACTGTGAAATCAATGCTTGTGCCTAACTCTTAAACCTGGAGGTTGACCGTGGGTCATCACGAAGGGAATTTTATTGCCTGGAGGTTAACCGTGTGTTATCACGAAGGTAGTTTGAAATTACGATCGTGTTTCGTAATTTAATCGAGACAATTTATATCGCCTGGAGGTGGATCGAGTATCCTCACGAAGGCAAAATATCGCCTGGAGGTTAACCGTGTGTTAACACGAAGGTAGTTTGAAATTACGATCGTGTTTCGTAAATTTCTTCGAGACAATTAATATCGCCTGGAGGTGGATCGAGTATCCTCACGAAGGCAAAATTATCATCTTATCTACCATAAAAGTGCGGTTTGACCAATAATAAAAATGTACTCACCGAATGATAAATTTTTCTTTTAAATTCGTGGTTTTCATAACTACCCCCAATAACATTCGTTATTGTTTCTTTTTAGACAATGAAAACCTGCACAACTCCGACCCGGAGCCTCAGAATGCCGATCCCATCTCTGTCGATAAAAATGAGGAGTGCAGAAATGATAGCGATCAAGAACCGATCCTAGTTCCAGAATTGGACCCCGAAATTCTCACCGCATTGGGTGAGGTATCGGAAGAGGCGCCCAAGCTTGGCCCAAAAATTCATGAGAAGTTACCACTACTGTGGTTACCCATTCTTCGTAAGGGAATGAACAAAGAATTAAAAGAGAAACTTGTCAAAGAGTATCCCGTGCCAGAAAACTGCACATTATTACAAGCACCAAAACTTAATCCCGAGATTTCTGCCGCTGTTGCTGAGGGTACTCGTACTCGAGATAAAAAAGTCGAAGCGGTACAACAGCAATTGGGCCAGGGAATAACCGCCCTTAATAAGGGCCTGGAACTCCTGCTGGACGATGGCAAGGACAGACTTCAAGCCATAAAATTTCTCAGCGATAGCTGTAGACTACTTTGTGATCTGCACTTTGTAGAAACTGAAGCTAGAAAGAAGATGGTCACTCCAGGATTAGACAAGTCTTTCTTAAACATCATGCAAGATGTTGAACGAGATGATACGCTTTTCGGTAACAAGCTTTCCGAAAAAATTAAAGCAACAAAGGTAATCGAAAAACACGGATTACAAATAAAGAAAACCGCTCCGAATCCTAAGCAACCAGCTACATCATACCAGTCGTCGACAAGTCGCTCACGCCCCCAGGGAAACTGGAGGGGCCCTTCTCGCTTCCTGTCGAACAGGGGGGGGAGGGGCGGACAAAGGAATACTGCTCCGAGAGGGGGACGAGCTCCAACAAGCAACTCCGCTCCACAGAGGCCACCACCGCAGAACAAGCAGCGTGCCACAACAACTCAACAATAAAGGTACATGCTGGGCGAATCCAACACTTTTATAATTGCTGGCTTAAAATTACTAATAATGCTCAAATACTGAACTGGATTTCAAAAGGTTATCCAATACCGTTTTGTAAGAAAGTTAGACAGGTCTTAACGCCACGTAACTCCGTCTCCACTGGTGAGCAACCAGATATGTTACAGTGTATTGAAAATTTGTTGGACCTCGGTGCTATTTCCCCTTGTCATAGGTCAAACAACGATTTTGTCTCTAGCGTTTTCCTAGCCCCTAAAGCCAACGGGACAAAAAGATTTATTCTAAATCTCAAGACTTTAAATAGATTTATTTCAACCTCTCATTTTAAAATGGAGGATTATAGAACGGCAGCTAGACTCGTACCTCAGTCTGGTTTTATGGCAAATATTGACCTAAAGGAAGCTTACCTCTTAGTTCCTATTGCAAAAGAGCATCATAAGTACCTGCGTTTTGAATATAATAAAAAATACTTTGAATTTACAGTCATGCCTTATGGGTTATCGGTTGCCCCCTGGGTATTCACAAAATTAATGAAAGAAGTCATTAACTATCTTCGTCAAGAAGGTTATAGGTCAGTGATATATCTCGACGACATTTTGTGCATCGGTGATTCTTATGAAGAATGCGCCAACAATGTCAACAAAACCCTAGCGTTGCTTAAATATTTAGGGTTTGTTATTAATTATGAAAAGAGTAACCTAGAACCCAGGCAGATTTGTCGGTTCTTAGGTTTCGTATTTAATACTGTCAATATGACACTTAGCTTGCCTGAGGAAAAACGACAAGGTATCATGAAGTTTCTTAAGAAATTTTCTAAACTGCCGAGATGCTCCATTAAGGAATTGTCACAATTAATCGGCGTGTTAACGGCAGCTTGCCCAGCAGTTCGATATGGTTGGTTATACACCAAAACCCTTGAACGTCAAAAATATTTAGCCCTTCAAAAGCATGATGACAACTTTGAAGCAAAGATCAAGCCATCAAATGTTATCCTACCCGACATAAAATGGTGGGAAGAAAACATAATGTCAAATTACAATATACTAAGACAAGACAAAAAGTTTGCCTTGGAGATATATACTGACGCGTCTAGAACTGGTTGGGGCGCCGCTTGTAATGGGAAACGCGCTAATGGGGGATGGAAAGATGAGGAATTATCTTTCCACATTAACTACCTTGAATTACTGGCCGTTTTCCTAGGACTAAAGAGCTTCGCTTTTCAGCATCATAATTGCTCTATTTTACTAAGAGTCGACAATACAACTGCCTTATGTTATATAAATCGCATGGGCGGAATCCGTTTCCCACATTTAAACGACTTAACAAAAATCATTTGGCAATGGTGCGAAGAGCGCAATATCTTTATACACGCATCTTATATTAACACACGCGATAATATCGAAGCCGACGAAGAATCGCGGAAAAATAATGCAGATACGGAATGGGAACTTTCTGATTGGGCATTCCAAACTATAGTTCAAACTCTGGGAAAACCCCAAGTTGATCTTTTCGCTTCTCGCATCAATGCCAAATGCATTCAATACATCTCATGGAAACCGGACCCCGACGCATTGACAGTTGATGCGTTTACAGTTACTTGGAATCATTCATTCTTCTACGCATTTCCCCCGTTCGCTCTCATACTAAAATGCCTGCGAAAAATGATCGAAGACAAGGCCACTGGCATTCTAGTCTTCCCCTATTGGCCTGGCCAAGCTTGGTTCCCACTGCTGAAAAGAATGCTTATCTCTGATATTGTCTTCTTCGAACCTAATCGGGACCTTCTGCGTTCACGTTTCAGGTTACGTCACCGGCTTCACACCAGCCTTACCCTGGGGGCCGCGACGCTCTCAGGACAGCATTTACAAAGCTAAATACCCCAAACGTAGCACTAGACCTAATGTTAGCATCCATTTCGGAAAATACGATGAAACAATATTCTACAACGTACAGGTTGTGGTGGCAGTTTTGTGTAGAAAAGGTTATAAATACCTTTGAAGCTCCGTTATCCGCAGTAATAGCTTTCTTAGTAGATATGTTCAATAAAGGAGCATCGTACGGAACTATCAATAGTCATCGTTCTGCCTTATCATTACTCCTCGGGAATAATATAGGATCAGACGAAAGGATTAAACGCTTACTTAAAGGTATTTATAGACAAAAGCCGTCCCATCCCAAATATACCACCACCTGGGACCCAAAAACTGTATTAGATTGCGTATGCGAATGGTATCCTAACAGTAATCTGGGTTTGGTCAAACTTACAAAAAAGTTATCAATTTTATTGGCTTTGTGCACATCACATCGCGTACAAACGTTCTCTTTGATCAAGTTATGTAACATTAGTAGATCCCCTTCAGGCATAAAGATAATAATATCAGACACTATAAAGACGTCAGCACCTAACCGTGAACAGCCAGTATTATTCCTACCATATTTCACGGAAAATCCAAGCATTTGTCCAGCCAGTACTCTTGATGATTACCTAGCAGCAACATCGGGTTTGCGACCTGAAGGCACAAAAAATCTTCTTGTTACTCACAAAAAACCCCATAAAAAGGCATCGTCAGGAACTATAAGCAGGTGGATAAAGCAGACTCTTGCAGAGTGCGGCGTTGACGTAACAGTATTCAGTGCACACAGCACGCGTCACGCCTCCACCTCAGCGGCGGCCTCTGCCGGAGTCTGCCTTGACACCATAAGGAAAACAGCTGGATGGTCTACCTCCTCCCTGACGTTTGCCAGATTCTATAACCGTCCAGTAGTGGACGAAGGAATATTTGCTCGGTCTGTCTGTGCGATCACAAGTACTAATAACGAGTAATAATAAGAATATCTCTTGTTACACAATTGTTTTAATGAACGAATTTATTGTATGATTTTATGTACCTAATTATCTAAATTGTAGATTCCCTGTTAGGGCAACCTTTACTTCCGTGCTTATGTGATTAATAATAATTATTAATAATAAGAAAGAGGATTGTTTATAAACAAAATATATATTTTCTTAGGAAATAAAAGTTTTCTACTGATGATCATAAATGTTTTATTACCACTTAAGAACATTGATAAAAATATCTCTAAACATCTACCTGTGTAAATGTATCTGAAGAATGAAGTGACGAATTATAATATGAGATCAAACGAACTTCTTGAAGTGAAGTTCGATCATTATTATAAGAGTCACTTCATTCGAAGATACATGGTTCCCACCCACCCAAAATCCCAGACTAAAAAGTAGAAAACTAAAATATCTCTGAACAAGAATGAGGTGACAACCCGACCGACACTGGATTGTGGCGAGTCGGGGTAGATGAAAAAAAAAAAAAAAATGAAATCGATTGAAAAATCGATTCTCTCAACGTGCGCGAATACCTCGTGTAGGCTAAAGGCACTACCTGTGTAAATGTATCTTCGAATGAAGTGACTCTTATAATAATGATCGAACTTCACTTCAAGAAGTTCGTTTGATCTCATATTATAATGTCGTTTAAAAAAACTCTTAAATATTTTTTTCAATTTATTATAATCAATTGAAAATTAATAAAATTTTAGAAAGAACTACCTACGTGTGTAGACACGTAGGTAGTTCTTTCTAAAATTTTGTTGTTTTTCGTTTGTAGAAACGGGCCATGGTTGGTCGCCATTTTGGTGAAATATATATCATAAAGTTCAGGGAATTTCCGGCTAAGTCAACTACACGTGAATTGACTAAATATATCCAAAAATTTGTGCAAAAATATTATTTATAACAGAAAATTTTATTTAGTCATGTGATTCATAAACCCTATTTAGATAATATACTCCATTCTATAACTTCCATCAGGTGATGGAAGTTTTGAGCATAAATAAAGTAGTGGTAATGAATATTACGTGTTAGTGAACCGGTGTTTGTTATTGTTGTTTACCAGGTACATTAAGAAAATTATTGTCTTAATGTAATCGTTTTTACATATGGGTAGGTGATATTGGTGTAAAATAAAAAGTAAACAAACACGACCAACAAACAAAACAGATACCACTAAATATGATACAAAATACCGAAATCTGTGGCGCCTTTATTTAATTTTTTATTGCACAAAATCCTTAAAATGTTCGGTAATTCCCATTATCTAATAATAAATAATAATAATAAGCACTTTATTCTGAACTACGCATACAAAAACATAATAACTTTTTTGTTTAGAAATAATGTCCCGCAATTCAGCGTGCCTTTTGGCGTAGGCCTCCTCTAACAACTTCCATTGGCTTCTGTCTCGCGCCACCCTTCTCCAGTGGCGACCAGCCGTCAACTTCAGATCATCCTCCCATCTTGCATGCTGGCGTCCTCTGTTGCGGTGCCCATCTCTGGGGTACCAGTCGGAGACAGTTTTGCTCCATTTATCTTGGGTCTCTCGGATCATGTGGCCGGCCCATCTTCATCTGTTGGTCTATTCGGCTGATTATGTCTGTTACCTTAGTTTTCTGCCTTATTTCGCAACTTCTTACTTTATCTTGCTTCCTTATTCCTGTCCTGTCTTTCTCTCCATGGCTCTCTGGCATCGGTCCAACTTTTCTCTGTGGTGTTTAGTGAGAGACCAAGATTCGCATCCATAGATAATGACTGGAAGTACACAGGAACAAAGACTTTCCTCTTTATTGACATGCTTAGCTCCTTGGATTTTAAGACTTCTTTCAGTGACCAGTATTTCTTCCATCCGTTCGCTATTAATTCCCACTATTTACATGTCCCTTAATAATATTAAACACTAATATTTATATTATACTATATATTAACAAACACTAGAAAAATATGTAGAACAAAATGGTGAAAATATTAACTTGGTTGATTTTCTTACACTAATTCTTCAATAAATATCTATATTTAATAGCGTCGACCGATTTTCACAATTCAAAGAGAAATATTAGTTTTACGTCTATATCTGTCATTTAAAAATAAAATAATGAATATATCTCCATAAACAAAAAAACATGTTTTCAAGTTACGTAATTATACAACAATGTCAACTACTCACGAAAGTTCCCATACAAAATACTTTTCTGAGTCTTTAATGATCAAAGTAAGAGATTAATACGAATCTAATACTAAATTAGAACTAGATAACAACATAATAAAAACATTCTAACTGGAATCTAGTTAGACATAGAACATTTCTCAAAACTTTAGTACAGATTGCTAGGTACTTGGCTATTGCGCGATTCACATATAATGGGGCTTTTTTGCAAAGCAAGCAGGATTACTTTTACGGTTCAATATTTTTGATCAATATACAAACAATATTGAATCGGTTAAAAGTCAAAACTCTGTATCAGCTATGTGCGACAATGAGCAGAAATGAACGTCGTGACGTCACACGGGCTCGGATTTGTTCGGGAACTGTCGTTGTGTTTTCAGTACTGGATTCAACAAAATCTTTTCAATTTGATATTACTTTGTAATTACAACGGAAAAAAAAACGAAAATTAATTTTGTACGAAAACTTATATATGATATTTCGATTTTTATTAAAAAAAAAATGTTTCAATAAACCAATTCCTTCAAGAAAAAGCAAGCTGAATTCAATGATATTTTTTATCCTGCTTCTGGGTTTTCTGATTTAAATTATTGATAAATCGTTTTTGATTTAGATCATTGATAAATATCGTTTGATTTGGATCATTGATTAAAATCTTGATCAAAATCTAGCAACCCTGGTATAAACATTCCAATCAATTATGTTATTTCTTAAAATAAATATGCAGTCGCATAAAAAAGCTAGATACAGGTACTGCTGCATGCACTGGCTTGAATGTCAATTGCTTATTTGCTTTTATGCCCAATATTTAGCATGAAATGGTCTGAAATAATAGTTATTTGTGCAACAAGAGAGCAAAGTTGGTTTTTGCTGCGAGTGTTGATTTTGAATTCCGAGTAAGAAAAGGATCCTATAATTGGATTCAAAGACACGAGATGCAAAAAACTTTGGTAACACATACAACTTTTCACCTCAGTAGCGAGAACAATTATAACCTAAAGGCATTGAGATAATAATGTAACGTGGTACATATTATCCCAATGCCTAAAGGTAAAAAAATACAACATGGTAAAAATTAAACCACATATATACTTATGTTAAGTTAAGACGTGGCTGGTGTCCGCTGATGGGATATGGGATAAAAACGCACGTTTTATAGCAAAACTGATATATTTAATTGAGACATCAAACATACAACGTTAGCGGCACGGCACGAACGTAACGACCAAAACAGTTGCCGATGGTTATAGATAGGTGGCACTTCTCACGCGCTTCGTATTACTTGAACACCTCCCCTCGAAGTCGTGAGTATGCATCTTTGACATTTACATACATTCATCCATCATACCTAAATTACGCAGACATTCATGGTGTTTTGTTCCATTCAAACCTTTGGTCAAAATATCAGCAGGCATTCGGCCAGTACACAAATATCTCAGATCAATTACACCTTGTTCGCACATATCTCGAATAAAGTGGTGCCTCACATCAATATGTTTCGTTCGTGAATGGTAATTTCTACTTTGAGCAAGTTTAATCGCACCTTGATTGTCGTTGAATAGTTTTACACACTCACACTCAATCCCAATGATACTTAAAACATCACGTAAATATATGGCCTCTTTAGTAGCTTCGGAAATGGCCATGTATTCTGATTCGGTGCTTGATAAGGCAATGGTCCGTTGCTTACGCGCCTCCCAACTAATCGGCGCACCTGCCAAAATAAATGCAAAACCGGAATACGATTTACGATCTACCGTGTTCCCTCCCCAATCTGCATCAACCACACCAAATAGAGGCAAACCTGTTCTTTCATACACTAATCCGTAATCTGGTGTTCCTCTCAAATACCTCAGCACACGTTTAGCAGCCTTCCAATGTTCAATGTCGTAATTTGTATTGAATTGACTTAAATAGTTAACGGCATACGCGATGTCTGGTCTTGTTGAGACGGCCAGATGCATCAACGCACCTATTAAACTCTGATACGGATACTGTTCCATTATTTCATATCTAACACACTCAGGTTTTTCTAACTTTACATTCACATCTATGGGTGTGATAGCAGATTTACATTCACTCATACAAAAACGCTCTAACACTTTATCTATATATGATCTTTGACTTAAATACACTCTGTTTTCATCATCACGACTAAATTCAATACCTAGACAAGTAGATATCTTGCCCATATCTTTCATCTCAAATGCATCCGATAATTGTTTCTTTATATCTCGCATCCATACATCATCATTTGTAGATATAATCATATCATCAACATATATACCAATTAACATTATTCGCTCACCTTTTTGTGCAATAAATACACAAGGATCCTGCGGTATCGCTTCAAAACCTATGTCATTCAACTTTCGCACTAATTCCTTATGCCACTGCAATCCTGACTGACGCAAGCCATACAAAGATTTCTTTAACAAACACACACTATCCATACATTCATCAAGAGCCTTGTTCCAGCGTTTAGCTGTCTGAAGTATGTTCTTATCTGTTATCATTTTCTTCTGTGAACCAATATTTTCTTTTGCGAGTACTCTCTCTAGAACATCGCTTAACTGATCTGGAATCTCCATGTAGACCTCTTCATCGAGTGAACCGTTTAGGTAAGCTGTTACTACGTCCATCTGGTGGATCTCTAATCCCATTTCAGCCGACAAAGCAGCTATGAGTCTTATTGATGACGATCTAACAACGGGGGATGAGGTGTCGTGAAAATCCTCCCCTGGCCGTTGAGAACATCCTTTTGCGACAAGGCGTACTTTCTTGCCCGTACTCTTGGTGCTAAACACAAATCTACTTCCAATAACCTTTCGTTTCTTAGGTCGTGGAACAATTTCCCAGGTTTTATTCTTGAGTTGTGACAAATACTCATCTTCTAGAGCACATTTCCATAAATACACGTCATCTTTCGTTTCTATATCTTTCCACGTCATTGGTTCTATTGTGGCTATTCCTGCGCTTAATTCTTCATTAGGTTCATCACATACATCTTGACTATTTGTAGTATTCTCTTTCATTGTATGATATTCTTTTCGCGGTCTACCTGCCTTTCCAGTACGAATTAGGCGAGGTCTTCCTCTACCTCTTTTAGAAGGTTCTATTAAATTTTCCCACGAAACTGTTGAGTTCCTTTTTCTATATAATTGATATTTATCTCTATCTTCCTCTGGTTCAGTTACTCTTTCGATCGATCTTCTCGGTCTGATACCATCTCTTCTGCTTCTCAATATCCTTCGGTTATTTTCCTTTCTTTCATTATTCAATTCTACTGTCATTTGTTCTTCATCAGTGTCTTCTTCTTCATCAAGTATCTCTTTATATTCATGTCTAAACGCTGTCTCATTTATAAACTTCACGTCACGACTCACAACAATCTTCCTTGTCGTTGGGTCATGTATTCTATAAGCTTTAGATTAAATATCATAGCCCACAAATATTCCTAATTGCGAACGTGGTTCAAATTTACCTTTCGGTTTGCCCTTGTCCTTGTAATAAGCTTTTGAACCAAACACATGCATGTATATCACCGTAGGTTTCTTTCCTCTCCATAGTGTAAACGGTATTTCACCATTTAACGCTGAAGTTGGACACCGGTTTCTTATATAATTAGCAGTATTAATTGCTTCTGCCCAAAATGAAGGAGGACTTCCTGCTTGACGCATCATACATCGTGCCATTTCAACCAATGTCCTATTTTTTCTTTCAGATATCCCATTCTGTTGGGGCGTATACGGTGTTGTCAATCTTCTTCTGATCCCAGCTTTCTTTAAGAAATCATCGAACTCATAATTCACGTATTCTCCACCGTTATCAGACTGAAGATTCTTTATCTTCTTTCCAGTTAAATTCTCTGCATAAGCTTTATAAATTTTAAATACATTTAGTACATCACTTTTCTGCGCAATAAAATAGACTTCACACCATCTAGACTTATCGTCAATGAAAGTGACAAAATATTTTTTACCTCCATAAGACTGATGCTTCATGGGACCACAAACATCGCTATGCACTATTTCTAATAATTCGCTGTTACGATTTTCCCTTTTCCTTGGAAAAGGCGTGCAAGCCTGTTTCTCACTAATACAGATCTCACATTCAGACAATTTTTCGTCATCCTTGAATGTTAGCCCGTGTACTAGGTCACTTTTCTTCATAGCTTTCAGGTCGTGTTCGTTGAGATGTCCGAGACGTTGGTGCCACATGTCTATTGGATTATTCACCACTTCAACATTATTTGCAGAATTCTGACTCATCCGAACATGGTATAGATTACCAACACGATCTGCACACATATGAATTTTATTATTACTGTCAATTACAATAGCATCATTCTTTCTGAATCGAACCTCGAACCCACGATCTGTCATCTTAGCCACTGACAGCAAGTTTGTTCGTAAGTCGGATACGTAGAACACTTTTTCTATTTCAACTTGGCGTTCTTCACTGCCCGTGTCTACAAAAATTTTAACTTTACCCGTGCCGCTAATTTGTGTCCTGTCGCTGTTAGCTAGATTCAATTCGGAGTCTAGTTGCGTAAAATCTTTGATCATTTGCTTCTCATTGCACATATGACCCGTGCATCCACTGTCAATGCACCAAATAGGGTTTAGTTTTTCACCCAACATAACCTCTTCGGTAGTACTCAATAACATTGTTGTCTTTTGCTCGACTTTATTGCCTTCTAACTTTTGAGCGTTTTGCTGGTACTTGTTGACATTCTTAGATTTGCACTCTCTCGCTAAATGCCCACGACGACCACAACGATAACATTCAAAGTTATATTTATGACCTTGGTTCTGATTCTTCTTCAGATTGGCATTTTTATATTTATTGATAGGTTTGACAAACATAGCTCCCTGATCAATCGTCTTGGACTTACGAGCTTCGTAATCCTCAATAATCTTGATCTTTAAGGTTTCCGTCGACGGCAAATCGTCGCGCGATTCCATTGCCGTTCTAAACATGGCAAACGAATCCGGCAAACTATACAACAATAATATCGCTAGTAGTTCGTCTATAACTATCAAACCGATTTCTTTCAGTTTCTTAACTGCATCAAAGAAATCCGCGATGTGCTTCTTCAAGTCATCATCTTCCTGCATGCGAGTCAGTAAAAGCTTCTTTAATAACGAGGCTTTTCTGGCTGGCCCGCTCGACTGATACATTGATTTCAGCTTATCCCATATAGCCTTGGAACTGCCTAAACCATCTAATGCAGCCAACTCACTTGGACTTACCGCTAATAATATGTCGGACTCGGCTTTTCTATCCGTCTTAATCCAATCGGGATATTTCAAATCATCCAACCGCGGTTTTGGTAACGCTCCCGATACATATTCCCACAGATCATTTTTAATCAAAATAGCTCGCATATGTATCTTCCATGTATCATAATTATCGCCAGTTAGTCGGTCAATCTTAATAGATGTAGCCATATCGAAGTTTCTTCAACTTCAAAACAACAGCAATGAATAAAAAATGATCGTAACAAAATGTAGTAAACAAACTGCGAACGTAACTTGAAAGTCCACGTTACACTAATTACCTATGCAAAACGTTAACGCGCATAGACACGTTTATTACTTTATTTACGACGAACTGTTTTAGTTCAAATCACTGCAATTGTTCACTTATTAGTTAATATTTCACTCACTGGTAGTCTCTGGGCCCATAACCTGATGGGATATGGGATAAAAACGCACGTTTTATAGCAAAACTGATATATTTAATTGAGACATCAAACATACAACGTTAGCGGCACGGCACGAACGTAACGACCAAAACAGTTGCCGATGGTTATAGATAGGTGGCACTTCTCACGCGCTTCGTATTACTTGAACATCCGCAACTCCACATCTAAGCGCGTATTTTGCGTACGGACATGTATACTTATTTAAAAATTAAGTGTTAAATTATTGCAGTTTTGCAAATAAAAATTAAGAGTTTTGTTTGGAACAGATATTGATGTGTATCACTTGGTAAATATAATTCCCATATTGTTTTCACTATTACTTTGCTGCTGAATGACGGAGACGTTTAATATTAGCATGCACTAGTTTATTATTGTAATAAAGCAGCAAATCATTCATAAAAAAATAGTTAGGTTCAGGCATCAGGGTACATTCACACAGAACATCCGTATTTCCAGGATCGTTTTTAACGGATTAGTCGCTACTGGTGGTGAAGTTCACACCGCATTTACAGTACGGTTTTAACGAATCCGTCGCTATTAGGGGTAATGTTCTCACCAAATTTAGTCAGTGTACCACCAACTTTCAAACAAAACGTACCAGTATTTGAATACTGTTGCATGTGTGAACTCGTTCATACAATTATTTATATTAGCGGACCTGTAAAACGGATTGCTGTATATGTTGTCGGATCGTTAGTTTTTACTGGATCTAGCTAGAATACTGTCAGTATGTGAACTCGCTCAAACAACTACATACGTCAGTGCCGAATAAAAACGTATACGATAAAGTGGACCTGTTAAACGGACCTCTGTGTGAACGAGCACTTAGGTGGTTTGAACCAGTCTATTGACCAGCAGTCAAAATACGACTATATATTTAAATTGCAACATCGGCTCATCCGGAGCCGATAAACGTAACTTGGTATCTCCACCATACCTTCATAATAATGGGACATGACCGCGTCTGTAATTTTGAACGAAAATCCATAAATCACCGAGGGGTTTGTTTGAGAGGTAATCCGATGAATTCGGAGCGTGTCAGGCGGCCGGATGTAGGTGGCGCCCGCGCGTGACGTCACCGACGCTTCCGGTGGCGTGCGGTGCCTTCGCTGTATTTTGTTAGCCCATTTTCAAACAGTTTATCTAGACAGGACATAGCACATATTATGCCCACGTTCAATAAAATGCACACATACGTAAATACACACAACCACGCACGCACTAAACGTTTTGGGAATACTTTCATTGTTCGTACAGCTAGGTAGTGGAATTCTCTGCCGGAGTCTGTGTTTCCCAATATCTTCAACCTTAGTCAAGAGTGAATAGGTTACTTCTAGGCGAGCGTGATTTCGCTTACCATCAGATGAGATAGTGGTCAAGCGCGAAACTATCAATAAAAATTACTTAAGCTTGTTATTTATTGACTTAAATAGAGGGTTTTCCGTGGTCAATGGGGACTGAGTCAATTAGATCAGAGGAAGATGCCATCAAAAGGAAATGATTAAAAAACAAGTGTATGTACTTAAACGTTAGTTTACTTTAGTTGTTAAATTGCAAGATAGTGATGAGTAGATGTTAAATTGTAAGATAGTGATGAGTAGATACCTATTTTTAACCGACTTTCCAAAAAGGAGGTAGATATATGTTCGACTGTGTGTTTGCCTTTTTTTGTGTGTGTTCACCGATATCTCCGTCAATTGTGGACCGATTTTGAAAATTATTTTGCTTGAAAGAGTATGTTCCCGAATTGGTCCTATTTAAATAAGGTGACGATCAATCAATATCTCAGGATTACTGCAATCGCATATCTGCTTATGGTTTACACTATTTCATGACATAAAATCACGCCGGTACTCTCGAAAAGGGTAAGCAGATGTATACAGTTCACCCGGATACACTGTAATTCCACCGGTTATGATCATGTTTCATTTTGTTCGGGTAATCTATTCTGGCATCACTTTCGGCATTATAAGTACCTTAGTAAAGAACTTGCCTATTATGCACTACAAAAAAAAAAAAAAACAAATAATAATATATACAAGAGTGAAAAATAACTTCAATTTTGGCAGTCGGTGTTCCTGTTTTCATTTTATTATAATGAAGTTATTTTTTTCACTTTGTATTGTTTTTTGGAAGTCGGTTGTATTTTTTTGGGTAATTTTTGTTTGTCATGATTTTTATACAACGTTAAGGAATTTAATCTAACATTTGAGGAAGTTATTATCACTAAAAAAAATCGACTGTCATTACCCTACTACTACCTATTAATACTTCCATAAAATTCAATTGTGATAGTTTGTATCACTGATTAGGTGAAAATTGTCAAATACCCAAGCTGTACCTCATACGTATTTTATTATACTAGTAGGTATCTACGTTCTAATAAGAGATTAAGATAATTTTAGTTTTAATATGAATTAACTTTCGATGTATTAGAATTTTATTCAATTACGCTTGCAGTAAATACCTAGAGCTGTCTTATATGTAGTTGACTAGCTGAGCCCCCTATAATTTTAATATTATACAAATCAGTCGATGAAAAAAAGATAACAAATACAAAAATTCGCTCAAGCTCAAAAAATACGTATCGTATTGGTCGACTGCAGCAATGCAATTTTCGCAAGCACGACTGCTGATAGTTAATCTATACCTTTTAAATTAGATGGTTTTGGGATTTCCTTTCCCATTAAGAATTTCTCAATTTGTACCCTAAGATAGGATTTTAAGTGCCCGGGTGCCCCGTTGGCAATAGACTTGTCAGTCTTGCCAGGCTTGCAAGTCCCGGCAAGCCTATTGCCAACATATGTATATATTATTTTTTTATTCATTATAGGTTCGCGCTTGACCACTATCTCACCTGATGGTAAGCGATGATGTGGTCGACGGTGGAGCACGCTTGCCTAGAAGTAACCTATTCACTCTTCACTTAAAGACCCCAAGGTTGTAGCTATCGGGAAACACAGACTCCGGCAGGGAATTCCACTCCTTAGCTGTGCGCATAATAAAAGTATTCTCAAAACGTTTAGTGCGTATGGGTGGGATATTGTGTAGCATTAGTATTGCCATTGTATATTATTTCTAGGTCCTAGGACCTAGAACATACAGCATACTTAACTGAATAACTCAAAAGACTGATGATGAAACCGGCTACCGCGTAACCAAGGTTTTACAGACCTGAGTCATTCATATAATATTAATTTCAACTGATACCTCCTCGCTTTACTGCGAAGAAGGTTTTGACAGACAGATAACGAAGTGATCCTATAAGGGTTTTCTGTTTTCTTTTTGAGGAACGGAACCCTAAAAATGGTTATGGAAACCTGCGTAGGCGGCTTAGCGGTAGGCAGATTAGTTTTAGGTTAGGCTTGAATTCGTCTCACGATTTCTTTACTTTCCACGGTATTTATTCATTGACCGTCGTTCCTTTAGTAGCACAGAAATTCTACTTCTACTGCTGCTTGGTAAATTTTCGAGCTAACAAAGATACTGGATACTATAGAAAAAAAAAGAGTCCTCGCAGGGTAAGAATGTAAGAAATTATCAGACTAAATAGTATTAGGTCATTACATAAAAAATTGGCGTTATACAAGGGAGCACATAAAGTCGTTTTTTTAACCGACTTACCAAAAAGGAGGAGGTTCTATGTTTTTTTTTTTTTTTTTTTTTTTGTGTATGTTCACCGATATCTCCGTCAATTGTGGACTGTTTTTAAAAAATATTTTTTTGTTTGAAAGAGTATGTTTCGAAATTGGTCCCATTTTAATTTGGTGAAGGTCTGATGAAGAACTTAGAAGATATACAACAGAACTCTTCAATAACTAACGGCAAAACTCTCGGGATGCCCGCAATCGCATGTCTGTTTATTGTTCTTAACATTTCATAACATAACATCACGCCAGTACGCTCTCAAGGGGTACGCAAATCTCTCATTTTGCCGGTTATGTTTAAGTTTCATGTTATTCGGGTAATCTATTGTGGCGTTATACGGACCTTACTAAACAACTTGCCTATTAGGTAGGTAAAACTAAAAAGGGAAAAATAAAAAACTTTTTTGCAAAAAAATACTTCCGACTTCCAAATGAAAAACTACAAAGTGAAAAATAACTTAATTTTTTAAGTCGGTGTCCATATCCCAAAATAATGGTACCTACGAAAGACACCGACTTAAAAAATTAAGTTATTTTTCACTTTGTAGTTTTTCATTTGGAAGTCGGTAGTATTTTTTTGCAAAAAAGTTTTTTATTAATGTTATATATTTATTTAATATAAGTATGTACCATTGCTATCTATGCACTTTCGCCATCTCCAAAAAAAAAATCCATTCGGACGGGAATCAATAAAATCTTTGAAGGCGCTTTGGACTGCCCCATCAGATTTGAATTTTGTTATCCAAAGAAAGTTAGAAAGTTATCCAAATTTAGAAATGACCGAAACCGGCACTAGTACACCAAACGCTCACAAGTAATTTTTTTGAGTCAATTTTCGCTTGGGGTAGGATTTGGCTGGTTCACCAGGGTTCAGCCGTTGCGATGAGTGTTTCCGATTATTGTACAGGATCCACTTTTCATTACAGGTAATGATTCGATTTAAAATCCCTTCATTATTGTGCCGGTTGCCTAATGTAACGCAGCAGTCGACGCGCGTTTGTCGGTTTGCTGCACTCAATTCATAAGGTACCCACCTTTCAAGCTTTTTCACCTTCCCAATTTGCTTCAAGTGGATTAAAACAGTTTTATCTCTAACACCGCAGCCTGCAGCTAACTCGGACGTGGTTTGTGATGGATCCGCTTCCACAATAGCCTTCAATTCTTCATTATCAACTTTGGTTTTCGGCCGTCCACGGGGTTTGTTCTGCAGGTCGAAATTTCCAGAAAGAAAACGTTGGAACCAAAAACGCACCGTGTTTTCTTTTGCGTCACCGTCGCCTTCACGCAGAAAAGACAAATATGTTTTTTTTTAGTTTTACACAATTTGCCTGGGGCTGCCTGCTGCTGCAGATCGGTTATTAAGTCTAGAGTGATTAGTTTTCTTTTCGGAAAGCGTGCCTCCATGTCGACCACATCATCGCTTACCATTAGGTGAGATAGTGGTCAAGCGCGAGCCTATCCACAATTAAAAAAAAAACAAATAGATCTTTGCTCAGAAATAGAATAAATTTACAAAGTTACCAGTCTTGGTTTGGCAATTTCATATTGATTTTGTTTAATAGCAGTTAGAAAGATACAGATAAATCATCACGCCTGTGTTCCCCGAAGGTTTGGGCAGAGGTATACCGATAGTACACCCACGTCTCCAGCTATGTATAAGTCCCATGAACAGGGGACGAGCTTAATATTGCCATATTATACGAGTATTCAAACACCGGATTTCTACGGAGAATTTTCTGATGATAAAACTGAATTTTACGTTTTTTTTCTGACGGCATCCAATAATAGTCTTTTCATCAATCAATACAATAGAAAAATATATTGACATATAGACAATTGAAAAATCTCAAAAAAAAAGCAACCCTACATAGGTACATCAAAAAACGCATCCACATCATTATACTTAGGAAGACGTTTGTATCTCTTTCATTGACATAATCATTGTTAATAACACTGCATACCTACATAATTGTAAAAATATCGTTAGATCTAGATAAGTTTTAAGTATTATAATATCATAGAGTGGATGTTTCAAATAGCGCAAACAGTAGCAGTAGAGTACAATCTGGAAGATAACGCTTCTATGATTGATGTTAACTTTGATTTGATAACTGTGATTTGATTTAAATCAAAACATTACCTTTTTGTATACGAACTTAATTTAATTCTTTGATGTGTTGATACCGGTAGTTTGCTTATAAAGTAGGAATACAAACCTACCTAGTAATAGTGCTAATGCGTACCCGTGTTCCCGCCATAAGCGGCACAGGTGGACACCGTGGAGTTTTAGTGCTTTGGAGTCCCACATAACTGCGCTATCTCTCCGTGGTGGCGCATTATGCATAAGCATTTTTCGTTTTCAAAAAAAAAAAGGTTTGATTCCCGCAAGATTCATTTGGCAGGACTGGTCCGACGTCCCCCCCAGTGGGTTCTCGCATTGTCGAGATGGGGGGGCTCAGTAGCCACAGCGGCTTGGTCACCTACGGTGAAGTGAAGAAGAACCCGAGGACGGGCCGCTCGTCAGGGCTTTTGCCGATAAACCGACGACGTAGCGGCCAACAAGTAGGTTACGGTACCTCCTGGGCGACATCGCAACTGAGGCAGGCTGCAATATCGTATGGGGCCTCCCATACCCATACGAAATCGCGGCAGAGGGTTGGCGGCCGCGGTGGGAGAGGAGTGCCGGTATTGCGGTGTGTCGCTCTCCCTACCTTCCGCGGACTGGACGGGGTCACCACCATCTGATAGTGGACGCGGTGGGGCCGCAGGGGAGGAGGAGTGTTGGTATAGCGTTATCCGCTCTCCCTATCAACTGTGGCCGAAAAATGGTAGGTGGCGGGGCCTTGACCTGTCACAAGGGGACCAAGAGTTCCACGAGGTATACACGGGGTTGTCTGACGCCCATGTGCTGGTTTGTCCCCACTACCTCCCCGTGGTAGTGCAGTATGCATGAGCATTTCGCCAGGCAAAAACGAAAAAAAAGGACTGGTCTGACGTGTTTTACTTGAATAAAATTTTACTTCTAAATAAATGCGACGTAGTGCAAACATGGCGTTGTTTTTAGTTTTCATACATTTTGGATTAACGAGAAATGTTTAATCAGCTATCACGTTGTATGTTATTCTTTTCCAAACAAATGCGCAGAAGGGAAGTGATTTACCTACTATTTAACTTTATTTAAATATAATGATTATTCAGTGAGCACGTTATAAGTCGATAAGATCCTATTCGATAACTCTATTAACTCCGAAGATACATTGATAAAACTATATTCTCAGTAATCGAATAAATCTTGAACGAAAAGACGATTTACTTATAATTTTGTTGTTTATAATCGCGATTATCGGTATTATAATGAAACAGTTTTTATCGATTTCATTTATCAGGTTTATGGTCGGAAGACTTCGATTTCACAAGAACATGTCTTAGATTAACGTTTCTTGACCTTTGCAATGACTTTTGACTTTAGGAAGATTGTCAATTTAAAAAAAAACGCTCTTTTAAGGCGCATATATTCCCCAATGTTAACGCAGTAGGGCCGTGCGCCCTCTCGGAGCCAGAAAATCAATATTGAACCGCCTTTCGGACAGATTTTTTTGCAAAATATTCTTTGATTTACATTTGCTATTTCAGTTATGAAGAAATTCTAGCCATCAATATTTCTGTGTAAAAATATTTTTAAACATCTAAGTAATTTTGGAGCAGTATCCAAAAGTAGTGAAAAATATCGTGTTGTTAATTTTTTTTTTTAAGAAAAACTATTTGTTATACGAAAAAAACATGTTTCACAAATAATTTACATGAAACAATAATTAATATATATTTCTTTCAAACTTTTTAACCGAGCCGTTACTAAGGAGTATGATTTATGAAGTTACCATTTTACAGCACTAAAGCGGTTGTAAAGGGCAACTTCTAGGCAGAGGGGCAGAAGTTACTTAGACTGAAAGTTTCAAAAGGAACAGCAGTTTAGAAAAAAAGAAATGGCAACATAACGTTGTCGTCATCCATGATTTAGTCGTTTTCTTTTCTAAGAAACCTTTTCCACATCTCCACAGCCTTCCAGACCTAATAATGATTATGTAAAAATATCAGCTAGCCAGCTCACCGAGGCAAAGAGCCTGAGACGAAAACAACGCAAGTAAGCAATACAAATAAATAGGTTCATGAATAATGCGGTCTCTAAGGTGAGGTGTTTGCCTTGCTGACGACACTCGTTCCATTTGGGCACACTCTCCCCAGACTTAAACTCTCATTGTGGTAATAGCACATAGTTTATATAGTGAGTCCGACCGAACGGCGTAATGTCTTATAATATTTCATAGGAATTGCCGTCGGTAAGGTACGCGCTCCCTTTTTGTGATTTCAACGATTTGCAGGTAAGCTAATTTAGTAAAGCGGTCGTTTGGAACATGATCGCGTACAAATATAAGTCTCTAAACTGTGATAAAATACCTATTTATAAATATTTATTTTGCATTTTCATGAAAACTGTGGTTGTAATAATTTGGTACCTAACCAAAAACTATAAGCAATATCATTTTGGCTTAAACTAATAAGTACAATTTATGCTAATTTGAGTAGGTATCGCAAATACACCAATAACTTGAAATTTCGCATCACAGCCAATAGTAGATACCTACTAAACACATGCCATCATACTTGAAGGTATACGTAACCAGTGACATGGATTTCAGTAAGCCGTCGCCGGCGTACAGTCTGTGTCCAATACATGATTGGTCCGATTAATACCGCCCGGACCACAATATTATGACCACTTGGCATTGTAGCCCGTCAAATTGAGGTGGTCACCAAATTATAGTGCTCTCTGAGCGTTCAAGCACTAGCATAAATATACAGGGTGGGAAAAATCAATGGGCCCTTAAGGGAAACTACTTTGAATCCTTAAGATAGATTATTTAACTTAAAGGAAACGATCTTTTATTTTTTTTAAGAAAAAAAACTGCATTCATAGATATCTCGACAAACTTACCTAAATCGGGCATCAAACCAGCACCAGCGCTATTTTTATCTATGAATCTACAGGATTATTGTTTAGGATAAATCTCTCTAACAAATATTTGGACTTAGAAGTAAATAAAACCGGCCAAGTGCGTGTCGGGCCACGCGCAGTAATAGGGTGCCGTAGTTGGCTTTTTGTTGTTACATGAACATTGAAACGGTTTCAGCGGCTCATTTTACGCGACTCACAACTCACAAAATTACATTCGTTTGGCCTCACCCTAAAACAACGACTAAATATAAATTTAAAAAAAAATGAGAAGAAAACTAAATATCTATAATTTCACAGTTATTTGCAAACCGAAAACAAATATTTTTGGATGAGTATTTTCAAACAACCTACTCAACTAACAAAACGTAAAATCAATTTATTCAATGATAGGAACAAACAACCAACGTATATAAGCTGCAACAAATAATCTGTATGAAGGACCTCAATTGCAAAAGGAGCCGATATGACCACGCGTTAGAGTCACGGGGAATGTTTCGTTCCTGGATCCTCACACGCACGCTCCTTGTTTCTTTCTCTTTATTAAAGTTGCCAAAAAATAAAAGGCCCGTTTCGACAGCCATAAAATATATACTCAATAATAATTAAACTTGATGCTTGCGAATGATACTCTTTGTTACAGTGCAGGTAACATAGTAATTAATTAGGATTATGAATATGATTTTTCAATTTTTTACGTAGAAAGTTATCCCGGCATGTAAACTGAGAAACGTCAACGGACTTCTTAGATTGTGACGACTTTAAGGATGTTATGATTGTATTGTATTTTTCTTAATTTTTACTTGACTCTAACAAAAATTTGCAATTTAAAGCTTAATTTTACGCAAACGGATCCCTGAATCGAAAAATGGTTTTAACACTTGTAATATTTTTTAAAGGCCAGACCAACTATACCCCACACCATGGGAAAAACGAGAAAATAAAAAACCAGCCAAGTGCGAGTCGGACTCGCGCACGAAGGGTTCCGTACTTGGTAAATTGCTGTTTACGATTTATGACGTATTAAAAAAATCTACTAACTAGATCTACTAACTACTAACTAGACTACTAACTACTAACTACTAACTAGATTTTTTTTAGTTTTATCATTCTCTTATTTTAGAAGTTACAGGGGGACACACACATTTTACCACTTTGGAAGTGTCTCTCGCGCAAACTATTCAGTTTAGAAAAAAATGATATTAGAAACCTCAATATCATTTTTGAAGACCTATCCATAGATACCCCACACGTATGGGTTTGAAGAAAAAAAAATAGTTTCAGTTTCAAGTATGGGGACCCCAATTTATTTTGTTTTTTTTTCTATTTTTGTGTGAAAATCTTAATGCGGTTCACAGAATACATCTACTTACCAAGTTTCAACAGCATAGTTCCTATAGTTTCGGAAAAAATGTCTGTGACATACGGACGGACAGACAGACAGACATGACGAATCTATAAGGGTTCCGTTTTTGCCATTTGGCTACGGAACCCTAATAAAAACCAACCCCAATTTACTTGTACTGAAGGTACCCTACAAAATAATCTTTTTCATGATTTTATTTTACCACTTTGTCTTAATGATTAATATGTATATCTATGCCAAATTGGAGCAGAGGAGGAGCAGTGGTGGCCCAGTGGTAACGGCCGGGACTTACAAGTTGTAGGTCTTGGGTTCAAACCCAGGCTGGCGCTTTACTTTGTGTAAATTATTTCATCACCACTGCTCTCAAAAACGGTGAAAGAAAACATCGTGAGGAAACCGGCATGTCCTAGAACCAAACAATTCGAAGACATGTGACATCTACCAACTCACACTGGGCCCGCGTGGTGGTTCACGGCCCATTCCCTCTCACAGAGAGGAGGCCTGTGTCCCAGCAGTGGGAACATTAATAGGCTGACGATGTGATGTGCCAAATTATAGCTTTCTAGTACTAAGAGTCTCTGAGCTAAGCTTCGGACGGACATATGTACATAACTTAACTATAAGGGTTCCTTATTGACCACAGAACTCTAAAATGATCATGAAATCTAACATTAATTTTATTTCATCATCAATTCTAAAATGAAGGATGAAAGAAAATTATTACCTAGCAAGACTTTGATACTTGACTATTTAAAATTACAATTTTGTTACACTTTAATAATTTATTGTTGGAAATGAGACTCATTACGGATACACAAATTTAGTATTTTTTTTTAAAAAGCCTTCTGCAAAGTTTTGTGGTGCTAATAACATTTTCTACCTCAATTATTAGCTCTTCTACAGTCTCATAGTAAATAACATTTTTCACATGGCCTTTAAAAATAGTCCAGAGGCGTCAGATCTGGACTTCTTGCTTCAGGCCATCTAATCTAATCGCCACCTAATGTGCATAGAATTATTATTACCAATTAAGCGATTTTCTTGTCTAAGTCTTCAACAAGGTACTTAGAGAAGTACAAGCTTGCTAATTTATCTCTATACATTAGCAAGCTTGTACTTCATAGAATGTCTTTGGATGTTAGAGTTATAAAAAATTATAATATGCTATGATATTTACTTGTTGAAATGTTAATGTTTATTAAAGCCATTGTGTACTAATATTAGATTCCTTGAACATCTTGTAGAAGAGTGTAAGACCTAAAGTTTCTTTAAGAAATTGTATCTTTAACATTGACTGTAGACTGAAATAAAATAGCGAGTGCTTATTTTGTGTTAGAATAATCCTAAACAATAATCCTATCGATTAATAGATAAAAATAGCAAGAGTTTAATTTTTTTTTTTTTTGCTCGTTTGATTCCCGGTTTAGGTAGGTAAGCTTGTTGAGAAATCTGTGAAAGCAGTTTTGTTTCTTTTTAAAAATAAAGGAATGTTTTCTTTAAGGCGCCGATTCCATCAAGGGAATCGGCGCCTTAAGTAAAATAATCTATCTTAAGGATTTAAAGTGGTTTCCCTTCAGGGCCCATTGTTTTTTTCCACGCTGTATATATTCTGTCTTTTATTGACTTTGCACGGCAAATAAAATTCAATGAGGAATTCAATGTGGATTTAAACAATCCTGTTAGGTTAATTAGTGTGATAAAGAAAGAAATCTACGTTGCACATTGAGCATACCTACTTATTTTATAATACCTAAGCTAGATAAGCTCAGCCATAATGCTTTACAGCTGGTTATAAAAGTGACTCTGTTATCTTAATACGACACTTCCGCTGTATATTATTGAGAAGAAAGAAACCATTAAAATTTATAATTGGCGTATTTAAAACGTATATACTTTTGTTTGGCAATCCATGTTCGTAAATAATAATTATGGAGGGCTATTAGTATCTCACGTGTTTCCACATACAGAATATTATTACAAAATCTTGAAGATCTCCTGCAACTATGGTTTTACTAGACATGACTGACCTCAGGTGGCCTATCGAAAAATGCTATTTTTCTTTGCCTGATTCACACGGTGTTAAAACCACCACAAGGTCGTATAAAACAATTTCACCCGGAACAACTTGATCAGGGAAGTCAATTCTATCAGCATAAACGTTGAAAATCGCAGGAAGTTTACGATGGGATGGACATCTAATGTCGTAACGTCAATACAATAAATCCGTTTTAACACAGGTGAGCCTCTTGCCATATTAAAATGTAAATCACACGGCCGATTTAATTTCAGGGTTGGAGAAGTTTAATAGGGGCGTGTATGTTAAAAGAGGTAGCGGAGGTGACTTATTGTTATTGGTGGGGCTTTTTTGGCATGTTACTAAAAGAGTTATGAACATAAATGTGGATGGATGGAGTGGGAGGGAACGGACAAAGAAATGTGGACTGTGTGAGGAGTGATATGAAAGAAAAGGGAGTCAGTGATGGCTTGATGGGGGACAGGATGGTATGGAAGAAGAAAACGTGTTGTGCCGATCCCAAGTAATATTGGATAAGGGCAGGAAGATGATGATGATTAGCAAGTCGGTGATAAATTCACTTTTTTCTGTGATTATGGCACTGCAAAGTTATCATCGATTGTTGCAGGCGGCTGGCGTACAGTCGATCGATAATTGCAATACAGATTAATTGTAGGTATGCATATGACGTCGGTTGACGGTAGCACGTTTGATCGCAAAATCTCTAGATAGTGAATTCGTGATTGGGATCTGCTGATCACGATCAAGATTGGACGCAAATGCGCAGAGTCATGGCAGTTTAATGATATGCATAAACTTAATTAGTCTATAAAAATAAAGGAACTAAAGTCTGGGCACATAGGTGAGAAATTAGTGTTAGTAGTTAAAAAATCTTCATGAATATTATGGTGGGTCAGGTAAGCCTTCTTACCTGCCTTCAATTCAACAATTAAGTTTTCGTTGTGAACCGAGCATTTTATTGTCTACGTATGTATATAATGTTAATAATATATACACAAACTATAACTGCTATCGCTGCCACTTATCTCTTGAGCTGCCTACTACACTAGTTGGCTCATCTTGCCAGCCCCGGGGCATCGTGAATGCCTCGTCCAAACAAATTGCGTTAACTGCTGACCCAATGAAATATCCTCGTGTAGGTCCGTGTTTATCTTCTATCTTAACTTTGTCGACGTACGTGCCGAGCTAGTAAGTTAGCACAGATTACTTACAAGTTGCTACGTTAGTTCTACTTGAGATGTTCTGCTTCTATTATTTTGCCTGGATTTAGTGTAATTTATTTGTGTGATAACTAAATGGCTGTTTTAAGACAGTGATTTCGTATCGAACATCAAGATTTCAGCTCAGCACCACTATTCATTTTAATTTTTGGGGTTCCGTTCCTCAAAAGGTAAACAAAGGAGCCCTTATAAGATCACTCTCTTGTCCGTCTGTCTGTCCGTGTGTTTTATAATCGATTTTGTCAGGAACGGGTGGACTTAGCAAGTTGAAAATTAAAGGGTGTCCCTATACATACATAATTGATGCCACCCTGGGTACGGAACTCTTCGTGCGCGAGTCCGACTCGCACTTGGCCGGTTTTATTAGACTGTTATAGTTTAGTAAGTCGTTTGAAAGTGTACTTACTTTATTTGATTGTAACTTATACTACATACAAAGATTTATTCTTCGTTCGGCCCGAAGTTTTGTCCCACATTCCAAAAAATTCTTAGTTCGTCCCACATCATCATTGAAGTACTGTTTCGTCCCATATTACAAGTACTTTAAAGGTACAGTCAATAAAAATAACACACATGCACACTGAAGCGTAAAATTAAAAAAATACATAATTTTTATCGACTTATAATACATCGTACTTTAGAATAGTCAAAGAAAAATATGAATCTAGTTGCACATTAGCAAGCGTCAGTAGGTCTCTATGGAGAAGAATGTGCAAGAAACTCCACGGACTCTCTTTTCCATCAGTTTATTATTTGGTTACATCATTCTTGTTGAAAAAATACATGTGTGAGAACGATGTAAAAAGTCGTACACGTAAAAGCATCACGAGTGAAACAAACAATAAAAAAATACAAAAATAGGTAATTAAAAACTAGCCGAGGCAGCTAAGTTGAGTTGGCCAGTAAGCCAATCCCAACTGATGGCGCCCGTTTACGAACATGACGCATGAATTGGCACTACTCAGCTCAACCATCATGAAGGGAATTGAATAATCCAACACATGTGCCACCATCAGAGAGACAGTTGAGAGAGCATGACACAATCTCAACTGCCAGGGCACACACAAGTCAACGAACGACACATAAGTACAGTAAATCTTAGATTTACGGTTGGTACATAGTACTCACACATATGCTGTGCAGTTATCACTAAACGAAATTGAGTCTATACAATAAAAATATATGCATACAGTCTTCAGCAGGTCCAACAATACTTCAAAACAATAATGTTCTACATATCACTTGTTTTTGCGCCCTAGTGGTTGTGGAGCAGGGCTATGATTGAGCCAACCATTTTTATCTGCGATGTAAGCGCCCAACTTATAATATCCCTGCCTGCATAGTGTGCGTTTTATACAAGTTTTAAATTTCGTCTCAATTAGTTATAGAATGGGGGGAGGAATTTTATTGTAGCATTTTATACAGTACCCCATGAAAGAAGAGGCTACTTTAGCCAGTCTGAAACCTGGTTGAATTAATTGTTTGCTATTTCTACTAACGTAATTATGTCTGTCGCCGTTTTTACTAAAAAGTTTTTTTTTTTGTTTTTTTGTTTTATCTTACGATCAGTCTTTCACTATGAGCAGATGAAATGGTTCGGATGGCGTGTAAGGCTCTACTCTCAGTGGGGTCTGCCCCATATTTACAAAGTCACTCTTCCGGCGCACTGTTCTGGTAGAAAATATCCCGCCGCTTTTTTAATCGGCGGATGCTTTCTGGGATTGTAAGTTGTTCTGCGAGCATATTCGGATAATTGAGCAGTCGGGATTTGTACTGGACGCCATGTGCATTTGTCTCCTCATTGACCATAGGAATATTGAGGATTTCATGAATTTCTGTTGTTTTGATAAACCATGGTGGCGTTGGATATTTCTTTTAGTATAGAATTTTGTGCCCGTTGCACTTTCATTATGTTGGAGGCGCTGGCTGATCTCCAAAGTTGGATGCCATATGTCCAGATTGGCTTCAGTATGGTCTTGTATATTAGAAATTTGTTATCTATCACCAGTTTTGAGTTTTTTTTAAGTAGCCAGAAAAGACACAGACATCCAACACCATTTAAAACTAAATGATTTGCAGTGAACCAATCTTGAACCTGCCGTAGGGAGTTATTTACGCCGTCAACCTCACTATTCAGTCTAATTATAAAATAAAATAAAGATGTGTCATCAGCAAATAATACCATGTTTAGTTTATTTTCCAACAACATGGAAGTTATATGCGTACTGAAGTGCAGCGATGAGTCCAGTATGACGCCCAAATATTTATCCTTAGCTATGACAAACTCGATCAATTTTCAATCTTTCTTTATAAACACTTTAAACTGATGACGAATGAGTACTAATATTGAATGCACCACTTTGCATCACAGGAGCTAGCGTGAAGCCTGTTTTGCTGATAACGGAAAGTAATGCTATTGGCCAAATGAGTCAAAACAAACAAAGGACGCAATATATAAAAGGGGTGGACCTTTTTTACCCGCTCTTTTAAACAGATTCCGGTGACGTCAGCTGTACCTATACGTATAACTTGCTCACTAAGAGCGGCTAAAAAGTGTTATTATAATAATACGAGTACATTTTCCATCGCGGAGAAGACAGAGAGGAGCGGTGGTTTAAAATAGTTTATTGATGTTAAATATTTCAAAATACGTAACCCTTTTTAATAGCTGATTGTACAAACAAGTAAGTTTGGTACATAAAAAAAAGATATGGGCCGTAGAAGGAATATAAAATAGGACGAAGCAGGCATAAAATAATTAAAATTATATTTTGGGACGAACGAAGCATATTGTTTGGGACGAACCAGGATTTTGGCATTTGGGCCGAAAATCAGTGGGCCGAACGAAGAATAAATCCATACAAAATAATTTTATTACACTGTCATATTACAAGCAGGTCATCGGATTAAGTACAAAACATGCTTATTATTGTTTATCATTTTGATTTCTAGATGCTAACAGAATTGGAACACTTAGTTGAATAATAAAGATACGAATCATAATAAAAACAAACGATCATAATATTGATACACCAATAATTCTAAACGAAGATCGAGGACAGAAGGTCTTTGGACCGACAATTTTACAACATGACAATATTCCGATAGTAAAAATAACAGAACAAAATAACTACTCTAACTGATTTATCAAAACATCAAAAGAACATTTGAAATAACAAGTCACCGAAGCTATAATAAAAATATTATCATTTGATACATAGATAAAACTTCATGAACTGAATCGGAAAATCTTCAGCGAAATAGGGCGAAAGTCTGAGACATCGTTATTATCAGTGAGTGTCGTTCATAGTCTACTTCATATGTACTTATATCTTGTCAGCCACATACTAAGTGCTTAGTTAGTAGGTAACTGATTCAAATCTAACTAGTTCGTAAGCTTTATTCGATACTAAATAAATATCAAATCTTTTGAAATCTAGAGCAAGGTCTACAATTTCTAAGTGAACTAGGTGAAATATTAATCGAGAACCTGTGTTTTAAAGACAATAGATAGGTACCGTCGAAGCGATGGGCAGAATGGAGCGCATCAGGGAAGGTATGTACGTATCAAAGGGCCTGCCAGTACTTCAATAGTTTCTTAAATGCTGTTTTGAGGAAGTGGTTTATTTTTCTAAAGTAAATTAATCTATCACATAATACCTAATTCAGAGATTGCCATGTCCTTTTCTCAAAACACAATTTTAGGAATTGTAAAAATAATTAACTATGATTCAAAACTCCCTTTTAAAAATAATGCCATGATGAATAATTTAAAATAAATAAAATCTTCAAAGAATCTCAAAGTAAAGTCTGAGTGACACTCCAACTGATACCATTCTGGAAAAATGGTATCGTTATCTGAGAAGCAGTCCAAAAATTACACCTTAATAATTCATACTGCCGTCTGTTGTTGTCAATCTTTGTTTCGTATCTCGGCAACGGCAAGAGACAGCTGTCATTTGCAGCCGCCCTTATCTCGCTTTGTTTGCGTGTTTTCTGGAACGTTAGGGAGGTTACACATGCGCGGTCATAATTGTAGTGGTTTTGGAACATTAAGAAATAAATTGGTTGGTGTGCTTCCTTTCACCTTTTGACTTAAATGAAAGACCGAAAATATTTACTTCATCAGAGCGATTAATGTGACGATTCTCTTGCTAAGTACAAAATTCATTTAATACAAATTATATATACATGATAAAACAAAAACATTGTCAACCGCAAGAGGCGATTTCGTACAAACAGCGAAAACACAGCGAATAGTTGAGTGATATAAAACATTTACAACTGAAGACAGAGCCTTGTTCGTAACATTAAGTTAATACTTATTCAATTACTACTTTTTAAGTAGGAATCGGGGCTATTTGTAGCTTCATCAAAAGTCTAGTTTCCATAATAGCTATAATACTGTAGATAGTAGTTATAGGTATATACACAAGTTGTATATCCTGTAACCGAAACTGAACATTATCCAAAATACATTTAAATGTAGAACCTCCGTAAAATTACAATATTAGCACAACTTCTTTCTCTTTCAGATCTAAATCGCGGACAAGACCGCTAATAGACTTAAATTTTATTTCCATTTATTTTTTCAAGGGTTCGTCCGCTCCAGTAGAGATACTCTTGATAAAGTTTCTTCAGTTTCTTTAAGAGACGTCGCATTGAAATTCTGCATGGAGCTTATATTCATTGAACTGACTCCGCAATCTTGTTTCTTAAACATGAGTTTCAAAGAGCTTGCTCCGGACGTTGCGTGGGATACAATGCTTGTTGTTCTATTTTTGTTTAGTTGGTTCGACCTAGAACTAACTTGAGATTTTGTGTTGTTTTTAAAATACTGTACTTATCAGAAATATATTGGTCAGAAATGATTTATAATTTATATACAGTGACTGGAATAAAAACTATTTATACTCATCATCGTCATCATTTCAGCTGAAAGACGTCCACTGCTGGACATAGGCCTCCCCCAGGCCAACTTCCCAACTTACTCAACTTACTAAAAATCACCCTATAGTCCTTAAAATAACTAAAAATATTTGGTAATATTTGAGACATTCTATTGCAAAATAAGTAAGCGAAATTTCGTACTCATGATTCACCTGAACCTACTATACTTTTCCAGCCTGAAAATTCAAAAAGGACATTAAAACGCCCACGGCCAACTACAACGCAGGTTACTTAGTGTAGGTAATCAGTTTATAAGATGACCTTTTAGTTAAATGCGAAGTGAGTGTCGTGTGACCCCTGTTCCCTGGAGGACACCTGTTGTTACCAGTAATTCCTTAATAGCTTGTTACCGACGACAAGAAGAGAGTTTTTTTCAGTCAACGAATGATTTTGCCTTTTGTTTTGTTAAAATTTTGTCGTTAAAATTAATTGATAATTTTGCCCTCTATGCACTGTTACTTTTAAGTGCGCTCTCAACTCTGAGATCAACATTTAGTCACGATAAATCCTCATGGACGCACGAGCTGCCTCACCTACGCGCCAGCTCTGCTGTGTCGGACTCATCAAGGTGCCTACCGACCGTAAAAAACAACTCCTGCCTTGCAATTTATCCACAGAAGTGGCGTCCGTGCCCATATTTATTATTTTTATTACATGGTTTGCTGTGGGCAACTCCACGTGCAAGTGGCGATTACTCTAGAACAGTTGTGCTCCTACATTGGAACATTTGATCTTAATTAAATGATTAAACCTACGAGAGTTTATCATATACTAATTTATTGTCCCTTATGGTGTCGGACGTAAAGAATTTCACCATCCCATGTCTTCCCATGGGTGTCGTAAAAGGCGACTAAGTGACAAACCAAAAAATGGGCAGCAGCATTCTCTGTAACAACCATACTGCGATCGCCAACCTGCCTGCCAAGCGTGGCGAACGTTTTCTTTCTTTCTTGACGGAGTTATTATTCCAGGATTAAATTATAAATAAATATTACTAAATTCCTAATTTCTGGGGGCGACGTATGTCAAAACGGCACACGTAAGATTAGTTGAATCAAACGGGAATATTCTGAGAAAAAATTTGTGGGACTTACATTATTATTTGCTTCAATATACTTACATATTTCTTTTGATTTTGTAATCTTTAACAAGTAAGATTTAATAGAAAGATTTGGACTGGCTGATTGATCTGAAATCAAGAATCGGGGAATCACTTCACGATGATAAAGTTTTCACGTTCAACGGCATTATACAGTTATTGCTTTTCTAGTATATAAAGTAGATTAACTAATAGGGTTGATAGGGGTCAACAAATTAAAATGACTAGTGCATAAGAGTAGTGGGTACCTAGAGCTTACCTTTGTATATTTTTTTGTTTTTTCCTATATTTATCAATTATACAAAAGAGTATAGGATTATTCGTATTAAATAGCAACCAAAAACCACTATATTTTAAACTTGTTTTATCATAAGTGTCTATCTATCTATTAACTAAAACATAACAATACAATAACCAAACAAAAGAAAAATAACTACACTAACAAGCTTCTAACAAGAAAGGAGTTATCAAAATAAAGTTCAGATATAAAAACTTAAGGTTTTAAATAAATTTTGAGTGTGTTTATACTCGTATAACGTAATTAGATGAAGAAGTTAAAATTATTTTCGTTTCGCTATCCCCACATTGTTAGATTTACTATGAGAAAGAATCAACTTATGATTGTAGCCAATAATAAAAAAAAACACATAAAATTATGCTAACCTAAAAATTCTATCAAAACTTTAGGACCGTATATTTTTACACCCGGAAAAAAAAAATGCGCCAACCATTTCACACTAGGGTACATCCGCCAATAACAATCCAAGTATATTTTCTCAAAACACATCTTCTAAAAGCCGCTAACATTTATCAAATATTATTGGCTCAGTTCGCAAACATACCGTACGTGTTATCTTTGTAACGTCGTAACAAATTTGCGGTGTTAATGCGTTTGCCGTGTAAACTGCGCGCTGGCAACATTAGCCGTGTCAGGCTGCTATAACATTTGAACGGGGAACCTAGCGATATATCAAATGTATTGACAATCAACTTGGAGAAACTGGCTATTGGTTTCAAAGAAGCTCGCTCATACTTTTGTATTTTTGCGGGCAAAGTAAAAGCTTTATTTTCCTGGAAGTTGCAAAAGCATTATAAAAAAAAACTGGTTTGGCTACCTATATTTTTGGTGTATCCCAGGAATGTGATTGTGTCTTTTTCGATGTTTTTTCTTTCTGTTTCTATTTTGCCTTCCATTAATGTAGAAAGCAGTGAGACAAACGCTGCTTAACAGTAAAAGAAAAATAAAAAGTACGGACATCACCCCCATTCCGTCTTGAATAAAACGAAATTACCTAAAATAAATTGGATTCTATAAACAACATAAATTGTCCCAAAGTTTACACAACATCTACAAATTACGAAAGAAACCGATAAAAGAAAAAGAGTAAGGACCAAATCAAATGAACGATTAGGCCCTTTAAAATTCAACTCAACCCCGACGGGTCCCAAAAAACTCTCAAACGATTGTGAAGCTGTTACAAATAATCCGAATGTAACCAAAGATTATTTTAAATCGACGTTAAGAAAAGTTTGCGTAATAAAAATCGCTTTATCCCGTTTAATACGTCGGCCAGAGGATTAATGACTGTCCAAGTTTCTCCTTAGACATAAAAAAACGTACAGACAAAACTTTGTCTCCTTAATAATTTATTGTGGGGTCCCTAAGCCTTGGCCTTTTTTACTCCCTCCTTCTAATTGTTACATGAAATGGAACGGCGCTCTTTTTATTTCTTTCCCTGTAGGTGACATTTAAGGTACTGTGGTCGAAAGATTAATGGGAGGACCTTTTGGTGTCAAGGTTTTTCGTTTTAATTGGTTGGTTTCTATGGATATATCTTAGACAAAATAAAATAGTACACTCGGTTGGCTAAGTTTTTTTTTAAATTTGGTTCCAACATTGCAATTCAGTCTGATAATAAGGTGTATAAATAAAGTATTATAGCGGCAGTTTTAATTAGGAATGGTGGTCGCCTCGTTTATCCTGTTGCTATTTTCATAGTTGAGTGTTTTAAAAATAACCTTTTAAGTTTGGGGATATCGGGTCAATTCTATAATATTTGAAATGTCGTGTTATGTGTTCGTATATCTAATCTATCTAATACATTTAAACGAGCAATTCTTGTATATATTTATATAATCTGAATCTCGGAAATGGCTCCAACGATTTTCATGAAATTTAGTATGCAGGGAATTTTGGAGGCGATAAATCGATCTAGCTAGGTTTAATTTTTAGAAAACGTCGTATTCTCTACTTTCACCCGAGCAGAGCTCGGTCGCCCATGTTCTCTTTACAATTTAGGATTATATTCGATGTGGGTTCATTATGTTATCTCATGTAAGCCCTTCCTATGCAGTGGCAAAGGAAAAAAACTAAAGTAGTGACTTTAGTTTTTTTCCAGCATAACATGTTTATGTAAAATATTAAATTTTGATAAAGTAATACGAAACTACAAGTATGCTTCATGCATATTAAACACATTGTATTAAACAACTTACGAACTCAAATCTCCATAATGTGTTCAACAGTATTTCTGACTAACATAATATATGTAATAACAAAAAGTTTGAAACATCGCTGGCATTAGAGCAACACAAAGTTAAATAAAAACTAACACAGCGAGACGCACCCTGTATGTTGCTAATGTTAAGGTGAATATCTCACCTGTTTCATACGAAATACATATTAAGGATTTTTTTTAAGTTAATTTGACTTAATTTCATAAATGTAACTACAAGTAATTAAGTTAATTTGACTTAATTTCAGTAATCTAACTTTTTTCAATACCTTTAAATGACGCTATGTATTTATTATTATTTCTCTACGATATGTCATCATCATCATCTTTCTGCCGTAGTCCCATGTTACTTGGGGTTGGCACAACACGTTTTCTTCTTTCATACCGTCCTGTCCTGCCGTTACGCCATCACTGACTCCCTTTTCTTTCATATCACTCCTCACACAGTCCATCCATCTTTTCATCGGCCGTCCCCTCCCCCGTCCCCTACGAAAAGTAAAACCATTTTTTTTTATCGTTTCTTTTCTGATCACTCAGTTTAGGCGCTTATTAATAACCTTTTCGAATTGCTATTTAAAGCTAGGTATATACTAAGTTATTCTGAGGTCCTCTGAAACTGGGAAAATCTTGTTTGTACTCAGTAAAATTTTACCCAAATTATATTGCATGGATCAAACAGCAACTACCCTTTAAACAGATTGTTATAAACTAGAAGAAGTTTAGAGAAACAGTAGCGAACGATATTCGTTGGATCTAATATTAAACGTGGCGTGGAAAATATATGTGGACTAGGTTCAGTGCATTTTATTTGCGGATGTCGTGGTGTTTAAGATCGTATTTGGCATCTTTTGGACTTTTTCTCCATAATAATATCGCTGTATATTTGAAAGTTACCTATTTAAAATAAGAATTTATATCGTAACCTATTACTTTGGCGAGCTTAGTATACAATAGGTACCTGATATATGAAACAACTGTTAGATATAGAATAAAAAAATTACGTTTAATTGTAAATGCCTAAGTTCACAAGAATATTTTGAAAGATGTTGAAGTACATCAATTGCTAATATTGAAGGCAATCTGTACTAACCAATCTCCACCAATAAATTAATATATCAAAGCAAATATTGGTCTAGTATAGTGTATTATTATTATCTATATTAGAGAGTGGGTAGTTGTCTGTTTTCATCCAGTCTCGTGCTTCTGTGAATAAGGTATTAGGCTGACAAACTTTAGAAATTTAATATTTCAAAGAACTAGAACCGAACGGAGACGTCACATTTGATCATATTTGCTGTAGACAGTTTTTCTCTTCATATTTATATATTGGCATCCTGTTGTATGTAACTTTTATTAACCAAACTGAAGTTTTTTACTTGCTCTTAGTAAAACTAATGGTAGACCAGAGGGAAAGACCAGTACGTAGTAAATTGTGAATTTACATTTTCTGGTTCTGTTTCTTTATTAACTAAATGAATGGAACGCCTCATAATAGAATATAAAAGAGGTAATTTTACGCTTGGTAAAACTCTATTTACGAAAGCACTGCATAAATAATAACATATCAATGAGGCAGATATAGATTGATACACCAATATCCTTCATTCCGTCATTCGAAATAATTTTACGCTGAATTTTTAGCTCGGGCCTCCTATTTCACAACACAGTATGGCGGGTACAGTGTAGCGAGAAAATTGGGCAACAACATAACAAATCGTCTAATATACAGAGTAACACGCAGCCGGCTGAACAATGTACGCTAGCGCCACGGAGGAACGACTAATGGAGAGATAATGTCCGAGAGTGGAAATTCACCGAGAGATAAAATTGCCACCTCGTCCTTGCATCAAAGATGCTGTTGATAAACAGCCCTCGAAAACTTCAAGTTTCTTTATTTTCTAATGTTATTGTGTTAATGGATTTCTTCTCAAGCATCGCTCAAGGAAAAACTAAAGATATTTCCATTAGCGATTAGTATTGTCAAAAATAAAAAATACATTTGATTAACCACGTGAAATATCGGTAGCGCATGTCAATCCCATACTGCTAAGACTATTTTTGTCACAGATAGAATGGATATAAATATGGCAATGGTGCTTGCGGCGCTAGATATAGATAGGTACCACGGTAACACTTTTCCTCAGAAATTGTTACATTTGGAGATCAAACTCTCTACCAATATTGCAAGCTATTATTCCATTCTTTCTAATCCGTGGCAGGCTCCAATGTACATTATTACACAGTACATTACTCCTCAAAATTGTAGTTTGATGTTGAATAATTGACTCGTGATTGGTATAAATGTTCCACTATATAGCTAAGCCGATTTGCGGTATCTATAGTTTTATATTGGCAATAAATGGGCCTACTATATGCTAGATTAAATTTGATACACCATTCGCTACGTGCAATGACTATGTTTAGTCGTTAGTATTATCATTTTATTCGTATACGACACAAAAAGAGCTACTGTTGCTGTTAGGAGTGACGAGCTAAATATTAGGTTACAGACACAAAGGGAACCTACATTCTTTATTCATTACTCCGAAATTAACAGCTTAGATTTCGTTTAGTCAACGCACTAATTTACATCATGGTACAATTCTCATCAAGCAACCTCTCAATTACTTTTTCAACTTAAAGGTTTCACCCAAACACGTAGTTCTCTCCATAACCGAGAGACGTGATCCCAAAACACAGAACAGTATACACGTTACAATATTCTTAGAAAATGATGCGTGAAAACATGGTTTAATGCACCGCACCCGACATGATGGATCTAATAAAAGTTGGCCACCCTACGTGACTCCATTAAGGCATAGTGAATATATACAACAGTAGCGTAATTTCGGAGAACAAATATATTTCGTACATAGACATGAATAATTGTAATTTAACACACAATACCTTTAGATACACACACCAATCGTTAATATTTCAGTTTCCCTTCAGTGACCGTTATTAGCGACAATTTCTGTAGCCAGGTTTTGCTGCGAAAGATTTCTATCGGAATGGTTCAGAATTCTCTACTCGGTTAGTTGCACTACTGTTTTACAATTCATAGGTACTGTGCTTATAGGAAACAAACGGATTATAACGGTTTTAAGCTATTCCTCTGAAACAGGGTTTGTATCTTTTTTATATTTGACATGTTCCTACTGAAAATATGCTTTTTATCACACATTCAAAATGTTTAATTGGAGATACCTACTCTACTTTTAGAATATTGTAGGGACGCTGACACATTCATCTTGTATTCTTGTTCGTAGGAGCAGCGATCGGCATTTGGCGAGGCCAGTTCGCTTATAACCGCTGCCAGCTATAGACGTGCTTACTGAATAAGTATCTCCATTGTAATACGTTTCATGAGTAAAGAAACATTGTAATTTATTCCAACGTTTAATTTCTCTCCATACACACACACACACCTAGAACTTTATACATGCAAGACACAAAAACACATATTAAAGTTAAGTAAATTTTGCTAAGCTTTATAGGTGCCTGTGTCAAAAAGGAGAATATTGTTTTAGTTGGACTTTTTTTTACCATAAAGGCAGTAAAAACCATTATTGCATACATTATAGAGAATACCCATATTTTGGCCAGAGGTTACTATTTATTTTTTTGCTTGCCTATTGTGTGCCAATCTTAGGCAAATGCCTTCTTCAACTCCTTCCACTTTTCACGAACGCTCTTATTAGTCTATACTTTTATACTAATATTAAAAAGAGGAAAGATTTGTGTCTTTGTTTTCTTTAATTTTTTATTTTACGATAGGCTCGCGTTTGACCACTATCTCGCCTGATGGTAAGCGATGATAAGGTAGACGGTGAAACACACTTGCCTAGAAGTAACCTATTCACTCTTGACTTAAATACCCCAAGGTTGTAGCTATCAGGAAACAAAGACTCCGGCAGGGAATTCAACTCCTTAGCTGTGCGTACAATGAAAGTATTCGCAAAACGCTTTGCACGTGTGGGTGGGATGTCCACCATGTACCGGTGGCGCATTACCGTACGTCTTGTTGTCCGGTGATGGAAAGGGCCAGGCGGAATCAAATTGTGCAGTTTCATCGCACACTCCCCGAAATGTAACTGATATAAAACCGACAGATTGGCCACTTGGCGTCGATGTTCAAGGCTCTGGAGCTTTGAGGCGACCAGTGCATCGTTGCCGATAAGCCTCTTGGCCCGTTCGTCAATCGACTCAAGTGCATTAAGTTGATATTTGGCAGATCCGTCCCAGAGGTGAAAGCAGTACTCCATGCATGTCCGAACTTGCGCTTTATGCAAGTTGAGCAAACAGGCGTGAAGTACTGTCTCACTTTTGCAAGGATCCTCAACTTTTTTGCAGCAAACTGAGCCTTTGCCTCGATGAACGATGATGATGTTAACGTAACACCAAGAAGGTCGAGATGGTCCGTTATCGGCACGGTTACACCTCGACAAAATGGAGCCGGGTGGAATAGGCTCTTTTTGCGAAAAAAAAGACATGTCTGGGTCTTAGCAGCATTGAAACTGACTAGATCGGCATCGCCTCATTCGGAGACTGCCTCCTAAGACAGGTTCAAGTGCTCAACCATGGCCTCCGGATCTCAGACGCAGTAGCCCGTGTATTTTTGTATGTAACGATAAAAAAAACTACTGACTGATTTCAAAAATTCTTTCACCGTTGGGAAGCTACACTATCCCCTGGTGACATAGGCTACTTTTATCCCTGCATTCCCACGGGAACGGGCACTGTGCGGCTGAAACCACGAGACATCCGCTAGTTAGGGATAAACAAATTACAAGTAGGTACCTGTATGAATATGAACTGCATTCCTACATCTTTTTAGTGCTGTTGCACAAAAACGACTGTTTAAATAAAGGCGCTAAATTAAGTGTTTACCTTTTATTTGTGCATGATATACGGCATAAGTAAGTTAGTTGGTCCTTGTCCAGACTTACGAGAGTTGACGTCAGCGAGTCAGGAAGTTGTGCGACTTGCAGCGTCTGACGTCTGTGATGTTGTAAGGTTCACGAAATGTGGAGTAGCCTGGGATTTAGTATTATAATATTATTTCAGCTTATAGCAATCTATTAGCATTAAACGAGGTTTAGTTCAGGTTGACTAAAAGAGTTTTCTTTGTTGAATTTTCTCCTATATTCTAAGTCATTTCATTTCCTCCTCTGGAAAAAATCAAATTGACAGCGTGGTTAAAGCGTGCTCTTTATTGTTATTTTCCGTTGCCATTGTGAATATTATTAGGATTATACAGGATATATAGGATTATACAGGATATATAGGATTATATAGGATATTATTAGGATTGGAGGAAGCGTCCTTTAAAAAAACTCATACTCAATATAGGCCTTTAATTTTATACGTACCCTACTTAGAGACAGGTTCTTAACAAATTACTTTGGTACATGCCTACTGAACTGAAAACTCAAAGCTAAAAACTTGAAAAGATATACAGGTGAAATAATTTTCAACTTACTTAACGCGTGGTTATTAACTGAAAGACTGATTCGTGTGTGGACTTAATCGATTAACGACACCTTAAGAATTTGAAAATTTAAAACGAATTTAGTACCCGTTGAGCAGTAAATGTGCAATGGGCGTTACGATACGTGATCATTGGAAGAATTTGTGCACCTACATAACATGAACAAGAAGATAAAACATGTAGCCTTTGGGAAAAGAAAAACGAATTGTTTGTACCTGCCTTAGTCAATATTAAAAATCATAGAAAGTTCAATAGTAGGTCATACACTGTAATAGCCAGCAGGAACCTTTTAGTGGTTGAAGATGATAGAAAAGTCAAAAACTTGCTTCTTAACTTACTACTCTGGCTCTTAAACAGGGTAGTTAACAAAAAATATCTATTTAGTCCGTCAGTTAGATAACCTAAAAATATTGGACAAGTATTTTCTCTTTTGCCACTTAAAAAAAAAATACAACCGACTTCCAAATAAAAACACTACAAAGTGAAAAATAAATTCAATTTCGGAAGTCGGTGTTCCTATTTTCGTTTCTTCGTTTTTTGACACCGACTTCCGAAATTGAATTTATTTTTCACTTTGTAGTGTTTTTATTTGGAAGTCGGTTGTATTTTTTGTAAAAAGATTTTTTTATTTTTCACTTTTTAGTTGTGGTACATAATGGACCAGTTCTATAGGTTAGGTACCTATAATGCCCAAAGTGAAGCCAGAATTGATTATCCCAATAACTTGAAACTTAAACAAAACCGGTGGAATGAGAGTATACCAGGGTTAACTGTTCACACTTGCGTACCCTCTTTAGAGCGTACTAGTGTGATTTTATGTTATGTAATGGTAAAAATAATAAGCAGACATGCGATTGCAGCTATCCTGAGTGATTTGCAGTTATTTATTGAAGAGTTCTGATGTATATCTCCAAAGTTCTTCATCAGATCTTGATGAAATTTAAATGGGACCACATGACAAGCACCAGCTTTCAAATAAAAAAAGAATCATCGAAATCGGTTCACCCAGTACAAAGTTCTGAGGTAACAAACATAAAAAAAAAAAAAAACAGTCGAATTGATAACCTCCTCTTTTTTGGAAAGTCGGTTAAAAAATAGGACGATACAGTGTGTTGAAATATCGTGTGACGTCACGGTTTGCTACATTTTACACTGACAAAGTGACGTCACAAGATCAAGAGTGGGGCAATCTTTTCTTTGTTAATTTGTATTTATTTGATAAATCAAAAAATACGGGTCCTATATTATTTGATAATCTCACTGACGGACTAAATAGAATTATCATTTTTCTACCAGGAAACATCCCTATTTTACTGACATCAAAAGGCGTCTCATAAAAGTTATACTTAATAAGGGAAGATATGTAAAGAAAGGTCTTGGCTGATAAACAGCTCTATCAAGATGAAGAAGTTTCTTACATTGTCTGAATAAACTTTCCAGTTCAAGAAATGACGCCATATATCATTGAAATTACCTGAGTACCTCGATCCTTGTACCTCATAGTACATGAGCAGAACTTTATTATGTCTCAACTAGCGCTCCAAGTCTTATTACTTAGTTATGCCTAAAACTTGCGCCGTCTAAACTATGGCTTGTGTTGTAATAATAAACAAATTATAATTAAATAAAACTTTGAGGAACTTTTGTATTTTGAGGAAACCTGGACTTATAACGTTAATGTAAGTCTGAAATAGCCAAGCCTGTGGGATTTTCCAGAGGCGGCTTAATTAACTCTGACACCAAAGGTGGCCACACCTCACACGAAAAAAAGAAAATAAATAAATCAATTTTGTGTGTTGCGAACATGTAAGAAAATGTAACCTTAAGGAATGTAGCTTTTCTTCTCAATTAAGTGGATTTTTGTCTCAATCTTGGGTAAGTTGAGATTTACTAGGTTGTTTGTTAAAGGCGCTCTGTAATATTTAAGGTATTTTATAGATTTAGTAATTAGTTGAATACTCTCAAAAAATCGGATCTTTTGAGAAAAACAGGGCGGTTCACTAATATGAAATTAGAAAGTAGGCGGAGAACCGGTGTAAAAGGTATGGAACTGCGTCACACGCCCCGTACGTCACTAGTCCCCGATTTTGATGAAACTTTGTAAGGATGTTGTTCTCAAATTGTTCTATTCAGTACCTTCAATGAAAAAAGTGTACCTCTCGGGTTTCAAAAAAAAATGGAAAACAAAAAATGATGTAGGTACAGGGCGTATACACCCCGTACTAAAATTTTTTCTGTAAGACTTAGAGATGCACAGTATACATCAAATAAATGTTCCGAAATATAAACCCACGAATACTAAATATTGACTCTACAGCGCCCACCAAACCGTCACAATATTAAATTGAATATCGTAAAAATATAACCTACAAATTTTGGACCCAGACAAAAGGCATTTTGATGAGATTTTTTTACCTGAAATAAATGTTCTCATTTTGCGTTCCACAAAAATGTAATTATATCACAGGAACATGCGATATTTTCAAAGATAATAGCAAATCAAAATTTAACTCATATCACCAACATAGACCTATAGATTTTTGCAGTACCTAGATATAACAATTAAATTTAAAATAGGTGCGTACAGAAAGGTTGTTTATAACTGGTTCCGACTCGACTGTATAATACCTACATCACATTGGTTTGGATATTATTATTTTTACGTGTAGTACTCCTCCTTTAAAAAAACACTGCCATAAAGATTCATATGGTGACACATTTCAATTTTTCTAGCAAGCTATTTACTTAATTTACTTTAAAAATTGTCATAATTTGCCACTGCTAGTGTAAAACAAGTGACAAAACGATTTAAACTTTTTAAATCTTTTTCATGTTCTTTTTTTGTAATAATAGTACCTGGGCGACCGAGCCACTCGGGTGTAAATAGAGAAAACGAAGTTTTATAAAAATAAACCTAGTTCGATCGATCTATCGCCACTAAATTTCATGAAAATCGTTCGATCCGTTTCCGAGATTCAGATTATATACATATATACAAGAATTGCACGTTTAAAGGTATTAGATAAGATAGGTAGACATACGTTTCAGGAGTAGTCGCAGTAGTGGTCGAGCCAACCACTTCATGGATATTGTAGTTTTGAACTTTGCAGGTAATAAGTTGATTTAAAATAAAGTATCATTAACGAAACATCTCCTCGAATCTAATGTGACGCTAACTGTTAATGATATCTACAGTTAGGTTATTTTTGTTTCTTTTTATTACATCCTATTAACCTTAATGATCTGTTCCATCTATCCCATCTGGCTATCCCAATCAGTTGGAATTCATGGAATATTTTTTCCACTCTTCCGAGCATGCGAAATTGTTTTGTTTTTATGCAGAAAATTTGATTTAAATATTTAGCTTTTTTTGTTTAAGATTAGTAAGTTTGATGTTTTGTTTATAAAAAAAGTGATTTATTACACCATCTTGCTGGACTTGGCAGCCCTGTTGAAGGCCTTCTTCTTCTGACCCACGTCACTCACTTTGCGCGATTGAGCGTCGACCCATGTCGGGTACGCCTCATGTTTAAGCGAGTCGGCGCGATAAAATTCGGCGCCAAACCATGGCCGGTCAACACTGGACATTGTTACGTCAGAGAACGGAATGTAGTACTCCATTCCCTGACGCAGGCGTCCGCACACGCCGAAGGATCATCCGAAGAAAAGCAAGTAGGCGGCCAAGGATAGCATGCGAAGAAAGACCAATCAATCAATCTGCTGACCTGTACTGCCAAACCCGACGGGTGCCTCTTGGGCTGGCATCGGGCGGGGAGTAGACGGACACAGATTTCACCAGACAATGGTCAGAACTACCGAAAGGTGAAGTTATTGACACAGAGTAGCGGTCTGGCTCTGTTGTCAGCAGGAGATTCAAGCAATTGGCTGTGTGCGAATCAACATCCGGCACCCTCGTTGCCCCCTGGACCAGCTGGGTAAGGTTAAGCGCAAGCTTACGCATCTCCCGTCCAGCATAGTCAGTGCACTGAAATGGGAAGAGCCACTCCTGGTGGTGGGCATTAAAGTCCCTCAGTAACACTAATCGGGCGGAAGGGTACCGCTGCTGTACCGCATCAGCCGCCTCATTGAGGTACTCTGTGAGCCTGGTTGTCTCCTGATCTCTGCTATGTGAGCGGTAGACACTGGCGAAGATAATTTTATCCAGACCTGAGTCCACTAGAGCCCACAGCCCCGTTGAAAATCTTGAGTCCTCAAGGTTACGGAGACTTCGATAGCACGTGTCGTCACGGGCGTACATACACACACCCGCACGCGGTTTATAATTGTGCTCCAGGGTAAACCCTGGGTAAGATAGGTACGACCCGTCTGACGGACAAGCTATCTGCGTTTTCGAAAAGAAAAATAGCGCTGGTTTCTCAGTCTCCAGGTGTTAGTGGACTGCAGAGGGATTTGTGTGCAGACCTTTAATGCAGGGTGCAGCCGCTGTTTAAATCCTGTATTCTTTTTCCTTGGTATTTTCATATTTATACGAGTGAATGGAGGAAAGGAGTAGAAAGTGAGACGAGGTTCCACGCTGCTAACCTACAGCCACGTACTGAAAGGACGCCATCATTGAGGCACTAGTCCGGAGACTGCGGGGACGCCCGAGCCCCCCTGGAATGTCTATCGGGCCCTCCACATCTGGTCGCCAACCAGCACGATGGTGCAATCCGAAATTTTTAGACAGTTGGCGGGGCAGCCTTTCATGTGTGGCTGGCTCACTACTTGGGCCCCAAACTACTTGCGGTCGGACAGAAGCGCACCGTGCCTCAGATCCCGCTACCCTCCGTGACTAGTCGCCCGATACGCCCATAACAACCCGTGTCAGGCTGGCCTGCCTGCAGTGGAACAGCTATCTCGACCCAACTCCTCTAGATGGCTACACCGAGCATCGTAACCGGAACACAGCAGGCTTAGTGGGTGGTCACAAGCCTTCGGTCGAAGCCTACCACCCGTTACTGTCACCTGATTTGCACCACCCTGGGCCACGTGTAGGGCATCAAATGGTAATCCCCTACGGACGTGGGTGACTCTTGCCCCAAAAATAAACATCCACGAAAAAATACATAATAACATGAGAGTTACAATCTTGGAGTCTTTAAGTCAATAGATACTAGCTATATTATGCTTCTTAGTCACTGAAAATAACCGTAGTCACTGATGATGATAATAATATGATAGCTACAATCCCCCTAGGTTATAGCTCTCATGTTACTATGTCTTCTTTAAGTCAAGAGTACTCAATAGAGAATAGGTTACTTCTAGACAAGTGTGCTTCGCCTTCGACTACATCATCGCTTACCATGGTGAGATAGTGGTCAAACGCGAGCCTACAGTTAATTAAAAAAAATATCATCTTCTCCGTGGCCTGAAATTGATTGATTTAGAAGAATCTGTACAAATAAATCTGATAAATAATAATATAATAAAATCTATATAAATATACAGAAAACTGCCATATTAAATACTTGAAGAATAGTTCGAAAATTCATGCAGCTGGACGAGGAAAACTCACCCTCCCCCCCGGAGGGTTCCCGCATTGTCGAGGCGGGGGGGCTCAGTAGCCGTGGCTTGGACAACCACGGTGAAGCGAAGAGGAATCCCGAGGAGGGGCCGCTCGTCAGGGCTTTTGCCGATAAGCCGACGACGTAGCGGCCAACATGTAGGTTGCGTTGTTGCCTAGGCGACATCGCAACTGAGGCGGGCCGCGATGTGGTATGGAAGGCATCGCGGCTGAGGGTTGGAGGCCGCGGCGGGAGAGGAGTGCCAGTATTACGGTGCCGCTACCGCCCTACCCTCCGCGGCCTGCACGGGGTCGCCACCGTCTGATGGCGGACGCGGTCGGGCCGCAGGGGAGGAAGAGTGTCGGTATAGCGTTGGCCGCTCTCCCTATCCCCTGCGGCCGAAAAGTGGTAGGTGGCGGGGCCACTGTCCTGACCCGTCACAGGGGGATCAAGGGTGCCATACACGGGGTCGTCTGGTGCCCATGTGCTGGTTTGGTTCCCGGGGTGGTCACGACGTACAGTGTGTTCTGGTGCGCCGGTGATGGGGGGTTAACCCCAGAGGAGGGTCCGGAGACGGCCAGCCGCGGCGGGTTCGCGTATATATGTATGCTAACGCGTTCCCGTGTTCCCGCCATAAGCGGCACAGGAGGACACCGTGGAGTTTTAGTGGGTTTAGAGTCCCACATAACTGCGCTATCTCCCCGTGGTAGCGCAGTATGCATGAGCATTTCTACACGTAAAAAAAAAAAAAAGGAAAACTCACCCTCATCTTGAATACCGCTGCCGCTATATTTACTTGGCTTTGGCCCGTGAAAGTAGCTGAAACCAGCAAAATTCTGAGAAAAAAATACACATTTGATAACAATAATAATCTGGCTTCCAGCTTTAGGCACTCGTCCCACCGCCGACAATCAGCGAGAAGCGAGTAGAGCTAGAAACTAGATACGAGTTGGCGAGCAGCGAGAAGCGAGTGTGTAGTTTCGATAGTTTTATCGCTCGGCTATAAGCGAGAGTTCTAGTGCGGCGGTCGATTAGTCGCACCACTCGCTCGGGGCAGTCGGTTTTGGTTGACGGTGGCTGGTTGGTCACTCGGCGTGAGTACTGACCGCCGAGCGAGCATCGCTGAGCGAGTATTATCTTTGATAACTCATGTTGCTGTGACAAAATAATGGTGAGAGAGTTCTCGCCGGCAGCGTGAACAACCAGCGATCAACTTTTAATATATGTGTCTCTTTTATTGACACGGTAACTATATCTTTTGCCCGTTTCTTAAGCGAGAAAATAGTCAAAAGCTACCTAATCACTTCCTCGTCGGCGGTAGGACAATTGCCTTATCCACAACCACAACGAAGTAACGTGAGGGTTCATCATGTCCTGAATGGCTTCGAAAAATGGATAGTAGTGATCTGTTGTTTGTTTGTTTTTGCTTGACTGCCGTGCCCCCAGATTGCAATACCATTTCTAGATTCTGAGAAATACGTGGACAAATAAATGTAAAAACAAACAAAGAAAGAACTTAAGAAAACGTATTTATTTGTCACAATTCGACCTACAAATTCATGAATTTTGCATTAACTAAACATTTTAGAGTTTTTGATGGTAAAAACAAATCAAGCTGTTAGAATCGAAGCGAAGACACGCGTCAAATTCTCTAAGATGAGCGCGAATACATTAAAGTATAAATTAAATAACACCCACAGTGAAAAAAAATACTGAAAAAAGATCTACATTGTTAAATGAACGTGGTTATCATCCATCATCAGTCTAACAAAATGTTTTCAAAGCACACAGGCCACATGTAAAAACTGCACTTCTAATAGCGACCAAACACGAAACAATAAGTATGTTGGCCATTGATTGATGATAATAGCCGAACATTCACCAGACGGCACCGAACGTCTCATTACGTGACGATTTCTACCAGGCAACTCTTTCCGCCAGCCTCATTAAGAAATTGCATAAAAAATTCCAATGATTTTTTTACGTTCTAATGTCACTATGATATTATCATTAAAAAAATACTAAGCCAAAATAGTGTAAACGATAGCTCAGTGCGTACCTATTTGAAATTTGATTGCCACATCTAGGCACTGCAAAAATCTTTAGGTCTGTGTTGGTGATGTTGACTATTTTGCTTTGCTATTATCTTTGAAAGTATCGCATGTTTCTGTGATATAATTACATTTTTGTGGATCGCTAACATTTATTTCAGGTAAAAATCTCATCAAAATACCTTTTTTGTGGGCCCAAAATTTGTAGGTTATATTTTTACGATTTTCAATTTAATATTTTGGCGGTTTAGTGGCCGCTGTTGAGTCATCATTCAATATTCGTGGGTTTGTATTCGGGAACATGTATTTGATGTATACTGTGCATCACTAAAAATGACGTACGGGGCGGCTTATACGTCATTTTTTTGTGAAACCCGAGGGGTACACTTTTTTTGCATTGACGGTACTGAATAGAACAATTTGAGAACAACATCCTCACAAAGTTTCAACAAAATCGGAGACTAGTGACGTACGGGGCGTGTGACGCATTTAACTAAGTTTTACTTACTTAAATATACTTTAGAGAAAAAGAAATAATGAATATATATTTATTTGTGACCCGCACACTCGTATCCAACGGATCCCCACAACCTTCACCAGGTCATCCGTCGACTTAGTGGGAGGCTTTCCAAAGCAACGTCTTCCGGATCGCGGTCGTCACTCCAGAACTTTTCCGCCACATCAGTCATCCGTTCTGCGAGTAATGTGCCCTTCCCATTGCCACTGAATTATGGCAATTCTTCGTGCTATTTCGATGACCCTGGTTCCCTTGCGGATCACTATATGTCTGATTCGATCACGCAAGGAAACTCCAAGCATATTCCTCTCATTTGCCCTTTGGGTGACTGTAAGCTTTCTGATGAGGCCCATTGTCTATCAAGGTCGGAGACTCACTACACTCGAAGTTGTGGACGACTATGTCTACCTAAGACAAACGATCCAGTTGGGTAGGGCCAACTTCGAGAAACAGGTCAACCGTAAAATCCGACTCGGCTGGCAGCGTTCGGGTAGTTGCGTGGTATCTACTCGTCCAACTTACCACAGTGTCTCAGGACGAAGGTCTATGACCAGTGTGTGTTGCCAGTGATGACCTATGGCTCTGAGACGTGGTCGCTCACAATGGCCCTCATCAGAGTAATATTAATAAAAAACTCCGTGTGAGACCAAAAAGGCTTCTATTTCAGCATACACAACATACATACAAGTACATTTCAATTCTTTCCTAGGCGTCTAGAATAATTATAGTCTGCATTAAGAACTTTATTTCCACAATTATTTTCTCATTAACACCCATTTTTCGCCCACGATTATCATTTACTCGCAATAAGCATCCACTTCACGCCTCATCTCCAAGTAATACTGTTAGAAAATATGATCTAGCACATAGAATATAATTAAAACAGTCGTTCGTAACGTCCATAATATCTTGTCCCACTTCCTTTATTGGATCGTTAAAGCAAATTTTCAGTAGCCATTAAATATTTTTTATTCGTTCATTGTCTAGTTTAATTAACACCATCGTTATTTTTCGTCGTAATTCAATTCTTAATTATACTGAATTTGCTTTATTACGTACTTGGAGTTTTTGGTTACCGACACAAATTGGAGTTATGATTTTTGCAAATATGTCGTTTGTATTGTAACACCGGCTTTATTAAACAAAGATTTTAAAATAATCAATGTAAAAGCAGTAGCAGCAGAAATTGTTTTTATTGCGTATGATATGACCAACGGAAAACAGACAGGACTTACAAAACAACCTACCCGGAAAGCAACGAGGGCAAACAGCTTAATAATGTATATAGCTACCCCAACCAAGATTTACAGGCTTGACCTTTAGACAGGACCATTAGAAGTTTTAGAGAAACATTACGATATTTCAGGTGTGTAGCAAAAACCATGCATAGTAACTAGCCGGTACCAAGCAACACCAAACATTTCGAGGAAAAAGGAAACGAATATGCCAATAGAACTATTTTCCTAACGATTGCAAAGATCAAAAGAAACGCTTCGTGAAACACCAGAAATTCAACATTTTACGGACGAAGTAATCGGAATCAGATATCGAATCAGAAAATATGGATTTGTACTGATAAAGCAAAAGAAATAGTGAAACTATGAGCTGTAATATTTCTAAGACATGATGATGACGTGTGTTCGACTTAAATAATAATTATATCAGTACCTATACAGAGAAATTGATAGTTATTTTTACTGAAATAAGTAAGCGAGAAAAACAATGATCATTTTTCTCATTAAGTTACTTTCCGCTAATAATCATTCACGACACCCAAAATAGATAAGTAACAGATATCCATTTCGGAAAAATATCATACATTTCCGAGTATTAGGAAATAGAGAAATTGTTAGAAATGTTTCTTCTACTTGCATAAAACTTTCCGCTCCGTGTAGTACTTGCGGAAATCTAAAAACGATATCCGCGTGAACCCGCCACGCAAAACTAGTCCGACATAAGTCTGTACTTTATAATTTCCTGCTTTAATAAAGACATGTATTCACTAGACTATAATAATTGGGTTAATGTATTGCTTGAGATCCCAAGTTTATTGTGTCATAGAATGGTATCTTCTACCTACTCTCCTGCAAACGAATACGTTTGCAGGAGAGTAGGTACTTACAATACTTTAACAATAGTTAAAGTAAAGTATTGTTCTTTACCAGTTTGAGGGTTTCTTATTTTAGGGCTTTCTTCACTATAAGTTAGTAAGTGAAAACTTCACAGTGACATACGTGGCAGTGAGCTTTGCGTAGTAATGAAGAGATTTAATAATTGAAAAAATCTTGCGTAATATTATTACCCAACTAGTGGATAGGCAGCTTAAGTAAGTTTATTTTCTTTACACATCGTATCCGCGGGCCGCAAGTGCAAGTTTATCGTTAATACTCGAGATTTTACAGCCGATAATAAATCTAGCAAACTGTTGGAGTTAATTAAATTTCATTAAACTTACCGACCGCCGCGGATTGGCTCGTATGGCTTTAAATATAAAATACTAGCTTCTGCCAGCGGCTTCGCCCGCGTGAAAAGTGTTTTATCATCCCAAGGAAGCATTATACCGAGATAAAACCTATGTGCTATTCCAGACTATAAACTATCTCTGTGCCAAATTTCATCCAGACCCGTTCAGCCGTTGAGTAACAAACATACATTGACACATCCAAACTTTCGCATTTATAATATTACTAGCTTCTGCCAGCAGCTTCGCCCCATTAAAGGTAATAATGTACTACGCACTAGAGAAGTCGCCACACATCACTGTTGTGTTTCGTTCATTTGCGGTCTGCCGGCCGCATTTCTCTCATTTGTTTTCTAAATCTTGAGCGCTTAAGTCATTTTTTGTTTTAAACAAAAAAAACGTTCAATTGAAATAAATATGCCGTCGTGTGTTTTAAGGTATTGCACTAATAATTCAACGAATACGGCGAAGTGAAAAGGAATAATTTTTAATCGGTGACTAACTGGATAATAATTTTAAAATATAATTTGAACAAAATATTTGGAGGACGCCATGTTCTGTCATTTTTCAAATAGACTAAAAATAAAGATGTGACAATTTATGTAACAAGTGTAGGTAGAATTAGCTGACGTTTCTTTTTAAAGTGGTAAATAATAATCTAACATATATTTAGAAAAGAACTGGCTGTGGTTATTCTTTGTAAAAAAAAAATTGTTACATTTTGTTGGTGTTTATTTAGGGTTTCCACGTTTGGGCAGTAAAGATAGGAAAAAATGTATAAAATTTATCCAAATCAACCGCAGTGTAGATTCCTGGTTACCATCTAATCATACATATGTATGTTCGTTGCATTTTCGCGAAGAGAATAAATATACCACAAAAAAGGGCAGGCGTTTTCTGAATCAGTCTCTTTACTAAATACCATTTTAGTTATATTACTGTTAATCTCTTCTTCTTCTTCCTAGCCTTTTCCCACTTTAGGTGGGGTCGGCTCTCCTTATTTCACGGCGCCAAGACATTCTGTCGAGGGTTGTCGGGTTAGGCAGTTTTTCCTTCTTGAGGAGCTTCGTCATACTGGTGCACCATGTCAAAGGAGGAGTTATATTACTGTTAATACTTTGGCATATTTTATTCACAAGGAAGTATTAACATCTTTGCTTTAACATTCTTTTTATCAACCAAGCACTTTAAATCACCGAACACATTTGATACGGGCCATCATAAACAAATACACATCAATTCGCTTAAAGCACGTGGCTAAAGTTGATCAGTAAGATCTAATAATGATTTATCGAAAAGTCAAAAGTTAACTAAACTTATATTGTTTTTATTAATTTAGTTACCCCTAACTAAATTAATAAAAATATTGTAATAAAAAATACAGAATATTCGTGTTTCAAGTGAATTGTAAAATTCCCTATTCCGATTTGATATGTTTTTAACTTATTGTAAGCGCATTTGACTTATACTTTAACAGACGGTTATTTCAACTAATAATAAATTTTGAATTGGCGTGTGTGTATGACTAGATGTATGAATGTGTGTGAAGCAAAAGGAGTATGTAAGGATCGTAGCAGGTGGCGTTCTGTAGTTTCTGCCTACCCCCGTGGGAAAAAGGCGTGAGTTTATGTATGTTTGTATGTAATACATTTTGAAAAAGTGTGAATTCTAATGAAGCTTGTTAGGTATAAAGCTATGTCGCGTCTGTAGTCAGTCAGCAAATTAGTCTATATGAATGACAAGGTGTTGCAGAACGTTGAACGAAACGCGTAAGCGCCATGAAAATCACGGCGCTTCCGTCTTTTGGTCGCGAGAAAACTACACCTTAGAAGCGCTCTAGCGCTATTGTTTTGTTAGACGACTAATTATTGTTTCAGCGCTGAAGCGAATTTTTAGTTTAAACTCTTGTCAAAATTGACAAAATGGGGCATGTATTTTGCTTAGGATAGCTTCTCTAGTACGTAGTACATAATTATCTCAATGCTTCGCCCGCGTGAAAAGTGTTTTGTTATCCCAAGGGAACATAATACCAGAATAAAAAGTATCCTATGGGCTATGCCAAACTATAATATATCTCTTTGCCAAATTTCATTCAGATACATTCAGCCGTTCTGTATAATATTACTAGCTTCCCGGGATAAAAAGTATCATATGTGCTATTCTTGACTATAATATATCTCTGTGCCAAATTTCATTCAGATACATTCAGCTGTTCTGTATAATATTACTAGCTTCCCGGGATAAAAAGTATCATATGTGCTATTCTTGACTATAATATATCTCTGTGACAAATTTCATTCAGATACATTCAGCCGTTCTGTATAATATTACTAGCTTCCCGGGATAAAAAGTATCATATGTGCTATTCTTGACTATAATATATCTCTGTGCCAAATTTCATTCAGATACATTCAGCCGTTCTGTATAATATTACTAGCTTCCCGGGATAAAAAGTATCATATGTGCTATTCTTGACTATAATATATCTCTGTGCCAAATTTCATTCAGATACATTCAGCCGTTCTGTATAATATTACTAGCTTCCCGGGATAAAAAGTATCATATGTGCTATTCTTGACTATAATATATCTCTGTGCCAAATTTCATTCAGATACATTCAGCCGTTCTGTATAATATTACTAGCTTCCCGGGATAAAAAGTATCATATGTGCTATTCTTGACTATAATATATCTCTGTGCCAAATTTCATACAAACACACACACACGCACTCACGAACACACTCACAAAATTTTCGCCTTTATAATATTAGTGTGACAAGCTTCTGCCAGCAGCTTCGCCCGCATGAATGTTGAAAATTAGCCCATGGGAACGTATTCCGGGATAAAAAGTATCCTATTTGCTATTCCAGACTATAATCTATCTTTGTGCCAAATTTCATCCAGATCTGTCCAGCTGTTTGAGCGTGATGAAGTAACAAACGTACACGTACACACACACACTCACAAACTTTCACCGTTATAATATTAGTGTTAAATATAAGTTAGATTAATTAATAACTACCGCTACTTGAAAATTATATCTGGCGTAAATATATAATAGTGTAGTGTCGTCCATTACACACGACGGAAAAAAAAAACAGATTCCATTTCATAGAGGGTGATCCTGTTAGCATCCACAGGGAATTATTCCAATTTCAGGTCTAATAATACAAGAGAGTATTTTTTTATTATAGAACTAACCCAAGCTTTGTTCCATACCGAAATCCAACACATGATTGAAATATCAGCAACAATGCGACCACAAAAAATAAAAGTCAGTATTTGGGTCATATTTTTGTGTTAGTAAACTGATGGCTTATGACTATTTTACTAGCCGGAAGACATACATATATAGGTCGAAGGTTCCAGACGTAATTACGCTTATTAATTCATAGACGGATGTTCATGGCCAGCCTATAGGTATGTATGTAATCTATGTATGTTGCCGGTGGCTTCTTACGACGCCCTGGGGGAGTGGTGAAACTAGTCTCATCTCTGACCGGTAACCACTTACAAATTAGCATACATTAATATTAAGATAGTCTGTGATAAATGCAGGCCTTGAATTGATCCCTCGATTAAAAGAGCTGGTGGAAAAGGGTTAGTAAAAGCAGTTTATCGTTGCTTACAAAATACCAACTTGAGACATCTTTGCTCGGCAGTATTACTCTTGTGTCAGAATTTATTAATAATCTTCTTGTAATCATTGTGCTCCAGTAAAAATGCCTCTTGTTTCTTGTCGTACAGAATAGTAAAGAGCACTGGGTATCGAGTTCCAACTAGGAACTCGCAATTCGGATCAGGTCTGTAATCATCATCATCATCATAAGCCTTTTAAGTCTGTGAGAGGCCGTAATCCACCACGCGGGTCGGATGCGGGTTGGTGGATGTCACAGGTATGAGATTTTTGTTTAGGACGTCCCGGACAGCCCGGTTTCCTGACGACATTTACTTTCACTGTTTTTAGAGCAGTGGTAAAGAAATAATTTACATAAAGTAAAGCGCCAGCCTGGGTTTTAACCCAAGACCTACAACTTGTATGTCGCGGTCGATACTACTGTCCGGTCTCTCTAATTCTGGTCTGAAATCCTTTGTAGCCAAAAAGACTTGCATGTCATGTTTGAAACAAGAGTTTTTAAGAAACCTAGAGCTATTAACCTTCAAGAAAGTAACTATAAATAAAAAAAACGACGCAGGTACCAAAAAAGAAATACCAGCACGAGGACAACATAACGAATTTAAGTAGAAATAAAACTAACGTCCCAACTTTCCGTACCTACATAAGAAATTTAATGAAACAAAGGATTTTCTTTCGTCCGGTGAATTATTATCGAATAAAATACTGGCGACAGGGAAGAAAAGTTACACCCCGTAAAGGCGCCGAGGGACACCGTCGCCGACGGCCGTCACACGAGACTTTATTACACGAAATATAAAGGAGACTCACCGTCACGACATCCTTGCGGCCATATACAAACAAAAAAATTGCACCTCTAAGAAAAATGTGACTAACATAAATCGTAACAACGGATTGCTCTTAGTTTGTGAGGAAATAGTAGTACGGTTAGTACCGGTCAGCCCAACCTTCTGAGTTTGAAATCTAAAACTTGGGTTTAGGTACATGGCATGGGGTTTGAGGATTGACGGATGCATAACACAATGTCTTTGCTGGATGTTGCTTGCAGGTATCTCTTATTAATATCAAATTACTAAACAATCAAAAGCCAAAACCCCGATGCAAAGATGTATACAAGAAGAAAATCATGCTGTGCATATGGAGGATACACATTCGCGAGCTGGCTGACCAAAACTGTAAATATAATGTGTTGATCTGGACTTGTTCGATACTAAACTTAAAAACTAAATTGAGTAAGCGTTTCTTTGATATGTAGAAAGAATTGATCACTTTTTTTTGTATCTGTTGGGCGTTAAGTTATATATTTTACAATGCATGTCCTCGAAAAGAGCGGTTTTCCAAGCAGCCAAACTGTGCGGAAAGTGTCACTTTTTTTCACTAGTGCTTTTTACTTTCCTGTACTTTTTTAATTTTTAACTCCAACGTCAGCCCGACGCATAGAGTTTTTATTATTTCAGAAAAGTTTTAAAAATAAGTGATGTACAGATAATCATTCATATAAAAGGTAAAATAAAACTAATACTTTATTTTAGGCGTTTTTAATTATTCTAGATTTAGATTTTGATCAATAAATTAATTTTAAATATTAATTAAATATGTTTGGCAGAACGTATATTTTGCTCGTGCCTTATTGCGTTATGATGTGACAGCTATTCGCACATGCGCAGTAGATATGCCCAAAGAACTATTAGTTAATCTGTGGATATTCTGAACGCGCTTGAATAAGCCCGCCATTTTAGTAATTTCATTTTATTATTTTTATTATTTCCTCGCACAATGCATAGTAAAATATTGTATGATACACGTACGTAAGATGATTTCCGACTCGTGTCGATTTATCCACTCACTCGCTTCGCTCGCTCGTGAATAAAAATGCCACTCATCGGAAATCACCTACCTTCCGCACTTGTAGCATAAATAACTATTACAATGCATGTCCTCGAAAAGAGCGGTTTTTCAAGCAGCCAAGCTGTACGGAAAGTGTCACTTTTTTCACTAGTGCTTTTTACTTTCCTGTACTTTTTTAATTTTTAACTCCAACGTCAGCCCGACGCATAGAGTTTTTATTATTTGAGAAAAGTTTTAAAAATTAGTTATGTACAGATTATCATTCATATAAAAGGTAAAATAAAACTAATACTTTGTTTTAGGCGTTTTTAATTACTCTAGATTTAGATTTTGATCAATAAATTAATTTTAAATATTCGTTAAATATGTTTGGCAGAACGTATATTTTGCTCGTGCCTTTTTGCGTTACAATGTGACAGCTATTCGCACATGCGCAGTAGATATTCCCGAGGAACTATTAGTTAAAAAATCTGTGGATATGCTGAACGCGCTTGAATAAGCCCGCCATTTTATTAATTTCATTTTATTAATTTATTTATTTCCTCGCACAATGCATAGTAAAATGTTGTATGATACACCTGCTTAAGATGATTTCCGACTCGTGTCGATTTATCCACTCACTCGCTTCGCTCGCTCGTGAATAAAAATGCCACTCATCGGAAATCACCTACCTTCCGCACTTGTAGCATAAATAACTATTTTTGCTCTCGCTGATGTGTATTTTATGGTAACTTTTATATGGGTGAGAACTTTTAATTGGCCTTTTCCTTTATGTTGTTTCTGCGCATTGATGTATTAGCTGTAAGTTTTCCTAAGATTAATAAAATACAATAAAATCTGCCGACTAGGGTCGGGTATTTTGATTTAATTTTTAAAAAAAATTACATCTTTTTATTAATACTTTTTTATTCGAATGTCTTTTAAACACATAATTTGTATATATTTTTGTAACCACCTCAAAAAACCCTTTTTATAATACCCTAGTAGAAGGGTTTCGAAAAAAAAAATGAAACCCCACAATAATATGGCGCCCAAAAGCCGCCATGTTCTTTTTTTTTAACGACACTTGTCTATGAACACTTGGCTGGCCAAGAAGACCTATCTAACCATGTCTTAATTATACAAACCCGTCAAGTAGTTTGAAAGATACGAGGTAATAAAGAATATTACATACATACAAATATACATACATGCAAGATACGCGCGAAAAACATAACCCTTTCCTTGCAGCCAGGTAAAAATAATGTGTTTTTTATTATTATGACAATAGGCGAGAAAAGTTTAATGTGTTTACAAGTTCAATTAAGAAAGTTCAGATGGCAGTCTATTTATGTATAATCACGGACTCATCTTATTACCGTCCTAAAAGAGGCAAATATTCGATGCAAAGAATAAAAATCAAAGATGCCTATGATCTTATAAATTAATCCCTGGAATCCCATTTAGATAAGTTCCTTTTTCACTCAACGGTTTTCTGCCTGTGCCAGTTAAAATGGAAATTACGAGTACATCCATTAAAGCAAGATTTATGGTACAATGATTACCTTTAAAAGGTACTTTACTATGCACTCTGAGCAGGCGTACGTCGAACCATTTCAATAGCACATTTATCTATGCCTGAGGGAAATCTGTTCCACAATATGTAATATGTCAAAGGAAGGATTTCATGCATTGTTTCTGAACATGGAGAAGATGATTAAATTCTATACGCATTTGTGTTTATGGCAAAAATAATTACATATCTGTTTTATGCAAAAATCTATGTTCTTTTATAAATACTGGGTGCATCTTTTCATCATATAGACGTTAATGAGCTTCTTACATTTGTAGGGAAGACTGTGTAATTGTCAGGGAGAACCATTATTGCATGGGTTCTTTTCGGGCTAATACGAGATAGACAAACAAGCTTCTTTGCTTGTATCTACCTAGGATCACAATGAAACTAATCACGTTATGTATTAGAGAATAACGTACACGACCCACCACCCACCATATTCTTACTCGATGCTTAGTGTTAATTCAAGTTGACATCTGTCAGAATCATTCGAAACCATAGCTCTCTACAGAACGAAATCTTTAGAAGTGCCGACACACTTATTAAAATTGAAACAACGATATTACAGTAGAGCTTAGCATCTTTGTCGTATCAGTTTAAAGTGCACAACGGACCAGCTTTTCCCGTGGAATCCCAGAGCTAAGCGGTATCATGTGAGCAGCAGGTACTCAGGTGGGGTGCCGGTGCCCATTGCACTGACATAATCTCTTAATTGCCTCTTACGGGAACTAATGGTCAATTGCTAGTCCACATGATGCAGTAGCGCCTCTAATCTATAAACTGTGCTTTTGGAGCGGTGGAATGTGTTTTTGGATTTTTCAAATATGTACATTTGTATCGTTTGAGAAATGCTATGCCAGGCTTTGGCAAATTGCATGATTTGGGACTTTGTTTGTTTCTTTTCTTTTTTTTTCTTTGCATCGAATAAAACAAGTTCCCTAAAGTGTTTTTTAAAATTTAGGAAAACGTACAAATGTCTAGTTACGAAGGAGAACAACTATTCCAAGAATTTCCATAACTTTGAATTTCAAATACTTCTATTAGGAAAAATACCCTTAGTTCTAAAAGTTTCCATCATATTTATTCAATAGCAAGCGACGTAACGTCTCATAAGTGAGAAATAGGAAAAAAACCGGGCAAGTGTTTAGACGGACTCGCGCACGATGGGTTCCGTACCTTTTTCACAAAAAACGGCAAGGAAATCACGTTTTTTGTATGGGAGCCCCACTTAAATAATTATTTTATTCTGTTTTTAGTATTTATTGTTATAGCGGCAATTGAAATACATCATCTGTAAAATTTCAACAGACTAGCTATCACGGTTTATAAGATACAGCCTGGTGACAGACAGACTGACGGACCGTGAAGTCTTAGTAATTGGGTCCCGTTTTAACCCTTTGGTTACGGAACCCTAAAAATTGTCTAGTATTTACGTGTGAAAGAATGTCAAACTAGTTGGTACAAATCTTAGAGGCGCCGCGGGACTTTCAGTACTTAGAGTATAAAGTCGAGTGTGCGCCCGAGCGAGTGTTAACACGTCTACGTAACTTGTGCGGACGCACTTATGTAAACTTATATACCTACGAGTACTAGAAACTTGGTTTTATTATGAGAGGAAAATAAACATAAGAGAAAGTTCTGATAGAAAAAGAGTTATTGTAAGTTTGGTAGGTACCTGTCCCTAGATGGTGAAGATAGAAACGGCTGGTCTGAATCTGTGTATTTACGTTCATCACTTTTAGTTCCAATTTTGAAAAGTCCACCATTATAATTCATACTGTAATCAATTACAATTTTTCCAACGACAAATAAGCCTATTTTTTGGCCAGCGCAATTAGTAGACGAAATAAACGTTGCTATTAGGTACATACTTAAAGTTGCGTTCAACAATAAACTACGGTTGACCTCATTTTCTCGGCAATGCTAACATGCAACTAATGAAAGAACTTGCAACTAATTATGCCAAGATTAATTTGGTCAAGATCTAGCTAAATAACTACAGAATTAAATTCCCAGACACCTGGTGCAAGCTAGCAGCTTGTTATACCCCGCGCTCCCATCTAATAATAAGAACAAATGGTTCATCTCATAGTTTCAATTCTATTAGCAAGTCTACAGAAACCTGACTCCAAGTAACGTCTTACACAAATTTAATATCAAACTATCTGTTGAATTAAGGAGTATTCATATTCAAATTATTTGAAGGCATTTCAGTTAGATGTAGGTGTCCGTTACGACGTCTTAAGGCGGCTAAGACCCGAGAGAACCGGCGGTGGGAAATGTAGGCAGGTTCTCCTAAGTGTTCTGGTTTGGGGAATTATTGAAAATGTTAAGGTAGCCAATTCTTCTGGAAATGTCATTATGGCTACTTAATGAAAGACTTAAGTTACTGATATTTGGTGCTTTTAAAATGATTTTCATGTTCAGAGGCTTGAAGAGTGGGATTTTAGTAACATCAACTGAGAGCAGTGGTGGCCCAGTGTTAACGGCCGCGACTTACAAGTGGCAGGTCGTGGGTTCGAGCCCAGGCAAGCGTTTTACTTTGTGTAAATTATTTTATCACTCTGCTCTCAAAACGGTGAAAGAAAACATCGTGAGGAAACCGGCATGTACTAGAACCAAAAATTCGAAGACTTGTGACATCCACCGACCCACAATGGGCCCGCATGGTGGATTACGGCCCATTCCCTCTCGCAGAGAGGTGGCCTTTGTCCCGGCAGTGGGAACATTAATAGGCTGATGATGATGATGGTACTGAAAATCAATTACAAACTTGGTAAGGTATGTAATTAATTTTCAATTACTTCCAAAGTGTAATCGTAGGTATGCCTAAGTTATGGTATGACTTTCAACTAAGAAAATATTTTCTAGAGATCTTTGAAGACATTCCAGACTGGCTATACAAATTGGAATGCTTGTAATAGCCTAAGATACCACTGCAAAAATCTGCAGGTATTTTGATTTTGATGAAACTTGATTTATATGAATAATTCTTGATAGTAGAATAGATTTCTGCAGGGTTGTCTGGAAATTCCTGGCAGAACAAAATACCTGCAGATTTTTGCAGTAGGATCTAAGTATATGAAGGAGTTGGTATTTTAGTTGAAGCTGACATTAAATAACGTCTGCTAGTGAGCATCACAAAGTCATTGATGAGAAAGACAAGTAGAAGGGGGACTCTCTCATTGAATCTATAAAATTAATTTGATGGCTTGGGTTTGTACATAGTACGTTTTTTTAAAACTTGTGATGGGTTTGCTCTTGACTCTAGTCTAGGTCATAGGTGACAGAGACTGAGTCGAGGATGGAGTGAGCTTACCCAGATAGAGTCTGCTCACTCTAACTTTAAAGAGATTCGGGTTTAATGCGTTCGGAAACACAGACGCAGGTAGTGAGTTCCATTCATTCGCTGTGCTCATTATGAAGGATTTTTGGAAGCGCTTGGTGCGAATTGATGGAATGGCAACAAGGTAAGGATGGTAACTTGTAGTGCGTCTAGATGTCCGATGGTAGAAGGGGGCTGGTGGGATGAGGTCGTGGAGTTCTTGAGCTCACTTAACGAAGTACACCGGAGTGATTGTGACTTCTTAAGAGTGTCCGCTGTCTAGGTCTTTATACCTCAATCGATAGTCATTATTCAGGTTCACCTATAATGTGGATACCTATGAATAGCAAAATTTAAATTACTGAAAATAAGTCCTCAATACCTTCGTGAACGTTTTGAGTACCTTGTCCCGAGGGGTAAACCCTGTCGCACTGCCACTTCTCTTCTCCTTCGCCCTCCACGACACACTTCCAGCCGCTACGATGGCTCTTTCTCTGGTACTGCAGTGCGTCTCTGGAACTCTCTCCCACACCTCCTTCGTGCCATCCCTTCTCTGGAGATGTTTAAGAGGAAGATTAAGGATCATTTCCTAGTGCAATGACATGATACTAGTATGTATATAAAAATATATATTTATGTTAGTATATTTTATTTAATTCGTCATCAGTTTATATCTTAGTTAAGTCTTTAAATATTGTTTACTAGATCCTGCCCTCTATAATGTCATCTTTCTCTGTCACCCTAGGGTTTGCTGTTAGAGAACTCAACATTGAGTTAAGCTCGCCTTTGTACATGAACTTTATTATCACACTGTATGTTGTGTTGTTTTGGTGTACAAAAAAGAATTAAGAATGGTATTAGGTATTCTGTCTATCACATGTCAGTTGCAAAACTTCAATGACTGAACAAGACATCAGAAAGTTATACTTTAAAAAAATCCCCTACAGTTGTTATCTCAATCTCGCATTATTTTTAAAACAAAAGCTTATTACGTATGCAAGAATAGCATTCCATTTCAACCCTAACATAATTAGTTTCAAACCCTTTAGCACCAAGCAACACACGTATTTTTAATAAAATTATATATCCAAGTCAAATCTTCTTATCTCGAATTGAAAATCATTGGTTGCGTTGAATCCAAGTCGATCCTATGCAAGGGGAAGCCGGGATCAGATTTTAACTAAATTGAGTTTTATAAGATGTCTACCTTTAGTCGGAATGGTACCTTATAATATTGGGTCTACATTCTATTTGGGGTTTTTCTTTTTCTTATAATAGTACTACAAAGTACAGTTATTTGAAATCAAGAAAAAAATCTTGATTCAAAACAACTAATGTGGTAACCGTTTCATTTTTATCATTTGAAACCGTTTTCAAAAAGGTTCTCAATTTTTGTTTTTCAATATTTGTTACCTCAAAACTTTTGATTCATTTTTTATTTGAAAGGTGGTGCTTTTCATGTGGTCGTGGGTCAAAAAACGAAGAAACAAAAACAAGAACACGACTCCCGAAATTGAAGTTATTTTTCACTTTGTAGTGTTTTTATTTGGAAGTCGGCTGTATTTTGATTGTAAAAAAGTTTTGTAGACCTGGATTCATGCACATTACCGAGATTCTGTACTCATAGCTCATACTATTATTTCACTGAAGTAAAATTAATTCTCACTAACGATGATAGTGTTTATATCACCTGAGCATATTTTCTAAACGGATAGCGACTTATTTCCAGCGACCCGGGCTTTCACGGTTTCCCCAACTTCCCAGTCTCTTGGAATAAAACAAGATTTCTACTGAATTTCCTAAATATGTAGGTAAACAGTATTGATAAGACGAAGGCAACAGTTGCTGTTGTGAATTGAAGGACAAGTCTATTATGTAACGTCCAGACAACCTAATAGTTATCAGCATATGCCTATCAATCAATCTGCACAAGATAATCCTGGCTTAATAAGCTAGCAAATAATGCAAATTACCTACAGGTCAGTATTGCTCGGCAATAACATTAATTGATTTCCATTGGGTGCACCTGATGCTTCTGCGCTTAATTACTCTGTGTATATTGTTAATAGATCTGCTATTACTTATATAAATGGCGGTTAACTTGTTTCACACCTGTTGATAGGAGACTTAACAGTCTTGTAGTAACATCAAGCAATGTCCAAAATCAAAAAAATGTGCGGTGAATTTACGAATGCTCATTCAAAAACAGCCACTTTACCGATTCGTTAAAGGACCATTTAGTTCCAAAGCTTTAAAAATTGTTTATCAACTCGACCATGAAAACTTTTAAGTACCTACTTTCAAAAGTTGACGTTTCAAGCCCTTTACATTTATAATTTAAAAGGACCATTAGCCTCGTCTCTTGTTATTAAAAAGTAGACCTAATTTTAGGTGTATTTAGTTAAAACTTACAAGGTCAACTATCAGTGGTTCATCAAACATTCAGTTTTAGCTGACGTTAATGACCGTTTTGTGAGCACGTGTAGTTAACTAAGCTTAATTAAGTGAGCCAGCGCCCTAACGGCTCATTGTTGTGGCTCCCATAGCATCCTCGAATAACTACTTAATGAGATATATGTATAGCCCTTATGCTATACACACTGCCGGCTGAAACGGTAGACAATAATGTACTTGACTTTCAGAAATGCTACATTGAGTTTCTTTTTTGTTTTATAGATGAGTTTTTTTTTTCCTTTAAACTTACAGGAAGGAATTTATCGGGTTACGAGAGACTCGGTTATAGGCTCCAGACCTTAATCTTTTAGTCATATATTTTCAAATATTTAATCATTTATTATCAAATTTTCTGAACTTATTTTAAGCAACTAAGATAAAAAGAGCCATAAAGAAATTCCAAAATAGAAAATTGCCAATACAATCCCCCAAAATCAACGTATGCAAAATTCTTTCCAAACTTTTATGTATGCAAACGTGTGGCTAAACTCTTGGCAGAGGGGTGAATAAAAATCTAATCGACGAAGCCAATATTAAGTTTAGTTCCATAATCTAATTGATTTTATTGCCGGTACCCTCTGAAAATATGCATGAGGGGATAATATTATGTTTGCGATCGAATTCTGATAGATGGAATAACGATATCAAAATTAAGGATGTGTGAATAAAATAAATTGAAATATAGCCTATAAGATTGTATGTAACATTTTAAAAGTGTTAATCAGTTCTGAGGGTTACTTAAACAACACACACAGCTGACTGTTTTTTTTAGAATCTTGGGTATTATCTCAATCTTGAGGGATGAGACATAAACTCTGAAGTAATTAGTATTTTCTATTGTAGGCTACGTCATGACACACATCATGAATACGTTAAAAGTTCGAGTAATTATGGAATAAGCGTACCGTCGTGGCAGCAACGCGGCACATGCGACACGCAACATCAATGACATTTACGGACCGAACACTACAGACGAATGCACCACCTGTTATTGGTTTGCCCGCCTCCGTTTTGGAAATTTCAAACTGAAAACGGAACCACGTGTTCGTCCGAAAACTTTGGTCGACAATGATGAATTAAAGGCGATTGTGGCAGCGATAGTCAAACTATGGCTGAATTAACAGCAGCTTTCGACGTTATCATCAAAACAATGTTGGTCCATTTTCGTTAAATTGGCAAGGTAAAACAGCTAGACCAATGGGTGTCCCATGAACTCAATGATCGCCAGCGCGAAGTGCGCGTCGAGACGTGGCTTGCACTGTTCAAAAGGCACACAAACGAAGGAATTTTTAACCGCATTGTTACCTGCGACGAAAAATGGATTCTGGTTGACGCACACAGTCGCAAGCGCTCAGCAAGTTGGTTGGATCCTGGTTCAGCAACTAAACAATGCCCTAAACGAAAACTTAGCCCTCCAAAAGTGTTGGTCACTGTTTGGTGGTTACTGCAGATGTGTACTGTGAAGAACTGAACACAATGATGGAGGAGCTCGCACGGCTCCAACCAGCTTTGGTCAATCGCTCGTCTCCGCTACTCCTGCACCAGCAGACTGTTTTAAGAAGAGCATCAATAAACTGCATGGCATTGGCAAAGATGAATCGATTGCATGGGTTACTTTGATTAATAGAAATAAAATTATAGAAAAAAATACGTTATCTTATTTCATAAAAAACGGCAATTTCATAGGTCTTCTTCTTAGCGTGTCGATGGCAACTATAAAAATTTCAACGGCAACACCATTCGGTGACGCAGTCATAAAGTCCTCGCAAGTACAGGTGACAGGGCATGCTGCGCACTCCTTGAGGTGGGCCATGGTCTTCGGAGATATGCTGCACAAGCACTGAAGACCAGTGCCATCAGAGAACCCCCACCTGTGGAGGTTGTCTTTGCTGCGGCCAACCTGAGTGCGAATTTCATAGGTAAGGACCTAACATTAACCGTGACGTACACCTAGTCAAAATTAAATTGCACAAACGCTCAATGCTCAAGGAATAGTTTTGTTGTTCCTACTCTAAACGTATATGCAAGGGTTTAACTCTGACATACGCATCATGGTAAAAAGTTTCAGAATCATTAATACCGTGTGTATCTCACAGTACTTGTTTTACTGTTATTAAATTTTCGCGATAACGTTGTCGGCTCGCTGGCCTATTAAAGAAGAATTGTTGGCAGTCGGGTGAATTTATTTCCAGGTGTTTATAGACTAAGGATCCCTGAAGATTGCTTTTAATTAAATTTAAATGTAGGCCTATTGTTCCCTGGCTTGTTAAGACAGCTTTTTAGTTGAGTTTTGAAGGAAAACTCGGGTCGTAAGTAATACATAAGAGTTTGTTCGTGTGTGTATTCTCTCTGTACAGGTAAGAGAGGTGTGTTTCGTGGTTTTCTGTTATGTAGAACTTGGTTAGTCAAGTGGTACTAACGGAGAGTTATGGTTAAAGGTGTAAAGTTAATTACTGGTTTATTTATGTTGTTACCTCTGAAATAAAATTAAGTAGTCTAGTGTATAAAATTAAACGTAGGTACTTAAATACACATCACATTTTAGTATAAATGTAAAATGCACCATATATACAAAATTTAAACAAGGTATTTTTAGGTGGGCTCCAATAGGTACCGAGTAGATATTTATAATACAACTGACTTAATTGTGATTTAAAATACCTAGTTAGGTGCTATATGTATTTCACTAACGAGAGATCGCTAATTTATGAGCCATTGTAACTTATTAAGCTCTGTTTATTATTAAATCTAGCATCACCACGCTGAGAATTGATAGATACTACAAAATGAGGTGAGGAATAAATTCTAGATCAAATTTGGCTTGACACTGCGACAGGTGAGCACGATTCTAGATTCGACGAGCACTCGAGGGAATTTGTGAGATTGTGATATTTATGGCAAATAAATAAAACTAAATAAAAGCTTTGCTAGGTCACACACAGATTTAACATATTTGTAGGTAGATTTTAAAATGGAACCATTAGATTGCGAATAAACCCTTTAATTGATCAAAAACCTATACTAGTTTGAGAGTAGAAATAACTGTTTAACTATTCCTCCTGATGAATTTTAAATTGTAATATCCATTGAACTCAAAATCCACCACCAAATACATAATACAAAGTTATGTCTGCCTGTACACATAAACCACAATTGTCATGTATAAATGGCATCCAATCAAATTAATAGCTCCCCAAGCGATGTTATTGCAATTCATTTAGGTAAAGCTGAAACGTAACATCTGAGCCTGTTATATTACCACTTAACATAAACAAGAAAATGTTATATTAATCTCAGTTGTTTCATAAGTATTCAAGAATATGAAGGAGTTGTTTGAAAGCATTTCGAGTTTTCGACTTGATGGTTTTCGTTTGAAATTTTCAAGAGTCATTCATTTAATTGTTTCTGAATTTGTATGTCTTTGTTTTCAGAGGTATTTATCCTGATAAGTACCGTGGCTTGTATTTATTGTAAAAAGAGCAAACAGCCCTTGAATATAAAACATTGTTTTAATATTCTTTCCTTGTAGGTTCTCTCTTTGTGGGTTTTCAAAAAATGACCATTATTCGTGATGTCCATCATGAAGTAGGTACCTCGGTAGTTTTATTAGTTTTCTGGTTCAAATGGAGGGCTGTCACGGTCTTCACCAAATAAAACAAAACCCACGTGGATCACCTTAATATTCATAAATAGGTTAGGCGGGTAGCCTCGGGGAGTTATTAAGAGTTTGTGAGGCCTATGCTGCTGCACATGGTCTTGTATACAATGTCCAGAAAACTGAATGTATGGTCTTTGGGGCCTCTGGTGGATGTCCCGGGTATTCTCAAAATATTACCCTAAATGGCTTGTGCATAAATCGTGTCACGAAATTTAAATACCTGGGGCATTTAATTACCGAGGGTCTTAGGGACGATCTGGATATTGAGAGGGGGCGCAGGGCTTTGGCGGTCAGAGGTAACATGCTGGCCCGCAGATTCTCCCGATGCTCTGAACAAGTAAAGATAACTTTGTTTAAAGCGTATTGTCAAAGCTTTTATACGGGAAATCTGTGGGTCAGTCACACCAAAAGATCGCTGGATGTCTTGCGCATACAGTATAATAACATCTTCAGGATGATGTTGGGGTTGCCTCGCTTCTGTAGTGCATCGGGGATGTTTGCACTGTATCACACTGACGGCTTTCATGCCGTCATCCGCAAAAAAACTGTCTCCCTGATCTGCAGAATGCGAGGCAGCTGCCTCGCATTCAGCAGATCAGGGAGACAGGTAGTGGCTCGATTTATTTGCTCCCAAGTATATTTATCACTTTAAGGTTACACTCGCCCGAGATCATCTTACAACTTATTGTTATTGCTTATTTCACTTTCATAATTTCAAACTCAAAGACTACCTATGGTGGATCCTGTAATTAAGATTCACCTCTCTTTCGATTCAAAATTATTATTTTATATCTATCTCATGTTTACCTTAGATGCCTGTCTGATTTGTTTTTATTGCCCAACTAACTATCCAAAAGCAATATTAACTTATACAAGGTTATAGAATAGTGTTACGTATAAATAGCTGAAGCGGCTAGCTTCGCCCCGTAGGCATGCAGAACTTGCACTTGAAGATAAGCGGCTTACTCTGTGATTATAGTTACTAGGTCAACATTATTAACATATTAATGTTCAACCCACTTTGTACTCTGTGTACCCCTGGGAGGGAAAATGCGTAAAACACAATATTGGTTTAAACGTAAGGGTGTGTCCACATTGATGGAGATACGCTGTATGCTCTCGCAGATGTCTTCCATTTCGGTTTGTATATAATTTAAAAATGATCCAGTTTGTACCTTTTCTAGACAAGATAAATTTGCAGTTTGTAAAAAAAGGCGCAGCCTGTTTTTTTTTTCGTTTGAAGACCATAGACATGGTATATGGACTGTGGGCTATTCAGTGGCATTTGAAATGATATTTCAGATGTTTTGCCTCCGTCACACTGCTATACGCGCTAATTACACTATTTCAAAAGTTATCTAGTTGTTTGTTTTTGTAGTTGGGTTTTTCTTGTGTAAATTTATGTTTTCCTGTACTATTTGTGGAATCGATTTAAGATCGAGATAAGATCTTCTTTGAATAATAAAACCATAAAAAATACTTAATAATGAAACTAATTCTGTTTTGTTCATTTGTCACATTATACCTACTGCTAATAATGATATCATTTATCATTCCTTGAAAGAAAACATTATGAGAAAACCGGCAACCTTCTTAGAACCAAAAATTCGAAGATATTTGACATCCAGCAACCCGCACTGGGCGAGCGTGGTGGATTACGGCCCATTCCCTCTCACAGAGAGAGGCGCCGTGTCCCGGCAGTGGGAACATTAAAAAGGCTGATGATGATGATCATTCCTTGGTCTTCCTTTTAGGTGAAAATAATAGTTATAATTTAAAATATTCACGTTTATTGCGAGAAAACCACTAGATTTATTTATTTATTATTTAATTTTCAGCCTGATATGTCCCTCTGCAGGGCAAAGGCCTCCCCTTCTTCTTTCCATTTTCTCGGTTTTGGGCAAGTGTTGACCAGTCCTTTCTGTAGGTGTCGAGTTCGTCCCGCCATCTTCGACTGGTTCTGCCGCCATGTCGCCGTGCATTGGTAGGTACTACTAGAGATACCGTAGATAAAGAAATAATGATCAGCAACAGGAGCCACATAAGATAATGATCAAAGCTGAATTATAATCCAACAGATAGTTTTACAAATACAGACGATCTCAGCCGGGTGACTTAATATTTTCATACATTTATTTAAACTTCTTGGTGTCGGTATACTGATGGACTTTATGCCACAAGGCATTTAGAGATTTTATCTTATCAGAATCCATTATGGATAATCAAGATAGATAACATATTTGGTTAAAATATTATCTCAGCATCTATCCCGGCGAGTTCATGTATGTCTGTCTGTATGTGTGCTTTGGCAAATCTCGTGAGCCACCGAACGAATTCTTATCCAATTCTTCTGTTATGGTCTACGTTTTTCCAAGAAAAAAACGTTTGTTTTAAATAGCCCTAGCTCTTATAGTAAGTTTTAGCACTATTTGTGATCCATTATGTGGAAATTATTATTTATTGGCAGATAACAAGGCCTGCATATAAATGATACTAAATCTTAAAAAATATACAAAAAGTTTACTTAATACCAGTTTACTTACTCTTAAATCGTTTTGTATGTATTTTTTCTTTTCGTAAAATTAACACTAACCATTTTTAATTTTATAACTTATTTTTTTTCAAAATAATGTTGAAAACAAAACCAAAACAAAACCTGGCCGGCTTGCTAGTAAAAAAATACATAAGAGGTTGTGACACCTATTTTCTTTCTCTGGAATGATACAGGTAATATTGATTAGATTAGATGAATTGATATAAATAAATGACATTTTGTGTCTATAGTCATTAGCACTGCAGTACAAGCAACAAAATGATTTTCAAAGTACTAATGTTATTTGTTTTAGTGAGTCACGTTACCAGTGATTCATGTGTGAGGTACACTTTCGGTGAAGATTTTCACGAAGTTTTTGTAAATGAGTGGGAAAGAACTTGTGTCGTCTTACCACCTTGGGTTCTTGGCAAGTACAGTGATTTGGACTTGACTGGTCATAACGAACGCAGTACCTCATTTATTTCGCCTCGTCCAGGATTGAGTTGTGCGTCATCATTCATATTTCCGATGAACAGTGGTGGTACCCTAGAAGTAAACATTTATATGGAAGTAACGGATCCTACTGACCAAATCATTGTTTTGGCCTACATGTTGGACGCCAGCGGTGGCAGGGTTACAGGACAGGCTTTTAATACACCCTTCGATCCAAGCTTCGTGAGCGGATGGCATACTCTGAAGATGACAGTAGTTGGCCCAGCAACATACGATGGCTACGTAAGTATTGACATTGTTATACTTAATAGTTGTTTGTCTTCTGCTTGATTCACAAACCCTAGGTGACACCCAAATGTAACGTCTAAATAAAAATGCACTGTTGTTGCAATGTGCAACCGTACAAAAATAAAAACGCGCTTTTGTTGCATTGTGCAACCGTACAAAAATATTTAGGCATTCATGTGCCGTAAGTGTAAAATAGAGAGAGCAGTGGTCGCCCAGTGGTATCGGCCACGACTTACAAGTTGTAGGTCGTGGTTCGAGCCCAGGCAGGCGCTTTACTTTGTGTCAATTATTTCATCACCACTGCTCTCAAAACGGTGAAGGAAAACATTGTGAGGAAACCGGTATGTCCTAGAACCAAAAACTCGAAGGCATGGGACATCCAACAACCCGCACTGGGCCCGTGTGGTGGATTACGGCCCATTCCCTCAAACAGAGAGAAGGCCTTTGTCCCAGCAGTGGGAACATTAATAGGGCAGGCATAGTCATGCCACAAACTGAACGTCATCGTATGGTAAAAGCGCAAGTGTCTTATTTCACAATTATAATTCATGTTTTTTTTTTTAATATGGTCATACATGACATGATAATTTTTATACTCACTAGATTGGTAGTGGACGTATATGACTTATTTAATCTTACAAAAATTACTTAAAGTTTTCATGTTATCCATGCAATACCCATTTTATTTACCACCGGTTTCTGAATTGAGAATTTGTCAAATATTATTTATCATGGCAATCTGTAAATTTTGACATGAAATATAATTCGTTATTAACTTCAATAAACAATTCACAAATCGGTGTTAGTAAAGGCTTGCCTCAATGTACCCATATCGTTCATAACCAATGTCAAACTCACTTTCTTTGTTTCAGATATCTGTCATGGGGATGGGATCTTCGAATTCTATTGTTTTAATCGATTCATTCCGTTACATACCGCCGGGCATGGATGAAAGCGAATGTCAACTGTACGAAGACCTCCCAAAAGCCAACCACCCTAGATTCAAGCATTTTAGAGCATAATGGACGATAAGGAAAATTAAACTTATATCATACTAGCTGACCCCCGCGGCTTCACTCCCGTCAAAATTATAGCCTATGTTACTCTGGAATAATGTAACTTTCCATAGGTGATAGAATTTTTAAATCGGTCCAGTAGTTTCGGAGCCTATTCGGTACAAACAAAAAAATATTTCCTCTTTATAATATTGGTATAGAAATAGTAACTTTGAAAGTTTTGAAACCTATTTGTTTTGATTGAATAAATAGTAAATTAGATTTAGTCACTAGATACTGTGTTTCTATTTTTTTACCTTACAGTAATTTGTGACAGGGTACCGAGGTGGGAAATTTTCAAATAAATTCCTGGGTGTAAGATGGTAAGCTGCCAAGACGGGACAAAACTGTTAGAGGGTTGAAAGAACACCCAGGCGTGTGTATTCTTTATTTCCTTTATTCACGAGATCAATATTTATTTAGATATCTTTAATGCCAAAACATACTTTTATTAAAAAAACTTTATAACAATAAAATCAATCCGACTTCCAAAATAAAACACAACAAAGCGAAAAATAACTTTTTTTTCGAAGTCGGTGTCTTTGGTACCTATTGTTTTCCGTTTTTAGGGTTCCGTACCCAAAGGGTAAAAACGGAACCCTATTACTGAGACTCCGCGGTCCGTCTGTCTGTCTGTCTGTCTGTCACCAGGCTGTATCTCATGAACCGTGATAGCTAGACAGTTGAAATTTTCACAGGTGATGTATATCTGTTGCCGCTACAACAACAAATACTAAAAACAAAATAAAATAAATATTTAAGGGGGGCTTCCATACAACAAACGTCATTTTTTTTGCCGTTTTTTACGAAAATGGTACGGAACCCTTCGTGCGCGAGTCCGACTCGCACTTGGCCGGTTTTTTCAATACCGATTTCAGAAAAAAAAGGCTATTTTTCGCTTTGTAGTGTTTTGTTAACCCCCGCCGGAAAAAGAGGGGTGTTATAATTAACCCCCGCCGGAATAAGAGGGGTGTTATAAGTTTCACGTGAGTTGCTGTTTATCTGTGTGTCTGTCTGTGGCATCATAGCGCCTAAAAGGGTGAACCGATTTTGATTTAGTTATTTTTTGTTTGAAAGGTGCTTTTGTCGAAAGTGTTCTTAGCTATGTTTGAATAAAATCGGTTCAGCCGTTCAAAAGTTATGGGCGTTTTACTGTTTGAATCAGGGTGTTTTCGCAAGATAAATGTGTCGGGGGATTTTTAAATTTTACTTATCACGAATTCACAATTCATTCCCACCCGACATATTCTTACTCGATCTCTAGTAGAATAGTGTTACGTCAAGTTGACATCAGTCAGAATCATTCGAAACCATAGCTCTCTACACAACGAAATCTTTAGAAGTGCCGACACAATTATTAAAATTGAAACAACGATATTACTGTAGAGCTTAGCACCTTTGTCGTATCAGTTTAAAGTGTGTATCATGTCAGTGGCAGGTACTCAGGTGGGGTGCCGGTGCCCATTGCACTGACATAATCTCTTAATTGCCTCTTACGGGAACTAGTGGTCAATTGCTAGTCCACATGATGCAGTAGCGCCTCTAATCTATAAACTGTGCTTTTGGAGCGGTGGAATGTGTTTTTGAATTTTCCAAATATGCACAGCATTTGTTTCGTTTGAGAAATGCTATGGCCAGGCTTTGGCAAATTGCATGATTTGGGACTTTGTTTTGCATCGAATAAAACAAGTTCCCTAAAGTGTATTTTTAAAATTAAGGAATACTTAGAAATGTTTAGTTACGAAGGAGAACAACTATTCCAAGAATTTCCATAACTTAGAATTTCAAATACTTCTATTAGGAAAAATAACCTTAGTTCTAAAAGTTTCCCTCATACTTATTCAATAGCAACCGACGTAAAGTCTCATAAGCGAGAAATAGGAAAAAAACTGGGCAAGTGCGAGTCGGACTCGCGCACGATGGGTTCCGTACCTTTATCGCAAAAAACGGCATGAAAATCACGTTTTTTGTATGGGAGCCCCACTTAAATAATTATTTCATTCTGTTTTTAGTATTTATTGTTACAGCGGAAATAGAAATACATCATCTGTGAAAATTTCAACTGTCTAGCTATCACGGTTTATGAGATACAGCCTGGTGACAGACAGACTGACGGACCGTGAAGTCTTAGTAATTGGGTCCCGTTTTTACCCTTTGGGTACGGAACCCTAAAAACTGTCGAGTATTTACGTGGTCTAGCTATCACGGTTTATGAGATACAGGCTGGTGACAGACAGTCAGACAGACTGACAGACCGTGAAGTCTTAGTAATTGGGTCCCGTTTTTACCCTTCGGGTACGGAACCCTAAAAACTGTCTAGTATTTACGTGTGAAAGAATGTCAAACTAGTTGGTACAAATCTTAGAGGCGCCGCGGGACTTTCAGTACTTAGAGTATAAAGTCGAGTGTGCGCCCGAGCGAGTGTTAACACGTCCACGTAACTTGTGCGGACGCACTTATGTAAACTTATATACCTACTAGAAACTTGGTTTTATTATGAGAGGAAAATAAACATAAGAGAAAGTTCTGATAGAAAAAGAGTTATTGTAAGTTTGGTAGGTACCTGTCCCTAGATGATGAAGATAGAAACGGGTGGTCTGAATCTGTGTATTTCTGTTCATCACTTTTAGTTTCAATTTTGAAAAGTCCACCATTATAATTCATACTGTAATCAATTACAATTTTTCCAACGACAAATAAGCCTATTTTTTGGCCAGCGCAATAAGTAGACGAAATAAACGTTGCTATTACGTACATACTTAAAGTTGCGTTCAACAATAAACTACGGTTGACCTCATTTTCTCGGCAATGCTAACATGCAACTAATGAAAGAACTTGCAACTAATTATGCCAAGATTAATTTGGTCAAGATAGATAGCTAAATAACTTCAGAATTAAATTCCCAGACACCTGGTGCAAGCTAGCAGCTTGTTATACCCCGCGCTCCCATCTAATAATAAGAACAAATGGTTCATCTCATAGTTTCAATTCTATTAGCAAGTCTACAGAAACCTGACTCCAAGTAACGATAACCAATTATAGCATAAGGCATAAGATTTACGATAGGCTCATCTTTGTGTTTTAACTTTAATATTCTTATATGTTCAAGGAGGGTTGAATGGAAGCGTTCAATGTTACCGTTATCGTTAGGCGAATGCGGTAAAACTCTATGGTGGTTTATCTTATGAAGGCGTGTAAATTCTAGGAACAGTTGATTAGTGAATTCCGTTCCGTTGTCAGTCACTAACGTTAAGGGAACCCCATGGTGGGTACAATACTGTAATAATGATTGAAGTACGCTAATGCCCGTGCCATCCATATTTGGTAAAAACATCTATAAATGTAACATACTTTTCATTGTGAACCGTGAATAAATCCATATGGACTATTTCGAATGGTTTTGTTGCCGGGGGAACTATATTAAACTGGGGTCTAATAGGTCTCCGGTCATATTTAGCTTGCCCGCAAATTATGCATTCGTTGATGAATTTGGTTATTTGGTCTTTCATTTTGGGCCAGTAATATTTTTTGAAAGGGCTAAATAACATTCGGTAATTCCTCGGTGATTTGTTTTGCCGTCATGGTAGTGTTGAATTATCTCTTGCTGACGTAGATAATCTTTAACGTTTTCTAATTCTATCTTAGCTAGTACTAAGTTCATAGACGAACTCTTAAATTTGTCTTGTATGACTGGTATGATGGAATACATGGCAAGAGGTGGATTTATTAGGATACCGGTTTTTACTTTCGGGTTTACATACTCTTTGATGGCATTGACTACATCTTGTTCTAACTTAGATGGTGATATCTGGACTGCTATGCGCGTGTGAGTTTCGAATGGCTTAGTAACTACTGGTTTGCGTTTGACATCTTCTACTATCGTAAAGCATAATTGTCTATGAAATCTGTTAAGAGGAAACGGGTGCAGAGAGCGCCGATTGAATTTCCTAAGTAAAAAGTCATAATTTGAGGTTTGCCTCTCGTCTATTTTCTCCTCCAATATTGAACCAATTTAAAAGATATTCTATAAACTGCAAATCAAAGATATATTCTATGTCCCTATGTTTTCCTTTTTGATGATACATTATCTTTTGAAGCACTAGAACCATCAAAAAATGATCAAAATTTCGCTGTCAACAGAGGCTTAGTGTACAAATTTGACAAAGATAAATGAAAAAAGGAAAACATAGGGGCATAGTGTATATCTTAGTTTACCAGTTCATGGAATATCTTTTGAATTGGTCCAATATTGGAGGAGGAAATAGACGAGAGCCAGACCTCGAATTATGACTTTTTACTTAGAAAATTCAGTCGGCGCTCTATGCCCATATTTCCTCTTAAGGGGTTCGTCTGTGATTGGGACTTCTAGTATGGGGTTTTCGTGACTGGTGTGCACGGTGGCAGTGGATGAGTTCGCAGGCATCGGGTTTTCTGATGGGTTAGGAATCAAAGAACATAATTCATCTAATAAAGTGTTAGTATCTTCATTGTGAATCTCCACCCGAGATAAGGCATCGGCATTCGTATTCGATTTACCTTTCTTATAGATAACGGTGAAATCATATTCACTAAGCTTCAGCCTCCACCTAGTCAATCGCGAATTAGGTTCTTTAAGGTTCATCATCCACTGTAGAGGTTTATGGTCTGTCAGTACTTTAAATGTACGACCAAACAAGTACGGTCTGAAATACTTGGTGGCCCAAACTATAGCAAGGAGTTCTTTTTCTATGGTGCTGTAGTTAAGCTCACTTTCATTCAGGGTTCGGGATGCAAAACACACAAGTTTGTCGGATCCTACGGGTCCTTGAGATAGAATGGCACCAATAGCAACGTTTGAAGCATCTGTCGTCAGTATAAATTCCTTATCGAAATCGGGATACTGTAGTATAGGATCATTTGTTAAGAGAGTCTTGCACTTTTCAAAGCTGCCTATGTACTCGGAGTTTAATACAACTTTTCTACCCTTTTTTTTAACACGCTGTGAGAGGTTTCGTAATTTTTGCAAAGTCTGGGATAAATTTACGATAATAACCGACAAGGCCTAAAAATTGCTTAATTTCTTTTGGGGTCTTTGGAATGGGATATTTTTCTATTGCATGATTTTTTTCCGGATTAGGTTTTATTCCTTCGCTAATTATTATGTGTCCGAGATAACCAGTTTCATGCTTTAGGAATTCGGATTTATCCATTTGGATCTTAAAGTTCGATCCCCGAAGTCTATTGAAAACTTTTTCGAGATTGGTCATATGCTCTTGTAGTGATGTGGAAAAAACGATGATGTCATCAAGATACACCAGGCATATGTCATTCTGGAGACCTCTGAGGACATTGTCCATAACCCTTTGAAATGTGGACGGTGAATTTTTAAGTCCCATGGGCATTCGAAGAAACTCGAAATGTCCATATTCGACATTAAAAGCTGTTTTCTGAACATCCTGAGGGTCCATCTCGACTCGATAGAAGCCACTAGCCAGATCTAGAGTGGTGAAGTATTGGCACCTACCTAGTTTGTCAAGAACATCGCTAATGTTCGGGATAGGATATTTGTCGTTAATAGTTTTTTCATTGAGCTTCCTAAAGTCAACTACTAAACGCCATTTCTGCTTTCCCGAGGCTTCCATTTTCTTGGGGACCACTCAAATGAGCGAACTCCATGCTGAATCTGAAGGCTTTATTATTCCCTGATCTAACATTTTTGAAATCTGTTCTCTAACTTCCTGACGATGAATGAATGGGTATCTATAACTTTTTGTGTAAACCGGGACCTCGTCTGTAGTCTTAATACGATGTTTTATTCGGTTGGTAAATGTTAACGCTTCGCCTTCTATGTAAAACACGTCAGCATATTTTGAGCAAAGAGTTATAAGGTTGAGTTTCTCTTCTTCGTTTAAATGATCTGTTCGTAATCGCGATGTCACTTCTTGAACTCGCGTGGTGCAATATTCGGTGCGCGTGCACTCGATATTAAGAAAACTTGCGTGCACTGGTCGGTCAAGTGATATTATAATATCATTCGGACTCGTGTTTACAATCTCTAAGTAGCCGCGATTATTGTCGACAATAGTAAGGCACTCGCGTACTATACAGTTGCATATAGTCTGTTCTCTAACTAATGCTGCACCGATGGAGTGTAGATTGGTATTCTCACTAATTTTGAAGATTGAGCATAGAATAGAATAGAATAGAATTTTATTTTGCAAATATGGGTAATATACAATAGTTGTTATGATATCAAAGCTCAGCCATATTTTACCATTCGGCATGCAAACATTTACATTATTTATGCAACATGAACAAACATTTTAAAACCAGATAAATAAATAAATTATCATTACAATTATCATTCAATAGGTTAATTAATAAAATATAATTACAACTATCATTCAGTAGATCATTAATAAATTATCATTATGCTTACAATTTTAATTCAATAGATCACTTAGTAAATTATCGTTATCATCACAATTACAATTCAATAAATCAATTAAAAAATAATCTTTATCATCACAATGATCACTAATAGGTCATATTTAAATTATTATTATCATTACAATCATATTACAATAGATCAATTAATAAATTTTCAATATCATTACAATTATCATTCAATAGATCAATCAATCAACAAATAAATTTTTCTCTGTCAAAAATTCAGCCACACTGTAGTATGTTTTATTTATTAAAAAATTACGTAGTCTACTCTTAAACATCACCGTATTTAAATCTTTCCAAACACTCGGTAATCTATTGTAAATAACTGGGGCCATGCAATAAACACTGTTGCGCATCAAAGTGGTTTGACATGATACTTGACATATTTTGCTATTGTCACGCCTATTCCTTGGGAATACATCAGCTAGGCGTTCAAAACGACTTGGATTTTGCTTTACAAACACAGCCACCTCGGAAATATAAATACAAGGAAGTGTCAAGATATTGTATTGCTTAAAATAGGGCTTGCAACTGTCTGTAGTTTTAAGTTTAAACATTGACCGGAGACATCGTTTTTGGGCCTTAAATGCCGTGTCTCTATCAGTTGAGTTCCCCCAGAAAATGATGCCGTAGCGTAAGTGAGATTCAACTATACCGTAATAAGCCGTTAGAAATGTTTTGGTATCCACTAAGGAGGATAATCTATATAAAACATATGCAGATGAACTCAGTTTTTTACACAAAATATCTATATGTGCTTTCCAATTTAAGCTGTAATCTATTTGTAATCCTAAAAATTTCGTATCTCCTGCTTCCTCAATATTGACATTTTTGTAGTGTATATGAAGATTAGTTAAGCCTGGAGTACGTTGTCTAAAGTGCATTATCTTTGTCTTATTTAAATCTATATATATAAAAGAAAGTCGTGTTAGTTACTTCACTTATAACTCAAGAACGGCTGAATCGATTTAGCTGAAAATTGGCAGGGAGGTAGCTTAGAACCAGGAGAAGGACATAGGGTAGGGTAGGGTAGGGTAGGGTAGGGTAGGGTAGGGTAGTGTAGGGTAGTGTAGGGTAGTGTAGTGTAGTGTAGGGTAGTGTAGTGTAGGGTAGGGTAGTGTAGGGTAGGGTAGTGTAGGGTAGTGTAGGGTCGGGTAGGGTAGGGTAGTGTAGGGTAGGGTAGTGTAGGGTAGCGTAGGGTAGTGTAGGGTAGCGTAGGGTAGTGTAGGGTCGGGTAGGTTAGGGTAGGGTAGGGTAGGGTAGTGTAGGGTAGGGTAGGGTAGAGTAGGGTAGGGTAGTGTAGGGTAGGGTAGGGTAGGGTAGGGTAGGGTAGGGTAGTGTAGGGTCGGGTAGGGTAGTGTAGGGTAGGGTAGGGTAGTGTAGGGTAGGGTAGGGTAGTGTAGGGTCGGGTAGGGTAGGGTAGTGTAGGGTCGGGTAGGTAGGGTAGATAAATGTTTGGTCTTTTTATGGCAAAACAAAGTTTGCTGGGTCAGCTAGTTTATAATTAAATTATTTTTGTCTAGCCATTTAATTAGTGAGTCAAGAGAACTATTAATGTCATTTTCATACGTAATTACGTTTTTACAAGGGATCGTTACTGTGCTATCGTCTGCAAACATTGTTATAGGTTGTTCAAGGGACATGGGCATGTCGTTGACATATAAAATAAACAAAAACGGGCCCATAACGGTTCCCTGTGGTACACCGTATGAGATTTTACGTTCTCGTGATCTTGTTATCTCTTCATGTTTATTAACTACATTAATGCGGCTAACTTCGGTTATTTGTGTTCTATTTTCTAAATAAGATTTCATAAGTTCGAGCACGTTACCTCTAATGCCATAGATTTCTAATTTATTAAGTAAGGTATTATAATGGACATAATCGAACGCCTGAGTCATATCGCAAAATATAGCACATATGGGGGATCGTTTATCCATGTTTCTAATAATAGTGTATAAAAAGTCATAAATTGCCATATTAATGGTTCTGTGCTGTCTGAATCCTTTTTGTTCTTCACAAAGTATATTATTTTTCTCCACGTAATTATATAATTCTCTGTAGATGTATTTCTCAAATATTTTTGAAATAACCGGTATAAGTGAAATTGGTCTATAATATTCCATCAACTCCTTATCTTCTTTCTTAAATAAGGGTTTAATTATAGATGTTTTTAAACCATCTGGATATATACCTGCACAAATAATGAGGTTGAGTATGTGACTTAGATGACTGCATATCTCGACTGACACTGACTTCAGCACTTTTGTGGCGATTCCATCAAAACCTACACTGCTAGTGTTTTTTAGGGACATAATTATTTTATATAAATCGTATGGTGTGCTAGGAGCCAAAAACATTGAATTCAGTTTCGTGGATGGCATGCAGGCCTTTGGCTTGCATTCAGCGTCTATTTTTGGATGTATTTTGTCAACGAAAAAGTCATTAAAAGCACCAGCTATATCCGAAGGTTCGTATATAATTTGATTACCAACTTTAAGTCTCTCAATACGTTGTTTAGGGATATTGTACTTTGTCTGATTAATTACTTGCCACGTAGTCTTCGATTTATTTTTGGCTTGCTGTATTTTGTGGTTATTTTGAGCTTTTTGCGTTAAATTAATAATTCGATTATATAGTCTAGAATAAGTAGCGAATTTCTTTTTGTTTTCGTGGTTAGGCTTCAACCTGGATTGCCACAAAAGTTGCCTCTTTTTTCTACTGCATAATTTAACGCCATGTGATAGCCATTTTGGTTTTTTTATTATGTTGATTTTTATTTCTTTATAAGGAAAGCACAAGTCGTAAAATAATTTAAATGTGTTGACAAACTCATTGTAAGCTACGTTGGGATCATCAGTAAGGTAGATCTCCGAAAATTTGAGACTGTTTATACTATTTTTAAATTTCACTATATTTTCGTTATTGTAATCTCTTCTAGTTATATACCAGGCTTTTATACTACATACATTGGGAACTGGACATTGAAGAAGCTGTGCTGTATGGTCCGATAACGCAAACTCTAATACACCCGCTTTACAAGTCTTTTTAAAATTATGAGCAAAATTATCTATGCATGTCTGACTAGCCATTCGAGTTGGTTGTTTAAGAGCAAGTTTCAAGTTGAAACCTAGTAGCAGATACTCCAGTGTAACCGAATTTCTATTCGGTTTTAAAATATCTATATTAAAATCGCCCGCAATTACAACATTCTTGGGACGTTTGTTGGACATTTCTTTAAGCAAATTCTCAAGTCTATCAAAACAATCATTTAAATTCTTAGAATTTGGTACTCTATAGATACAAACAACCATTAATTTATAATTAATAAGCTCAACAGCACAACATTCGAAAACCCCTGGCAATGACAGTTTTGATATTTGAGGTATGTCCTTCCATTGGTGACAATTATTAACAATAATACATGCTCCTCCTCTCTTCTTTTCCTGTCTACTATAACATGCAGCCAAACTGTAATTTGGTATGCATAGTTGTTTTTCGTTACCTTTCATGATAAAATGTTCGGTAATACATATGATATCCACATTTATATTTTTATCAGATAATTCATTTAAGCACACCGTAAGAGCATTTGATTTATTTAATAAACCTGCAATATTTTGGTGTAAAATGTTAATATATTTATTGGAGAAAAAACTGTTCTTTTGGTTCATTTTTTGCGTTGAGCGCATTTTCTTCTAAGATTTCCAATTGAAGGTTGAATAGGTCCTCAAAAATAATTCCCACGGTGTAGTCTTTTAAGGCGCCCGACCTCTTGTACGTAGAATAGTGATAGCTTAAGTTCAAATTAGAGTCCAGAATATATGAGTATTGATGCGTAATAATGTCCATATATAGCATGTTGTTGAACATTTCCAGTCTTGAGTTATATAAAATATTATAGTTATCACTACATTTGTATGTTGGCAAAGCAATAATTATATTTGTGTTCTTTATGTCCTGTAATGCGTTTCTCATATATGTAATTATATCAAAGTAACATTTCGTAGTCTTAAAATCTTCCTCGCCGATCATTATTACACAGAAATCATTCATTGTGTAATTTCTGAGTTTTGTCTGTATATCTCGTAGAAGGTGCACAATACCAACATTTGGTGTTAGGTAGTGACATATTTGATAATTGTCTTGAAAGTACTTTTCTGCTAAAGCTAATACATTTTTGTTAGTTTTATTAGTACTTAATATACATAAGTTATTTTTAAATTTATTTTCTGTTACTTGTTTGTTTTTCATTTGCACCTGCTCATTCGAAGGTTGTGGCGCCATCTGTGGACTGGAATGCGTATTGATGTTTTTTCGTTCATCATAGCTTTTGGTTACTTTTCCTTTGGCTACTATATCAGAATCAGTCTGGGTTTGTTTATTTATGCATCCTGGTTGTTTTGAATATTTAAGCCCCCTTTTTTTTGGCGTGGTGGTAGGCGATTGTATCGGACTAGTCACTATTTGTTTGTAGAGTGAGTTTTTTCTTAACAGATTTTCATTCTCCTTTTTAAGCCTTTCAATTTCAAGGCTTAGTGAGTCAATTTCTCCATTTGCACTACCGAGTTTAATGGTGAGATCATCGATATTTTGCTTTAACTGAGTAATTAAATCAATGTCATCATCACCTGATATGTCTGGCATACTACATACAGTGCCATCTAGTGTGTGATTGATGAGGCTTTCATCCAAGTTGAAGTCGGAGTTTGAATGCGCTCGTGCGCGTCTGACGGTGACGTTATTGATTTCGGACATTGTTGTGTGTATGTAGTACTGATAGAATCCGAATGTCAGTTTAGAATTCACAAAAAGAGCAGGAATCTGGACTGAGGTTCGAACCGGCGACCGATCTATCAGTGGAGAAGTGTCGCCTTCTATACCGCCGAACCAAATGAACTTAAGGTAATGAGTTGAAATTTAGCATAGCATTGAGTTCCAATATTTGAACGATGCAAAAACGGTTGAAATGACTCATGCGAGTGGAATTTTGTCACTGTCAAACACTTTGGTCACTTTGTTTTTGTTTTGTACGTTATAGGTTCTTACACTTTTTATGCACTTGTTTGCTTGTTTATGTATTGGAGACTGCTTAAACATTGGTTAACAACTATGATGTTACTGGGTTGTTTGTTTGAGTTCGCCTTTTGAGTATGATTTAGATTTTTTATGGGTCTAATATTTTGTTAAAACATGTCATTTGCACTTTTTGTTAAATATCACTGTTTTAGGTGTCACTTCACTTGATTTTCACTTGATTTCTATTTGATGTTTTTGTTTGTATTTTTCATGTTTTTTATGGTTTTATATATTTTGTTATTTTCTTCACAGTATGTGTATGAAACTTGTAGATAACACTGTCACTACTTCATTAGTCACTGTTCTATCGTTTGATTCAATTTTATTTATTTTTGTAGATTACTAGTATTTTTAAAAATATATTTTACACAGACCGATGCGCGCGCGAGCGTCGTCGTCTACCCTCGTATCGTATCTATGTCTGCAGGTATTATATCAGCAGGTATTATATCTTCATACAAGTTAACATTGCAGGAATTATACATACGGATAGGATTTGAATCTTTTAAATCTATCTTGGACTCCCATTTAGTTAGCAAATCTAAACCAATTAAACCGTCAAAGTATTCATGGAAACGATATACAAATAACTTGATAAACTCTGGATCGTTAAATTCCGCGAAGCAAGGTAAACTTATAGAATAATTATTTCTACTAACCGCGTGTACATTAATAACTTCAAACGGGTCGTAATTTAAGGGAAAATTTAGGAAATATTTTTCTACAGCTTCTGGAGTTATAAAGGACTGGTTCGCACCGGTGTCAATTAGTAATTTTAAAGGTGGTTCTGATATAGGTATGTACGGCAACTGACGTTGAGTTTGGAGATTTAATTCTATTTTAGCTTTTTTGTTTTCTGTTCCTCCTGAAAATCCTAACTTATTTGACATGGACCTGCCTGAGGTTCAGTAGAATCTGTAATATTTCCTTGAACATTTACATCGTTCAAAGTGGGCTCATGGTTGCACTCATGTAGGGAACGGACGACAGCACTGTTGCTGAGAGATACGTCTCCGACGCGCGCGCTACTGGGCCTCAAGTCCGGTCTCTGCGAGAGGCCATGGTTGGGCGCTTGAATCTTTCCTTGAAGGCAGTCTCCGAATGGGGCGATGCCAATCTGGTCAGTTTCAATGCTGCTAAGACCCAGGCGTGTCTTTTTTCCGCTAAAAGGAGCCAGTTCCACCTGGCTCCTTCTTTCCGAGATGTGACCGTACCGATAACGGACCGACTTGAGCTTCTTGGCGTTACGTTGACATCGACCCTCAATTTTGGTCCATTCATTGAGGCAAAAGCTCAGCTGGCTGCCAAAAAGTTGGGGGTTCTTGCGAAGGTGAGACGGTACTTCACCCCAGAGCAGTTGCTTAACTTGTATCAAGCGCAAGTCAGATCATGCATGGAGTACTGTTCTCATCTCTGGGACGGATCTGCCAAATACCAGCTGGATGCACTCGAGTCGATCGAAAAACGAGCCAAGAGGCTTATCGGCAATGAGATACTGGTTGAGTCTAGGCTCCAGAGCCTTGAACATCGGCGCCGAGTTGCCAGCCTGTCGGTTTTTTATCGGTTACATTTCGGGGAGTGTGCGTTGGAATTGCATGAACTGATTCCTCCTAGCCCGTTCCATCATCGGACTACAAGACGTACGGCGATGCGTCATCGATACATGGTGGACATCCCACCCATACGCACCAAACGTTTTGGGAACACTTTTATTATACGAACAGCAAAAGAGTGGAATTCCCTGCCTGAGTCTGTGTTTCCCGATAGCTACAACCTGGGAGTCTTTAAGTCAAGAGTGAATAGGTTACTTCTAGGCAAGCGTGCTCCATCGTCGACCACATCATCGCTTACCATCAGGTGAGATAGTGGTCAAACGCAAGCCTATTACATATAAAAAAAAAAAAAAAAAAAGTGTCATCGTAATTAAAACAGTCCGGCTCGTAATAGAACTCCGTCGGGTAATATGAGTCGGATCTGACGCAGAATGTCCCATTCGCAAAACGTCACAGTTAAAACGAATGTCCTATTCGCGAAACGTCCTATTCGCAAAAGGTCCCATTCTCAAAAGGTCCCATTCGCAAAAGGTCCCATTCGCAAAAGGTCTCATTCGCAAAAGGTCCCATTTGCAAAATGTCCCTTTCGCATAAACTCGTATAACGTGCGTGGAATCTCAATGTCCGATACAAACCCGATGTCCGTTGACGACAGATTGGCGTATTTGGTAGTAACGCTGCCTTTGAAACTAACGGTTGCGGGTTCGAATCTCGTTAGGGGGATATGTGTAACGGACGGCCGGGAAGCGAACCCGAAAAGTTCTAAACTCATTCAATCATTTAAAATTGTTACGGCACTATAGATGCACTAAGTGCCCTAGCCTGCTGCTTCTACTGAGTTTACAAACTCTAACAAGTGACTTCAAATTGACTATCAGCATCTACTGCACCACTATGAGGCTGATATAACTCAATAACCTTACAGATTTTATACCCTGAAACTGAAACACTAGTCATAATTTATTTCCTAACAAAATTACATCCTGAGGGTAGACGCGAAAATATTACGCACAAGGTTTTCGTCAATTTTTTTTTATTTTTTATTATTCGTTTTAGGCTCGCGCTTGACCACTATCTCACCTGATGGTAAGCGATGATGTGGTCGACGGTGGAGCACGCTTGCCTAGAAGTAACCTATTCACTCTTGACTTAAAGACCCCTAGATTGTAGCTATCGGGAAACACAGACTCCGGCAGGGAATTCCACTCCATAGCTGTACGCATAATAAAAGTATTCTCAAAACGTTTAGTGCGTATGGGTGGAATGTCTACAATATACCGATGGCGCTTCGCCGTACGTCCGGTAGTCCGATGATGAAACGGGCTGGGCGGAATTAGATCATGCAATTCCATCGCACACTCCCCGAAATGTAACCGATAAAAAACCGACAAGCTGGCAACTCGGCGACGGTGTTCAAGGCTCTGGAGCTTTGACTTAACCAGTGCTTCATCGCCGATGAGCCTCTTGGCTCGCTTTTCGATCGACTCTAGTGCATCAAGCTGGTATTTGGCAGATCCGTCCCAGAGATGAGAACAGTACTCCATGCATGATCGAACTTGCGCTTGGTACAAGCTGAGCAGCTGTTCCGGCGTGAAGTACCTCCTCACCTTCGCTAGGATCCCCAACTTTTTGGCAGCCAGCTGAGCCTTTGCCTCAATGTATGGGCCAAAATTGAGAGTCGATGTCAACGTAACGCCAAGAAGCTCAAGATGGTTAGTTATTGCCACGGTCGCATCTCGGAAAGTTGGAGCCGGGTAAAATTGGCTCTCTTTAGTGGAAAAAAGACACGCCTGGGTTTTAGCAGCATTGAACCTGACCAGATTGGCATCGCCCCATTTGGAGACTGCCTGCAAGGAAAGGTTCAAGCGCTCCATCATGGCCTCCCGGAGAGACTGGATCTGAGGCCCGGTAGTACGAGCGTTGGACAAGTAACTCTCAGCAACAGTGCTGTCGTCTGCATACCCAAAGGTGCGGGTTTAAGCAGATCATTAATGTGCAGCAAGAATAAAGTTGCTGAGAGTACCGACCCCTGAGGGACCCCGGCATTGATATCCAATTGGTCTGACGAGCAGCCATCGATAACCACTCGAATGGACCGATCTATCAGGAAGTCTGCAATCCAATCACACAGACCACCGGGCAAACCGAATGAAGGAAGTTTACCAATAAGGCTTTCGTGCCAGACCCTATCAAAAGCCTTCGAGATGTCGAGGGAGACGGCAAGCACTTTCCCGTGCCTCTCGATGGCCTCACTCCAGATGTGGATGGCATACGCTAGAAGATCCCCAGTAGACCGATTTCGGCGGAAGCCATATTGGCGGTCACTAAGGATATCGTTTGCTTCTAGGTATGCCAGGAGCTTAATATTGAGTACACGTTCCATACTCTTACAGAGTATGGAGGTTACAGATATGGGTCTGTAGTTAGCCGGGTCAGCTCGACTGCCCTTCTTGGGCACGGGCTGTACGTTAGCTTGCTTCCAAGCATTCGGCCCTTTTCCAGCCTCATACGAAAGGCGGAATAGGCGTGTCAAGATCGGAGACAGTTCAGGCGCACAGGTTCTAAGAACAACTGCTGGTATTCCGTCAGGACCGCTAGCCTTGTTCACGTCGAGGTTGCGCAGCACCCTTCGGACGTCCTTTTGATGGATCCGAATGTCCAACATACTCGTCTCGCATCCATCAGGAGAAGGAGGGGGCCGCGCGTCACCAGGATTCAGACGTGAAGATTCCGCAAAAAGAGAGGCAAATAAATTTGCCTTCTCCACAGCGGAGTGGGCCAGCGACCCGTCGGGTTTCAGCAGTGGTGGTAGTGAGGGATGGCAGAAGTTCGACTCGACCGATTTAGCCAGGGACCAAAACGCTTTACTACCTGCTGGGTAAGAAGCAAGTTTGGTCCCTATTCGGCCGATGTGGTCGTACCGAGCCCGTCGCAACACCATCTTGCAGGACTTGGCAGCCCTGTTGAAGGCTTTCTTCTTCTGACCCACGTCACTTGCCTTGCGCGATCGAGCATCGACCCAAGCCAGGTACGTCTCATGTTTAAGCGCGTCGGCGCGCTTACATTCGGCACCAAACCATGGCCGGTCTTCGCTAGACATTGATACGTCAGAGAACGGAATGTAGTACTCCATTCCCTGACGCAACACATCCGTCACGGCATCCGCGCACGTTGATGGATCAGTCGAAGAAAAGCAAGTAGGCTGCCAAGGATAGCATGCAAAGAAAGATCGCATACCATCCCAATCTGCTGACTTGTACCGCCAAACCCGCCGGGTGCCTCTTGGGCTGGGATCGGGCGGGGAATAGACGGACACAGACTTCACCAGACAGTGGTCGGAACTACCCAAAGGTGAAGCTATTGACACAGAGTATCTGTCTGGATCTGTTGTCAGCAGAAGGTCCAAACAATTCGCTGTGTGCGAATCAACATCCGGTACCCTCGTTGCCCCCTGGACCAGCTGGGTCAGGTTTAGCGCTAGCGAAAGCTTACGCATCTCCCGTCCAGCATGATCAGTGCACTGGTATGGGAAGAGCCAGTCCTGGTGGTGGGCATTAAAGTCCCCCAGTAACACTAATTGGGCTGAAGGGTACCGCTGCTGAGCCGCATCAGCCGCCTCACTGATGTACTCAGTGAGCCTGGTTGTCTCCAGATCTCCGCTGTGCGAACGGTAGGCACAGGCGTAGATAATTTTATCAAGACCTGTGTCCACCAGAGCCCAGAGCGTTGTGAATCGGGAGTCCTCAAGGTTACGGAGACGCCGATAGCAAATGTCATCATGGGCGTACATACATACGCCCGCCCGTGGTCTAAAATTGTGCTCCATGGTGAACCCTGGGTAAGACAGGTACGACACATCTGACGGATTCGCTATCTGCGTCTCCGTAAGGAAAAAGAGCGCTGGTTTCTCAGCCTCCAGGTGATAGTGGACTGCAGTGGTATTTGAGTGCAGACCGCTTATATTGGTGAGGTGCACTTTGTGGGGGAGGGGGTGCAGCCGCTGTTTAACTCCAGTATTCTTTTTCCTTTGCATTTAAAAAAATAAAAGAGTGAATGGAATAGAGGAGAAGGAAGTGAGACGAGGTTCCACGCTGCTAACCTACAGACACGCACTGAAAGGACGCCATCATTGTGGCACTAGTCTGGAGACTGATTTTTCGACAGTTGGCGGGGCAGCCTTTCGTGTGTGGCTGGCACACTACTTGGGCCCCCAACTACCTGCGGTCGGCCAGCGGCGCACCGTGCCTCGGATCCCGCTACCCTCCGCGACTAGTCTCCCGATATAGCCCTATCAGCGCGTGCCAGGCTGGTCAGCATGCAGTGGGACAGCTATCTCGACCCAACTCCTCTAGTTGGCTACACCAAGCATCGTACCGGAACACGGCTAGGCCGCTTGGCGGTACGTCTTTGCCCGGTGGGTGGTCACAAGCCTCTGATATCTTACGTCCAACTATTTCCGATAATATGTGAGATGAAAAGCGCGATGTGGATTTTCGTCCATATGATTGGTCGATTGATGGTGTCAAAACCATTTGCCTTGCCGAATTCTCTTACGCAATTAGGCTACAGAACGTGTTGTTTTTTATAACTACCTCCGATCCAGGTCCAGTTCGCAAAAAAAATATGTATTTATGTTTTTTGCGAGTATCTTCTATGGGGCGCTATATTGTGCGGGCCACATTTTTTTCTTCCAAACCCATCTATTGGGGTATCAAAATAAACGGGGTTTAAAAGGTGGTTACAAAAAAAAAAAAGAGTTTTAAATAAAAAAAGGTAATTTAAAAATCAAAAAATATGTAAACAAGAAGAAAATTATGCTGTCCAGTCGGCAGATACATATTCGCGAGCTGACTGACAACCTGATCCTCCGACTGCACAGCAAGAACTTCTTCTTGTTTAAATATTAATTTAATTCGTAAGTGCACTTTTTTATGACTGGTGTGATGTGGAGTGGTGACTCCCGAATAGGATATAGTGTGTATGGGATATTGTGCGAAAAGGACATTGTGCGAATGGGACATTGTGCGATTGGGACATTCTGCGAATGGGACATTATGAGAATGGAATTTTGTGCGAATAGGACATTCTGCGTCAGATCCTATGAGTCGCCGTATGACGTGCACTCGTTCATGTTCATTTCACGATTTTTAAAATAATTTGTTGGTGTCGGATTACCTGAATTCTGCCAATTATGGCCAGATAGCAGGGGTCTAGGTGTGAAATGCTGTACACCACTCATAGGATTAGGACCTTTATTTTGATTTTGGGCAGGAATGTTTCTTGGTGGCAAACGGAACATGTTACTTTGAGCGTTATATGTTTGAGGTAGCGCACGGAATATTTGCTGTGTTCGATTAGGCATGCGATCTTGGGGCTGCTGATTAATAAAATTAGGGTTGAACCTAAATGGTTGTGGTGGTGGTAGTTGGTTGGGTCTAATTCCTATGGGATTGGGCCAGTTGGGAATTGGTACTGCGAAATTATTATTACGTAGAGGAACTGGGTTAGTATTTGCGTGGGGTGTTACAGAGTTTGAATTCTTTTGTGTAGTGGGTTTTGAAAATTCACTACGTTCCTGTAAATACATAATGTTAAGTTCTTCCTGTACATATTCAAGGGCCTTTTCGATAGTATCGGGACGCATGCATCTTATGCGGGATCATAATGGTTCCTTTAAACCTTTTACAAAAGCCTGCATAGTAACTTTTTTATACAGTGTACGTTTCGCTTCCACTGTGGTAGTAATTGACTCGTGTAATGTTACATACGTCATCATTGAACTGAACAAAGTTTGGCATTCCTCGTAGAAATCCTGAGGTGTCTTATTTCCCTGCGTAGCTAAAGAAAGGTCTCTATACAAAGCTGTTTCATCTCGTTGATCTGAAAAGTTATTGACTAAGGCTGTTCTAATTCCTAGCCAACTATCAGGTATGCCGTTGGAATTGATGGTACAAGCGGCAGAGCCTGTTATTTTATTTAAGATGCCATTTAATAGGCATAAGTTGTTTAACTCGCTCCCTGGGGTATTGCTAACATGCTTAGCTACTATTTGATCGCATATTCTGACGAACCTAGTCAAAACATTAGGGTTCCCATCGAACTCTGGAACCATACGAAGGGTCTTGCAAATTGTATCCGGGTTATGGGCCATACTTATACTACTAATTTCACTATCACTATTTAAATCTCTACTGTTATTTATAGAACTCCAGCGAGCCGTACGAGATGCGGGCGGAGGGTGAAAAATTTTGGAAGTTGGGTGGTACTAGGACTAAGAAGGAAGCAACACAGGAACAATTCAAGTGTACTCACAAATTTTTCATATCTGGTTCTCTCGTGAATCGAAGTCTGGATTCCCCTTCCGTGAGAGCAGTACTCCATGCACGATCGAACTTGCGCTTTATACAAGTTGAGCAGCTGTTCAGGTGTGAAGTACCGTCTCACCTTTGCAAGAATCCCCAACTTTTTTGCAGCCAACTGAGCTTTCGCCTTTATGAATGGACCAAAATTGAGGGTTGATGTCAACGTAACACGGAGAAGATCGAGATGGTCCGTTAACGGCACGGTTACACCACGGAAAGATGGAGCCGGGTGGAATTGGCTCTTCTTAGCGGAAAAAAGACACGCCTGGGTTCCCCGCCGTGTTTCTCGATGGCCTCACTCCAGATGTGAATGGCATACGCTAGAAGATCCCTAGTGGACCGATTTCGGCGGAAGCCGTATTGGCGGTCACTGAGAATGTCGTTCGCTTCTAGGTATGCCAGGAGCTTTCCGTTAAGCACACGTTCCATACTTTTACAGAGGATGGACGTTACAGATATGGGTCTGTAGTTTGCCGGTTCAGCTCGACTGCCCTTCTTGGGCACAGGCTGTACGTTGGCTTGCTTCCAAGCCTGCGGTACTTTTCCAGTCTCTATCGAAAGGCGATACAGGCGAGTCAAGATCGGAGACAATTCATGCACAAAGGTTTTAAGCACCATTGCTGGTGTCCCGTCGGGGCCACTCGCTTTGTTCACATCAAGGCTACGCAGCACCCTACGCACGTCCTTTTGATGAATGCGAATATCCGACATACTGGTCACACATCCATCAAGAGAAGGAGGAGGCTGCGCGCCATCAGAATTCAGATGCGAAGATTCCGCAAAAAAGCTGGCAAATAAGTTTGCCTTCTCCTCAGTGGAGTGGGCCAATAACCCATCAGGTTTCAGCAGTGGTGGTAAAGAGGGGCGACAGAAGTTTGATTCGACCGACGTAGCCAGGCTTTGCTACCCGCTGGGTATGAAGCTAGTTTGTGCCCGTTTCTGCTAATGTGGTTAAACCGTGCTCTTCGCATCACCTTTTTGCAGGACTTGGCAGCCCTGTTGAAGGCTCTCTTCTTCTGATTCACGTCATTAGCCTTGCGTGTTCAAGCGTCGACCCATGCCTGATAAGCCTTGTGTTTAATCGCGTCGGCGCGGTTACACTCGGCTCCATACCATGGTCTGTCGACGCGAGACATTGCTACGTCAGAGAATGGAATATAGTACTCCATTCCCCGAAGCAACACATCTGTCACAGCGTCAGCGCACGACGATGGATCATCCGAAGAGAAGCAAGTGGGCTGCCAAGGATAGCATGCAAAGAAAGATCGCATCCCATCCCAATCTACCGACCTGTACCGCCATACCCGCCGGGTGCCTCTTGTGCTGGGATCGGGCGGGGAGTAGACGGACACAGACTTCACCAGACAGTGGTCAGAACTACCCAAAGGTGAAGATATCAACACAGAGTATCTGTCTGGATCTGTTGTCAGCAGAAGGTCCAAGCAATTGGCTTTCTGCGAATCAACATCTGGCACCCTCGTCGCCCCTTGGACCAGCTGGGTGAGATTTAGTGCTAGCGCAAGCTTGCGCGTCTCTCGTCCAGCATGATCAGTGCACTGGTATGGGAAAAGCCACTCCTGGTGGTGGGCATTAAAGTCCCCCAGTAACACTAATTGGGCGGAAGGGTACCGCTGCTGTGCCGTATCGGCCACCTCACTGAGGTACTCTGTGAGCCTGGTTGTCTCCTGATCTCCGTTGTGCAAACGGTAGACACAGGCGTAGATAATCTTATCCAACCCTGTATCCATTAGAGCCCACAGCACTGAGAACCTGGAGTCTTCAAGGTTACGGAGACGCCGATAGCAAGTGTCGTCTCGGGCATACATGCACACACCCGCGCGTTGTTTAAAGGCGTGCTCCAGGGTAAACCCTGGGTAGGATAAGTACGATACGTCTGACGGACTTCCTATCTGCGTCTCCGTAAGGAAAAACAGTGCTGGCTTTTCAGTCTCCAGGTGATGGTGGACTGAGTTGAGATTGGAGTGCAGACCTCTAATATTAGTGAGGTGCACTTTGTGGGGGAGGGGGTGCAGCCGCTGTTTTACTCCAGTTTTCTTTTTCGTACTTGCCATTTTGTAAGAGTGAAAGGAGAGGAGAAGGAAGTGAGATGAGGTTCCACTCTACTAACTACCAGACACGCACTGAAAGGACGCCATTGTTGAGGCACTAGTCCGGAGACTGCGGGGACGCCCGAGCCCCCCCGGCGATGTCCATTGGGCCCTCCCATCTGGTCGCCAACCAGCACGATGGTGCATTCCTGGATTTTTTGACAGTTGGCGGGGCAGCCTTTCATGTGTGGCTGGCACACTTCTTGGGCCCCCAACTACCTGCGGTCGGCCAGCGGCGCACCGTGCCTCGGATCTTTCTACCCTCCGCGACTAGTCTCCCGATACGCCCAAAACAGCGCGAGTCAGACTGGTCAGCATGCAGTGGAACAACTATCTCGACCCAACTCCTCTAGTGGCTACACCGAGCATCGTACCGGAACACGGCTTGGCCGCTTGGCGGTACGTCTTTGCGCGGTGGGTGGTTACAAGCCTTCGGCCAAAGCCTACCACCAGTAAAATTATATTATATTATAATTAGGATATTCGGCAACGGGGCTCGATAGCCACCCAGGCGACTCGCGTACGCGGCTTTCGATATTAGAGATCCCTAAGCTTGTGAACTGGCCCGCGAATATCCTACCGGCTGCGCCAATTACGTTAGCTGCAATCGGAGGATTTAAAAAAAAAACAAAAATGAATTAACTTAATTTATTTTAAAATAAAAGAATTACATTAATTATCGCTAAAATTAGCTTAAGTAGCCTATTCGAAGTAAGAATATGGAATGGAATTTTATAGAGCTACATTATTTGGCTAAATTAGTTCCGTGCGTCACAAAGTGCAGATAGCACTTTGTGACGCACGGACCTAGTTCGCCGTTTCCATCGTTCATTAAATTTGCATGGTTCTGTATAATAAAAGTGTTGAGTGCTGAGTTGGCGATTCCCCTTATGCAGATGCGCGTAACCACCTCCTCCTTTTTTTGTAAGTCGGTTAAAAATATTTAATTACGTTTTCTTAATATTAAGGCATCTACCCACTTTACGGACTAATTTGTGTTGCACTGGCAAATAGACCACAGTTCAAATATTTAATTTGAATTCACGTTTGGAAAGCAGCAGCTACTTCATATTATGGTTGGTAATGAACTAAGATATGTTGTGCTATATTTGCGTGACTAAATTAATTATTGCATGCAGAATTGCTAATGTAACGCAAACTGTATATTTGGAAAATTTAGTGTTTAACCAAAAAGTTTTGTGTGTTCGTGGTAAGTAGAATTTACTTGTACAGTAAGGCAATTTAATTATTTATTACTTTAAGGTTGCACTCGCCGGCGATCATCTTACAACTTATTGTTATTGCTTATTTCACTTTCATAATTTCAAACTCAAAGACTACCTATGGTGGATCCTGTAATTAAGATTCACCTCTCTTTCGATTCAAAATTATTATTTTATATCTATCTCATGTTTACCTTAGGTGCCTGTCTGATTTGTTTTTATTGCCCAACTAACTATCCAAAAGCAATATTAACTTATACAAGGTTATAGAATAGTGTTACGTATAAATAGCTGAAGCGGCTAGCTTCGCCCCGTAGGCATGCAGAACTTGCACTTGAAGATAAGCGGCTTTCTCTGTGATTATAGTTACTAGGTCAACATTATTAACATATTAATGTTCAACCCACTTTGTACCCTGTTTACCCCTGGGAGGGAAAATGCGTAAAACACAATATTGGTTTAAACGTAAGGGTGTGTCCACATTGATGGAGATACGCTGTATGCTCTTGCAGATGTCTTCCATTTCAGTTTTCATATATTTGAAAGGTGATCCAGTTCGTAACTCCTCAAGACAAGATATATTTGCAGTTTGTGAAAAATGTGCAGTTGTATTTTGCCCGTTTCGAGACCATAGACATGGTATTAGGCTGTGGGCAATTCAGTGGCATTTATATGATATTTCGGATGTTTTGCCTTCGTCACACTGCTATACGTGCTAATTACACTACTTCAAAAGTTATCTCTTTGTTTTTTTGTAGTTGGGTTTTGTTTGTGTAATTTTTTTTTTCCTTTTTGCTATTTGTGGAATCGATTTAAGATTTATATCTTCTTTGAATGATAAAAAGATAAAAATAATAATACGATAAACGAATCCTGCTTTGTTAATTTGTCACAATATATCTACAATGATATATTTATCATTCGATCGATAATAATGATATTTATCATTCCTTGAAAGAAATTATCGTGAGGAAACCGGCAAAACCCAGAACCAAAAATTCGAAGTCATGTGACATCCACCAACCCGCACTGGGCCAGCGTGGTGGATTACATCCCATTCCCTCTCACAGAGAGGAACCCCGTGTCCTGGCAGTGGGAACATTAAAAGGCTGATGATGATGATGATGATAATCATTCCTTGTTCTTCCTTTTAGGTAAAAATAATAGTTATAATTGAACGTCATCATCTGCCTAGCCTTTTCCTAGCTATGTTGGGGTCGGCTTCCGGTCTAACCGGGTTTAGCTGAGTACCAATGTTTTACATGGAGCGACTGCCTATCTGACCTCCACAACCCAGTAACTGGGTAACACGGTACCCCTTGGCAAGACTGGTGTCAGATCTCAAGCTTCTGACTATTCGTAACGACTGTCAAAGATCTTCAAATGACAGCCGGGACCAGCGGCTTAACGTGCTTTCCGGGGCACGGAGGAAACTCGGTATGTTGAAATGGTCACCCATCCACGGACCGACCTCGTCAAGCGTTGCTTAACCTTAAAGATCGACCCGTGCGGCTGTTATTATTTAGCCACGTTATAATTTAACGTATTCACGATTATTGCGAGAAAGCCACTAGATTTATTTATTTATTATTTGATTTTCAGCCTGATATTTCCCTTTGCAGGGCTAAGGCCTCCCCTTCTTCTTTCCATTTTTCTCGGTTTTGGGCAAGTGTTGACCAGTCCTTTCTGTAGGTGTCAAGTTCGGCCCGCCTTCTTCGACTGGTTCTGCCGCGATGTCACCGTGCCTTGGTACTGTGTACTGTGTACTACTAGAGATACCGTAGATAAAGAAATAATGATCAGCAACAGGAGCCACATAAGATGATGATCGAAACTGAATTATAATCCAACAAATAGTTTTACAAATACAGACGATCTCAGCCGGGTGACTTAATATTTTCATACATTTATTTAAACTTCTTGGTGTCGGTATACTGATGGACTTTATGCCACAAGGCATTTAGAGATTTTATCTTATCAGAATCCATTATGGATAATCAAGATAGATAACATATTTGATTAAAATATTATCTCAACATCTATCCCGGCGAGTTCATGTATGTCTGTCTGTATGTGTGCTTTGGCAAATCTCGTGAGCCACCGAACGAATTTTCATCCAATTCTTCTGTTATGGTCTACGTTTTTCCATGAAAAAAACGTTTGTTTTAAATTGCCCTAGCTCTTATAGTAAGTTTTAGCACTATTTGTGATCCATTATGTGGAAATTATTATTTATTGGCAGCTAACAAGGCCTGCATATAAATGATACTAAATCTTAAAAAAATATACAAAAAATTTACTTAATACCAGTTTACTCAATCCTAAAACTTTTTCTTTTCGTAATATTAACACTAACCATTTTTAAATTTATATTTTTATTTTTTTTTAATAATGTTAAAACAAACGGATTTGGAATAACCTGGCAGGCTTGATAGTAAAAAAATAGATAAGAGGTTGTGACAGGTTTATAGATACCTATTTACTATCTCTGGAATGAAACAGTTAAGATTGATTAGATTAAATGAATTGATATAAATAAAAGACATTTTGTGTCTATAGTCATTAGCACTGCAGTACAAGTAGCGCAACAAAATGATTTTCAAAGTACTAATGTTATTTGTTTTAGTGAGTCACGTAACCAGTGATTCATGTGTTAGGTACACTTTCGGTGAAGATTTTCACGAAGTCTTTGTAAATGAATGGGGAAGAACTTGTGTCGACTTACCACCTTGGGTTCTTGGCAAGTACAGTGATTTGGACTTGACTGGTCATAACGAACACAGTACCTCATTTATTTCGCCTCGTCCAAGATTGAGTTGTGCGTCATCATTCATATTTCCGATGAACAGTGGTGGTACCCTAGAAGTAAACATTTATATGGAAGTAACGGATCATACTGACCAAATCATTGTTTTGGCCCACATGTTGGACGCCAGCGGTGACAGGGTTACAGGACAGGCTTTTTATTCACCCTTCAATCCAAGCTTCGTGAGCGGATGGCATACTCTGAAGATGACAGTAGCTGGCCCAGCAACATACGATGGCTACGTAAGTATTGACAGTGTTATACTTAATAGTTGTTTGTCTTCTGCTTGATTCACAAACTTAAGGTGGCACCCAAATGTAACGTCTAAATAAAAATGCACTGTTTTTGCACTGCGCAACCGTACAAAAATATTTAGGCATTCATGTGCCGTAAGTGTAAAATAGAGAGAGCAGTGGTCGGCCAGTGGTATCGGCCGCGACTTACAAGTTGTAGGTCGTGGTTCGAGCCCAGGCAGGCGCTTTACTTTGTGTCAATTATTTCATCACCACTGCTCTCAAAACGGTGAAGGAAAACATCGTGAGGAAACCGGCATGTCCTAGAACCAAAAATTCGAAGGCATGTGACATCCAACAACCCGCACTGGGACCGTGTGGTGGATTACGGCCCATTCCCTCTCACAGAGAGGAGGCCTGTGTCCCAGCAGTGCGAACATTAATAGGGCAGGCATAGTCATGCCACAACCTGAACGTCATCGTATGGTAAAGGCGCATGTGTCTTGTTATCTCACAATTGTAATTCATGTTTTCCTTTTTTTTCTTTAAGTTATACATGGCATGATAATTCTTATACTCACTAGATTTGTAGTGGCAGAATATGACTTATTTTATCTTACAAAAATAACTCAAAGTTTTCATGTTATACATGCAATACTCATTTTATTTACCACCGGTTTCTGAATTGTGAATTTGACAAATATTATTTATCATGGTAATCTGTAAATTTTGACATAAAGTATAATTCGTTCTTAACTTCAATAAACAATTCACAAATCGGTGTGAGTAAAGGCCTTTTAGGTTCAAAACGTACACTTCCCAAAACGTCCACTTCCCAAAATGGTAATTCCCTAATTGTCTGTTGCCCATTTCATCCACTTTCCCAAAACGACCATAAATCTACAATGCCCAAAAAGTCTACTTCTCATAATGTCAACTCTCAATAATTCCACTCTCCAAATAGGTTTATGTTATATCAGTGTTAGTAAAGGCTTGCCTCAATGTACCCAGGTGCGTTCATAACCAATCTCAAACTCACTTTCTTTGTTTCAGATATCTGTCATGGGGGTGGGATCTTCAAATTCTATTGTTTTAATCGATTCATTCCGTTACATACCGCCGGGCATGGATGAAAGCGAATGTCAACTGTACGAAGACCTCCCAAAAGCCAACCACCCTAGATTCATGCATTTTAGAGCATAATGGACGATAAGGAATGAAAGGAAAATGAAACTTATATCATAAATATTAACTTTGGAACCCATTTGTTGTGATTCAATAAATAGTCAATTTGATTTAGCCACTAGATACTGTGTTTCTATTTTTTTACCTTAAAATAATTTGTGACAGGGTGCCGAGGTGGCAAATTTTCAAATAAATTCATGGGTGTAAGATGGTAAGCTGCCAAGATGGGACAAAACTGTTAGAGGTTTGAAAGAACACCCAGTCGTGTCAAATTATTCTTTATTTCCATCTCTTGCGTTATTGGCACGAGATCTTTATTTTATATATTTAGATATCTTTAATTCCAAAACATGCTTTTATTAAAAACACTTTTTAACAAAAGAATCAACTCGACTTCCAAAACAAAACACTATAAAGCGAAAATGAAAATAAAGTTATTTTTCGCTTTATAGTGTTTTGTTTTGCAAGTTGGATTGTTTTTTTTGTTAAAAAGTTTTATCTCTTTTTAGTTTTGGTAGGTATTTGGAGGCATTTGAAATTCCATATTTTGAGGTACCAAATACCATGAAAATCATTTATAGCCAAAGCAAATTTTATGACTATGCCAATGAGCCGAAACATGACTAGGATCCATTGTTTTATTTCGGAGTTCCAGTGCCTACCTTCCGGCTTCATCAGTTAGATATTACCATTTTCATCAGTACCATTTATTTATAAGTATTTGCTTTATCATAGTCGGTTAGCTATTCGATATATCTTATACCCGTGACATACTTAGCATTGAGGAGTTCCAGTGGCCATCTGTGGTCTACTTCATCAGTGCCATTTCACCAAATGAAACTTTTTGAGTGTTTTTAATTGTTGATAAAAATACCAAAATCGCTATATGTATGCCTATAATATTTGAGGAGTACCCTCGATTTTTCTGAGATGCCATCATCAGATCCTGATTTCCTTATCATGGTACTAACCTTGAAATATCTCCTATCCAACAAAAGAAGAATCATCAAAATCGGTTCAAAAACGACGAAGTTATCCGAGAACAAAATTAAAAAAAAAACAGGCGAATTGAAAATCTTCCTGCTTTTTTGAATTCGGTTGTAAAGCAATGGTTTAAATATAAGAATTATTTACATTAATATTATATAACATGGATGAATTCTCCGAACGCTCATCGAAATCAATTACATAAATCCCAGGATGTCTATAATAAAGCGGTTATTAAAATTAATTGCGTTACTTGCAAACCGACTATTTATTAAAACAAATTAATTAAATGATATAAACACTGTAATTAATAAAACAAAATAGTTTTGTTTGAACGTTACGATGAACTTTGCGTACAATATTTTATCTATCAGTACCGTACATTTTGTTTGTATCTAGGTATAAATTACGAATAGGTCTTCGAATTGCATAGTTGGCATGTAATTTATGTTCAGTTGGTTGCTGAGGTGGAATGACACCAAAACCCCATTTTTGGCATTGGTAATATAATGTTGAAAAAGTTTGTTGCATATTTGTCTCGAGTCTAAAAGCCTTTGAAAAATACAGTTGAATTTAAAAAAGGCGGATATGTTTTTGTATTAACAAAACATTAAAACTGACTAATCTCTCACTTAACGTTTAAGCCATAAGAATACAACTTCAATTCCTAACCAAAGACTTCAAAGTTGAAAGCCAATGTATTCTAAACTCATCCAAAATCCAGTACACCAAACTAAACCCCACAAAATTAAACTCTTGCCCATAAATTTGGAAACCGATACATGTTCAGTAAAACTGTGGCATGGCGCCCGATCTAGGAGACACGTAGAAAACTTGCACCCAAGTATGGTAATAAAACAGCCTTGTCTCTAATATTGCCCATTACTTGGCGGCGCTTAATTTATGCCGTTGCTAAGTCATAAGGTAGGACAAGGCAGGGGACGGATGTTGAGTTACTGGATGCGGCATGTAATGACAGCTCAATTTATGTTGTCATCAATCATGTTTGGTCCGCAGACGAGCCTAGACGTACGTGGAATTGAGGGATGTCTGAATCGTACGTGAGTGGTTTATGTACACATAGGCAGGCATTCTGTTATGACACTTGTGTCGAAAATTTGATTAAATAAACTGAATTGTCATAAAGATTTGGCGTCAAGAGGAGACATAAGGGATCTTACCTCAGCGAATTAAAACTGAGTTTTAAGATATTAATAGGTCCTCAATAAAATACCAATTGCAGCTGGAAAATAATCTGTCCAAAGCCTGTGAGGACAGAGCCCTCTTCCTGCATTGGACTGGTCCGCTCTTATCCTATTTTCTATAGAATTTTGATCAACCAATCTAAAATATAAGATTTTAAAAAGCATTGGACGTATGTGTTAAAATTACTCATGATCTCTTCTAGTTTCTCGCTATCATTGCTGCAAGACTTGCCAACGAGAAGGGAAACTTGGCGATTTATTATCATACTGCTTTCTAAAAGTTTTATCTTAAACGCTAGGCGGCGTTAGCTAACGCATCTTGTGTTACACAGTTTAGTTTTAATCTCGCCACCCTCATGCTCTTGTATTTTTCATTATACATGATCCAGTTTCCGAAGTTTCCAGAAGAAATTTATTTAAGTGTTTCTGGTGAGATTTCTTGCTCTTTCATTAAACATTCTTAGTAAAGAAGTAGGTCTTGAGAAAGTTTCTTGTTTTGTTGGTAACATTCTTATACTGAAGAAGAAGGAGTACAGAATCAGAGTTTCCGTATTAGGCACTAGACTAACTGAGTAGTGATAAAAATTACGTTGATAAACACGAAGCCATATTCCTTTGTAGAAGTTGAAATATCTCAGGCCAAGTTATGATATGAGAATTTAATCAACACCTAATAAATTACCACTGAAAGATCGACTTCACAACCTTGAACTCCAGCACTAAATAACAACTGACAAACAGACACCCAAGATATGAAGACGCTCTTCAAAACTTGGCAAACAGACACTTTAGTTACGTGTCATGTGTTCGCGCCCGAGGTGAACGCAAACGCAAACTTTGACGTGACAGTTTCGCTCACCGTGATTGCGCGTTACGCCCCTGCGTATGTAGGTACCCAAATTATTCACAAACATTTTGAAATGATATTTTATGAAATATATCAATTAACTTTTAGGTACGTGATATTATTAATCTTAGAATCATGATTATATACGAAGGCACCTATATAAAATGCAATTTTTATCAAGTTTCTTACAAACAGCAATTACATAAAAGTAAATAACCGATTTTAACAAAACATGAACTATTTCTTCTACTTTATGAGAAAGTTTAAAAGTAGAAGAAATGGTTCATGTTTTGTTTGCTTTTCCGCTAACATTCCTTTTTTTGGCTTTCACACAATGTCCATAAGTTTAATCTATCGATCTGTCATTGCATCTCATACTTCATTCGCTGCCGAAGGTCACGTGCCTTTCGTACCGCAGGAGTAGAACTAACAGACGTCGAAAATGATTCTGTGTTTTTCTTAAATTTGTGTCCACATTAGTCATTCTCTGGTTCGGCGCCTGAAGCGAATGCTCCTTTTGCCCTAAGGACGGTGCTACCTAATCAATACATTGACAATGCTTTCATGTTGGTCGGTGGGGAAAAGATCCATCCACCATCAGTTTTTAGGGTTCCGTAGCCAAATGGCAAAAACGGAACCCTTATAGATTCGTCATGTCTGTCTGTCTGTCTGTCCGTCCGTATGTCACAGCCACTTTTTTCCGAAACTATAAGAATTATGCTGTTGAAACTTGGTAAGTAGATGTATTCTCTAAACCGCATTAAGATTTTCACACAAAAATAAAAATAAAACAATAAATTTTGGGGGTTCCCATGCTTGAAACTAAAACTATTTTTTTTTTTCATCGAACCCATTCGTGTGGGGTATCTATGGATAGGTCTTCAAAAATGATATTGAAGTTTCTAATATCATTTTTTTCTAAACTGAATAGTTTGCGCGAGAGACTCTTAAATAAGAGAATGATAAAACTAAAAAAAATATATGATGTACATTACTATGTAAACTGCCAGCGAAAATTGGTTTGAACGAGATCTAGTAAGTAGTTTTTTTTAATACGTCATAAATCGTAAACCGCAATTTACCAAGTACGGAACCCTTCGTGCGCGAGGCCGACTCGCACTTGGCCGATTTTTTAATTAAAGGGTGACTGAGTGTCCACAAATATCATCCGTATCTATAAAAAATTCGTAATAATATAATAACAATAAGTTTATTTCAAATCATAAGATAATACAATAAATATTCTTTTTGCTCAAATGTATGTCAAGACGACACATGTTATATGACTGACTGATCTAGGTAATCCTGTGTACAAAAACAAAATTTTTTTTTTTTTAATTAGGTTGAAATGTTACGGGAAGCCCAGTGGTAACGACCGCGACTTAAGTGTCGTAGGTCGTGGGTTCGAACCCTGGCAGGCACTTTACTTTGTGTAAATTATTTCATCACCTTTGCTCTCAAAACGACGAAGGAAAACATCGTGAGGAAACCGGCATGTCCTAGAACCAAACATTCGAAGACATGTGACATGCACCAACACGCATAGGCCCGCGTGGTGGATTACGGTCCATTACCTCTCACGGAGAGGATGCCTGTGTCCCAGCAGTGGGGACATTTAAAGGCTGTTACGGGAAGAATAAATTAATATTGGTGATGGCCTGCCCAAATGAAAACTAGTTTCGTGGAACCACAATTACGTCTCATGTACCACCAATTTTATTTTTCTTTATCAAAGATCGCCCCTTTGGGATGGACTATTTTGGAAATGCCTGGCACACGATACGGTAAAAGTTATTTCGCAGCTTATTATTAAAGACGTTTCGTACGTAGTCTAGCTGTTTTCCAAAAACACGTAGCTTCAAAAATCAACCCCTAAGCGGGTTAAAAGGGGTTATCAATTTTAGGGGAGGCTTTACTACTAGTCGGAGCTAGGATACATAATCGTGAGCTGACTGACCAAAAATATAATGTATCCTCCGACTTTAGAATATGATTTTCTTCTTGTTTACGTCTTTTTAACCGATTTCAAAAAAGGAGGAGGTTCTCAATTCTTCGGAATCTTTTTTTTTAATGTATGTTCCCCGATTACTCAAAGATGCCTGGAGCGATTTGGAAAATTCTTCTTTTGTTTGAAAGGATATACTTCCTAGTTGGTCCCATAGTCATCACGTCAGGATCTGATGATGGGATCTTGGAGAAATCGATGGAACTCCTCAAATATTATAAGTACATATAGCGATTTTGGTATTTTCATCAACAATGCAATCATTTGAACTCAGAAAGTATCATTTGGAGAAGTAGATTTGGTGAAGAAGACCACAGATGGCCAATGGAACTCCTTAATGCTAAGTATGTCACGGGTATTAGATATCTCGAATAGTTAAACGACTATGATGAAGCAAATACCTATAAATAAATAGTACTGATGAAAATTGTACCATCAAACTGATCTGATGATGAAGCCGCCAGATAGGCACTGGAACTCCGAAATAAAACAATGTATCCTAGTCGTGTTTGGGCTTATTGGAATCGTCATGAGATGTACTTTGGCTATATATGATTTTTATGGCAATTGGAGGTTCCTATCAAAACTAAAAAGAGATAAATAAAAATACATTTTAACAAAAAATAAACCGACTTCCAAAAAGAAACACTGTAAAGTGAAAACGTAAAACAATAGGTACCAAATACACCAACTTCGGCAAAGAAAATAATTTTTCACTTTACAGTGTTTCTTTTTGGAAGTCGGTTTGTTTTTTTGTTAAAAAGGTTTTTTTAGTTTTCGTCTTATAATAATTGGATTTAGAACCTTTCGAAGTTATAAACAAAAAATCACGTTTCTAAAATGTTGGTGTAATTACTTTAATTGTATACATTTTGTTTTAAAGGCAGCTTATAAAAAATAGCAATTCGATATGCAGCAAAAGCGCGTCGAATAAAGAACAGTTCGGAAGATGGACAAGTGGACGGGTCTCCCTTGTTTGACCGAAAGGAATTTGACAAATTTTCACTTCCCAAAAAAATTTTCGCATAATTTCATTAGCCAAATTATTACTTAGCAATAAATCTATTCACAAAAAATTGTAACGCAAACCTAATGTTTGGGAAATGAACGTTTAAACTATAACTTGTTTACCAACTAGTACTTTTAACATTTTTTATTTAGTCAAATATTTCAGTTGGAATAACAGTTTTAACGCAAAATCAAATAAGCCAAATATTTATACTTTTTTACTTTCCTTTTTTTATATATATTTTTTAGTTTTATTTATTTATTTATTATTTATTTAACCATTAATATACACACACACAGTAAATAGACAAGAAGAAGGAACAGAAAATAGGTACAAAGGTATGCTTATTTCTATCGAAATCTCTTCCAGCATATCTGCGAGAGGAGAATTGCAAAAAAAGATATGTAATTTAATGTAGTCGTTCAACATTTTTTTTTAAATAAGTTATTATCCTAATCTAAATAGTTCAGTTCCGGGTAACCTACTAAAAACAATCTCTTTTTTTTCTATTAATGCAAGTCGTTTCTGGCACTCGCCGGCCGCTGCCGCGGCACCGCTCGCTTCGCTCGCTCGGCTCGTGCGTAGGAGGTCACAGTTTAACCTAACCTAACCTAACCATTTTTTAATAATTAACCTACTCTAACTACTTCCTTAAATAAACTAATACCAAGTAACCATAAATTTGACTTGTTTCAGACAAATTGAAATAATTAATCGAATTCTGCAACACAAGACTAAATACTCCGAAATAAAATTGCTAACGTCCTTTGCAATTTTTTTTAAATTGTAATGTAAAAATATTTTGCATTAAACAAATGATTATATTAAAATAATTTTTAAATTAAATAATTCCCAAAACTTCTTATTTTTTTTTGCCTTAATATTTTTTGTCTTAACAAATCATTTCACCAAACGTTTATTGTCTGAAGATTGTTTGCTGTAATAAATCATTTGATTAAAGACCAAATGCCATAATGACATTATACTTGGTAATATTTTGCCAAGTAAATATTTGACCAAATAAAAATATGCGTCCTAAAATCATTCGACATATTGCAATGGTATAAAAAAAGGTTGCTAAAATTTGTTTGGGTAATGAAATTTTGTCAAAATCTTTTCGGCAAAACGGCAGGATCCCCAAGTGGACAGTGGCGTCAGACTACCTTCTGTTACACAAGCTGTTTATGGTATCAGTTAGTGGCAAACATAACAATTCGGTAGGTATGTACATTTTTTTTTAAATTTGTATCTCACAGGTTGCCGAATTTTAAACCATTAATTGGAATATTTCGGTCTTCCTGTTAAGCCATCTTTCTTTTTTTATTGTTTGCTAACGCCATTAAGGAGGCTGAATGGCTTTTGATCCTTGCCACTATCGATATTTATATAAAACCAAAGTCGGTCCGCAGCAGTGCTGCCAGAATGTTTCTTTTGTAACATTTTACGTTACAGGTACAAATAACTCTTTATAAACCATGATTTCGTTTCCGATTTTAACTCAAACAGTTTCAAAGCCCACTTTGATCCTATCTTACCCATAGATACACGAAAAATAAGCATCGAGATCCGTTGAAAAATGCTCGAATTACTTAACAACGGACAAACAAACTCACAAAGAATTCAAAAGATAAAGTTACCGCTTTGGTTATAAAAGAGAGCTAAAAATATAACGATGTCTTTGACTTAGTGTTGCCCTTTGACGCTTGTTACAAGTTTCTCCTTGTTAAGCTAACTGGAGGAAAAAGTTTTGTGACAACTAATACGGCTGAGGATGGGATTTGATATCCTTTGTGATGTTCTTCACTCGGAGTTAGGTTACGGAGGCTTGCTCCAACTTCCGTACTTAACGATATCAATGCAGCCTTTGTAGTCGATTTCTAGACTAACCAGATGCAAATGAAAAAAAAACCAAGCGAGTCTCTATACTAGTCAAGAAGAGGCTTCGTTTTGGCATTTTGACAGATCGTTATTTCACATCAGAATGACGGTTTGTCTAGCCCAGGGTGAAGCCTGTGTAACTGCATCTTTATACAATAGGTAACTACTACATGGGACACTCCCATAGAGTTAGTGAAGGCATTCACAATTACCAGATAAGAAATGCGAATTCGATACATTACACTCTTTGCGCTATAGCATTTCAATAATATTTTTTACGCATATACGTATTCGTATTTTTTGTAGTTTATCGTCATACCATAGTTATACCATATACCATAGTTGCCTGTATGATGTCACCCTCACCATGCTACAGCGCAGAGTATAAGTAAATAGCAATTTTTGTGTAACTAGCATGGGGTACCATCCACTGCTTAGTATTTTTTGGTCATTCCATGAATTATAATTGAACAGAACAAACATCCTTTTCTGGTTGGACGATCGATTGCGGATGCAAGTAAATGCTTACATTATATTATCAGCCACTTTCAGCTTCAATGACAACCAATACGTCTGTAGTATTTATTATTTATTTATTTATGTTCACACAAAACACTTAACAGAGAAAAGAAAGAACACAGATAGTAACTTGGATTTGATACGTTTTGTGACGTTTGCATCCTTTGTCATAGAAGTCAAGCCCCGAGCGTCACGGCTCTATTTGTGTTTCATTGAAGATCATCGATACTCTTGCTGCTAAGACAAGACATAGCTCTCTATCTTATGTGAAACTGGTAGGTAGGTACGTCACTTAAAAACAAACAATAATTGTCAGTCCATATGTTGGAAAAGTAAAATATATTACACAACTTGATTGAAATGTACTGAGCCTATATGCAGGTTAATTAAAACTAATTTTTAACTGGTTGTGTACCGTAATTTCTGAAACAATTAAAAAGCAATCGGGTCTCGCGTGGATCCACGTTTTAGGGTTAATAGACGTCACTAAGTGTGCCAGTTAGACTATTTGGTAAGAATATAAAAACTTATCTTCTTCTTACCTAATGGTTGTCGGAAATATGAGGTAAATAAATAAAATATTTAAAACCCAGCACCTAACAGCGAAGTGTCGAGTTTTCACAATCTGATTCCCTTTAATGTGACGAGAAATGTTAATAATATTTACCTTCCATCTCGTTATATTTGGATGTTTAAGGATATTTTATTTATGAATTAGGTTACTACGAAAAAATTTACATGGAAAACGTTTTTATCAGCCTGAGCTTAGGGCGTGTCCTATAAACAGGGTGGGTTTTTCAAGTGGGCGTGGATGGCTGAATCCAAAACAGTGAGGGAAGGCAAAAAACACTTAAATAAAACTAATGATGCAGTTTCAGTTTACATCAAAATCGGCCCCGTGACTTCTTGTGTTTTTCGCTATTCCTCATAGATTCGGATTTGGTCATCCACACCGACTTGAAAATCTCATCTGTATATACCTAGTCTCACTTGGTCACCGACCAGTACTCCCTTTCCGTGGTTACATGATGATTGCCAAATTGAAGGTTTATCAAATGAGTAGATTGCCGGTGGATTGTGTAATATCGGCTTCTAAAGAAAATCATGCTCGTCTTTATAATTCAAGGATCCAGGTTTCTACAACTCTTACCTACTTCCTGAATGATCTTAATCAAAATAACTTCTTGACTATTCAACCCTAAAACTGTAGGTGAATAAACAAATTGGTATTGTGCCGTAAACAAGGGCACGTTGATAAATAATCGTGGTGATCCAGAACGGATGTTGTAAATTGCTCCAACGATGGCTGCTTTAGATAAATCAAGTTCCATATAATCTCAAGGGTGTGGTAATGAAGCTAGCGGGAGTAGATTCTAATATTTAGTTGGTTTACGTATTATGCTGCCTGTTTTTTCACCATTTACAATGCTTGGAGGCATAATATATCAACTAACAATTTTTACAAAATTCTTCTGGGACACAATATGATCGCTGGTCAAACCAGCGCTGGGTATCTGAATCCCAGCAAATGCTGAGTTGGTAACCCTTTCGGTATGGGCACGTTCAGCGTAATTTGTCTTTGCACTTCTTTTTTGTCTTTTATTGGTTGCTGTTGTGTTGTGCCTGTCGAATAAATATATTTCTATTCTATTCTATCTTTTTAAAATAATTATTTGGATGGTAATAAAAACTACAATGGCTTCGCAAAAAGGCCTCACCAGGAATCTTTTATGAGACTATTTAGTTAGCAACCTGTTTGAATTTGTCAACATTGTAAAACAATCATTGATAATGTGATTATGATAACCATGAAAGTGATAAAATGAGAGCTATACTATGTACACAGTCCTTCAGCTATGCTAAAAAACAAGGAAAGTCTGACTTTTGTAACGTGCCAATTACATTTTGTTTAGTTTAACTCCCGCTGTTCTCATGGCCCCACAGTAAGGATGTGTGCGAATCGATTCTTTTGCCCGCTGATCCAGAAGTAAGGGATCAGCTGTATTTTGTTTAACATCCCGACCTTAAGCTGGGATATACCTTTCCCTTTAGTTTGTATCTATGGGATTTATGTAATGTAAGGATAAAGTATATCTCGTAAAATTAAAGGCTTCTAACTGTATATGTTAGTTTTAATCATGAGTCCACTCCGGGTGAAAAATCCGAGGACACTATCAGAATTGAATTGCGAAGCCGGCATCTCATGGTGAAAATTTTTAACTTTTTTGCATATATTTCTTAAAGGTAGTTTGGTCGCAAGGGTTTCAGCATGAGATCCTGGTTCAGATTACCAGTTCTGACAAAGTATTAGGGTTTTCTGCTGAAAATTATGAGTAGCCTGGATGCTAATTGTGTGCTAAATTGATGGCAATAGGTTCGTGAAATATGACTGTATCTACTATAGAGGCAGGTGCATCATCATCATCCGCAGCCAGACTTTGCCCACTGGTGAGCATAGCCCTCTCTTTTCTTGTGCCAATCCCGCCACTCCTGCACCAACCTCATCCAGTTTTTCCCGCGATGGCAGCGATGCCGTCTGCCCATCTCGCCGATGCACGACCAACATTTCTTCAGCTGGCCTCTGCCTGACCTTTCGGGGAATACCGGTGTGATGTTATGTAATTTTTAAAATAGGTTATTGATAAATAATTTTATTTCTATAAGTAGGTTTGTCCAAACACTTTTACATGTCGAACATATTTTTTAAAACTAGTTGAGGCGTCGCGTTTCCTATCTGACTAACCTGAGAAGAAAGGCCGAAACAAACTCAGAGATCACAGTCTCTTTTAAAGTCAAGACATAGTCTTGGTTAGATCATGTGAAGACCATGTCGATTGGTGTCTGAAATGGTATTTTGAGGAAAGAACCAGCCAGTTTGAGTGGACCTGTCCAGTCAGTGCACGTATTTCTCAGTAAACGTGCAGCTCAACTTAGAATTTAAGGAGTTTAACGATTCGACGAACAATACCAACGAAAGGACATTCGGGTAGGCCGCATAAAGTACTCAAACTGCCAGACCATGAATAAAACTAACTAAAACATTAAAAAAAAAACAAAAAAGTAAGAATGACTACATAGTCTTCACATTCACAATAATACTTTAAAAAGTAAATATGTCATTGCAACAATAGATATTAATCTGTAGTGAGTTAGATACGCTACAATTGTAACACAGAAAACATCGAAACATTTAGAAGACAATCCAAGCAAGATTCCCTATCAGAATACGCATACAAAAACCATATTTCGCCAAAAATCTCGCTATTAATAAAATAGAACAGTTCAATCCCCCAACTCATTGGGGCATACATCACACAATAACGCAAACATCTAACGGGTCGGTTGCCATCACTTATTGGCGTTACGGGTATAATCCGGTAAAATATGCAAGGCGCCTCCGGGGCCGTTGTTAGTGTGAGATTAGCATAATGGCCAATCAGTCGACAGGCGACGATTTGCGCCGTGTTCATGGTATTCCCATAAAGTTTTGCTTTACTGACGCCATCTTGTGAGACGTGTGGGCGGCAGGGAATTAGGGGGAACGGATTGTTTGTTCGTACGTAGTGAGGCGCAGTAATGTAATGACACGATTTGTCTAGAGATAATAAGGAAAAATAAACATCTGCTCTTGGGTCCGTATTATCAATATCCTGAACCACAGTGGTTTGTTCGTTTCGATGAGGTCATCTCTGGAAGTTCTAATCCGATTACTATACTTCTTTTAACGATAGAAAGCTTAATTATCGCGGTGGAATTGGAAATAAAAAAAGAAGAATGCATTGTTCCTGCAGGATAGTGCAGCCGCGCGCAAAAACCAACTTCTACCTCATAAAACAATTTCACATAACTTGAGTACAACTTAAATAAACATCAGACTCCATTCTCAAAACGCCAGCCGCGCTCAAGTTTGAGCTATGAATTGCAGATAGTAAACTCATTTCAATTTCCCAACTTCACGGCTTTTAACTCAGTGTACGGTGTTGCCAGCATTTTGCCGGTAAGATCCCCATCGATAAATCTAGCCACTTTTGCCTAACTTTGTTACTGAGGTGGGACAAATTCGTAGCAACTTTGCGACCGTCATTTTTCATTGTTACTTTACAACACATTGCGTCGCTGTGTACTTACTTTTTGTTTTGTCCAATTTTATTGTGGTGATAACTTGCGCTTTTCCCAAATTTATTGTTTGGAATTTTTGTAATCTTACGTTTTATATTTATAGCTGATGAAATTGCTGATTGCTATAAAGAAATGTTCCGTGATCAAAATTATAAAACCTCGTTTATTGGGCTTAAAATTGTATAATTAAAAGACTCTCTACCGTCAAGTTTAATGTCTAAAGGGTTCTTAGAATAACACCCATTACATCCCGTTGAACTAAGTTTAAGGCAGAGCAATAAAATCTGGATAGGTACCCCATTTTATCACTTTTATATGGTAGTGTAAGTAGGTGATATTACATTATCCTAAGAGAAGATCTCGGCTACATAATTTGTGGTGCAATAAAAGCGAACATTCTCAGGTTGATTGCACTATGATTAAACCCGAAGATTAAGTACTAAACTGGGATTAACGTTATCATTGAGCTCTTCGTTTGAACCGAACTTCGGTCTAATCGGTTGGAATTTAGTTGCATTGGATTATGGTAATAAGAACTTGGCATAAGACGTTTTTAAGAGTAATAATTTTGAGTGTTTTCTAAAATATTAGTCACGAATTAGATTTATAGTCAACTAGCGGACGCCTCACGGTTTCACCCGCGTAGATCACGTTCCCGTAAAAAAAGTATTTTTTTTCACCCGGGGATAGTGTAGCTTCTCAACGGTGAAATAATTTTTGTAATCGGTCCAGCCGTTTCGAATTCTATAAGGAGTATACATACATACTTTCTCTTTTATATATATAGATTAAGACTTAAAATTTAATTAGACTACTGCTACTGCTTCCATATGTAAATCGTTATTTTTATCAAAGTGTAAAATGTGTGTCGAAGTTTGCAATAAACCATCACTGACACATTGGCGTCAAAGCAAAATAGTATCTGATAAAAGTCAAATTATCCTTACAACACTGTTGTTTGAAGGAACTACAGTTAAACCTCGGTGCAACCCATCGCCAAGTTACAGGTAACACAACGTTACAGACATATAGCACTATAAAAGAGAATAATTGGCTTGCTACTGTAATAATGCTTGTTTAATTAACTCTTATTATAATTACTTAGAAGCTAGTTCTTTTTACGGGGATACTAGTTTTGCTAAAGTAACCTAAAGACAGTATTTAATTAAAATTAAGTGAGATTGGTCTCTGTAAATACTGTAGAGTGGGCTGTAGATGAAATATGTCAGTTTTCCTGAATAAGGTTAAAGTATGTGCTTCACTATTATTACCAAATAGTGCCTTTTTTAACCGACTTACCAAAAAGGAGGAGGTTCTATGTTCGACTTCTTGTATGTTTTTTTTTTTATATTTGTTCACCGATATCTCCGTCAATTGTGGACCGATTTAAAAAAACCTTTTTTTTTTTGAAAGTGTATATTCCGAAATTGGTCCCATTTTAATTTGCTGAAGATCTGATGAAGAACTTCGGCGATATACATCAGAACTCTTCAATAAATAACGGCAAATCTCTCGGGATTGCTGCAAACGCATGTTTGTTCATTGTTTATACCATTTCATAACATAACATCACGCCAGTACGCTTTAAAGGGGTACGCAGATGTGTAGAGTTCACCTTGCTACACTTTCATTTCACCGGTTATGTGCAGTTTCATGATATTCGGGTAATCTATTCTGGCATTATAGGTACCTTACGTAACTACTTGCCTATTAGGGAGGTACAACTAAAAAGAGAAAAATAAAAATTAAACTTTTTTACAACAAAATACTACCGACTTCCAATTAACAAAACTACAAAGTGCAAAATAATTTTATTTTTGGAAGTCGGTGTCCATAACGCAAAAAATGGTATCCACCAAAGACACCGACTTCCAAAAATAAAATTATTTTACACTTTGTAGTTTTGTTAATTGAAAGTCGGTAGTATTTTTTTGTAAAAAAGTTTTTTTTTTTAAAGTATAAATATCATTTTACTTATTATTTTTTAGAGCAGAGTTAATCCATCTAAGGCAAAATTGAAAACCTATCTCGACATTATTTGTAAATTACCAGCACTACGTATATACCTAGGTACTGACTATAGTTGTATGTGTAGGTGGTTTGAAATCTTTAGCAATAACATTAAGCCTGGGCCATAAAAGTAGCGGTAAAAGGCAATTAAAGTTAGAGGTCAGGAGGAAATAGGTCTTCGTAAGTCCCTGGTACCTATATATTGGTATAGCGTAACCACATGCTTATAAAAGGTAGCTATCGGTTTTGAGATCGATGATTTTATAGTTCTGCACGAAACTGCTAGTCTAATCACATCGCTCCGATATTTTTTAGCAATGACGTAACTAAGTAAATGTATTTCCATGCCTACCAACCAAGACTAGATATTTATTAATAACTTTTTCCCCGCGGCTTTGCTCACGTGTCCCACCCTGCAGGGCCCGTTGTTTTTCCGGGCATAGAAACCTATGTTACTCCGGAATAATGTGGCTTTCCATAAAAGAAATTATTTCTAAAATCGGTTAAGTAGTTTTTGAGTTTATCCTTTACAAACAAATCTTTCCTCTTTATAATATTAGTGTAAGTGTAGATGTAAATTACTACTACTACTACTAGCTTTTGCCCGCGGCTACGTCTCGTAAAAAGTGTTTATCATACCAAGGGAACACACTAACGGGATAAAAACTATTCTGTGCCTTTCCTAGGGTCTCAAACTTTATCCAAACCAAATTTCATCTAAATCGGTTCAGCTGTTTAAGCGTGAAAGAAAGAAAAGAAAGAAAGAAAGAAAACCAGTTTATTTGGCACACACAGATACACACAATGTACAAATAAAAGGAAAAAGAATTAAAAAAAAACAATTGCATACATAGTGTGCCCCGCGGCTGCGCCAAAAAGGCGTAGTAAACAAAAAAACTCACAATATAATTATCACGGGAAATTTAACGCGATGATTTCGATTGTTTGTTAACCTATTTCGCCCGACGTTTCAGCGACCGTGGTCCCGGGTAGACCCCGGACCACGGTCGTTGCAACACGGCCGAAACGTCGGGCGAAATAGGTAAACAAACAATCGAAATCATCGCGTTAAATTTCCCGTGATCATTATATTGTTTTCAATTATGAAACGCGAAAGTTTTAAAGTTAATAAAAAAACTCACATTCGCATTAATAATATTAGTAAGATTATTATAGTATATTATATACTTTATTGTACACCGCTTAATAATTACAGGACAAACATTTATATAAGTAAGTGTACAATGGGCGGTCTTATCGCACAGACAAGCTTTGGATAACTGAACGAGACACTATGGCCTTGTTATGAATCATATGAGTTAGTTAGCCAAAGCCAATTTTCAGACATAATCAGCCTATAAATTTGCCATTGCTGGGACACAGGCCTCCTCACTATGAGAGGATGTGGGTTTTAATCCAGCACGCGAGCCATGTGAAGGGTACAGGCAAAAAACAGGGAATGACCTAAAAAGAAGATTTTGAGAAAAACGCAGTTAAAAGTTTAGAAGTATGTAATTTTTATCCTCTTCTTTACCGATATGTACCGGTATGTCATGGACATTCCCGGTTCTTTTCGTTTCGACCATAAACAAAAAAGTCTTTTTGGTGCCTTACGTTTACTTAAAAAAAAGTTAGTGATTGGCTTTGGAATAAAACTGCAATAGATAAAAAATTTCTTGCACATAAAAAAAAAAAAACTTGTGACATTCCCTGTTCTTTGCCAGTACCCTTCAAGTGTGGTTAAAACCTTACCTACATATAGGTACTTTCCAGATATTAAAGTGAACTTCATTTCAGTCACGTGGAAGTTTTTACTACCTGCAAGTAGAATGGTCGGACTACGCATTTTATAGGGAGGGTGTTACTCATATATTTTTGAACGTCGACAATCGAAAAAAATGTGTCTTACTATTTGTGATACCTTGCTACAGTCACTAAATTGTTTATGGCAAATTTGAAAATACTATTTTATATTCTGTCTACTTGCATTAAGTATATGATAATAGTAAAACACTTTTTCTCGTGTTTTAATATCAGTGACTGGGTGCAACTTAATAAAACCACATGATCAGAAACGAAGAATTAGTACCTAACAAAAATATTCTAATTTGGTTTTCAAACTATTTTGAACAGGAAAAATAGAACTATACAATATTTATGTAATACATTTTTACGTTTATTCTTTTAGGTACAAGAAAACTATTTTTTAGCTTAAGGAATGGTTACAGATTAATGTTAGGTAGCCGTATCTAACCTACAAGTTTTATAATCTGACTAGTACTTCGTCCGCGACTTCGTTCGCGTGATCCGTATTTTATCCTCATCATCATCATCATCATTATCAGCCTATTAATGTTCTCACTGCTGGGACACAGGCCTCCTCTCGCGGGATTGGGCCGTAATCCACCACGCGTGGCCCAGTGCGTGTTGGTGAATGTCACAAGTCTTCGAATTTTTGGTTCTAGGACATGCCGGTTTCCTCACGATGTTTTCCTTCACCGTTTTGGAAGCAGAGGCAAAGTAAAGCGCCTGCCAGGGCTCGAACCCACGGCCTACAACTTGTAAGTCGCGGCCGATACCACTGGGCCACCACTGCTCTCCTCTGTATTTTATCCTACAGATGACTTTTTAGTTCACCACCACAGGTTAAATTTCTAAAAAGCCCTTCTTAGTGCTCCCCTACATCATAAAAAGAAGCCCTCTACAGTATGTTTTTTCAAAAATCTTTAACACCCCCAAAATAAAAAGGTTGTCCGTAAGAGATTGCCCTGTGCGATAAGAACGCCCATTGTACACTTGTTTTTATGTTTTTGTCCTGTATATATATTTTTTGGTGTACAATATCTAATATATAAAATTCTCGTGTCACAGTTTTCGTTGCCAAACTCCTCCGAAACGGCTTGACCGATTCTGATGAAATTTTATATGTATATTCAGTAGGTCAACATCATAGTGAGAATAGGTCAATATCTATTTTTTTTTTTTAATGGGTAGGGTAGGGTTGGGTAGGGTAGGTAGGGTAGGGTACGTAGGGTAGGGTAGGGTAGGGTAGGGTAGGGTAGATAAATGTTTGGTCTTTTTATGGCAAAACAAAGTTTGCCGGGTCAGCTAGTAGAATATAATAATAAGAAATCGTCTTTTAGGAGTAGTTTTGAAAAACCAATAGGTAATGAAAAACGTTACTATTTACTTGGGTTAGTATTTATGCCAAGTTTCAAATATATAAGCCAAACAAATTTTCTCCATTTCACCTCGTTAGGGGTAGAATTTTCAAAAATCCTTGCTTATTGCGCACTAACGTCACTTGGGGAACCTCTCTGCCAAATTTCATCTTTATACATCAAGCGATTTTTGATATTTCGTGATGAGTGAGTGAGTGACCTTTTTTAATATATAGATATAGATAGATAGATATTGTTATAGCTATTTACATTGGACACACTACCGCATAGTGTTTCCAATGTAAATGCATAATAAATTCTTGTCAAAACTGTGACAGTTTTACAAGAAACAACTTTAATTCACATCAAACTTGTAGGTACAACAACTGTCTTATACGAGATATGTCACATAACACAGGTCACTTCAAAATTCAAAGAATAAGAAAGTCCGGTAGTTCGCTCTCGAGTCGCTGTTCTCGTGGCCCGAGGCATCACTCACAAAACTTTACGTAGCCTCTGAGAGGACGGCAAACAAATTCGTGTTTCTGGATATAATAACAATAATATTTAGTATTCTAATAATGCTAAAATGTTTGTTTTATACGTTTACTAGAATCGTGTCGGATTGAGTTGTGCTGGGTGTTTGTCTGGTGCTTGAGTGTTTGTTTAGTAATCGTGTTTATGAGGAGAAATTTGTGTTTTGATATCTTTTTGTGAGTTTTCACAGCAGACTATTAAATTAAACAAAGGCAGATTAAACGATCATATGACTGCTAAAGAGCACTGGTGGCCCAGTGGTACCAGCCGCGACTTATAAGTTGTAGGTCGTGGGTTCGAGCCCAGGCAGGCGCTTTACTTTGTGTAAATTATTTCTTCACCACTGCTCTGAAAACGGTGAAGGAAAACATCGTGAGGAAACCGGCATGTCCTAGAACCAACAATTCGAAGACATGTGACATCCACCAACCCGCACTGGGCCCGCGTGGTGGATCACGGCCCATTCCCTCTCACAGAGAGGAGGCCTGTGTCCCAGCAGTGGGAACATTAATAGGCTGATGATGTGTGATGTGATGACAGCTAACTCTCACCCAATAGATGTTAGTGAACTGTTTTATCAACTTATTATACTTGGTTGTTGAAGGCAGGATCATGGATGCAGTTTTAATATCAAGACCAATCGATAAGATTGAATTATGATCGATATATATATACTATGCACTAGATTTGGCGATCCGAACACTCACTCTGTTCGACTGAACTGTACTGCAATCCGTACACCTTAATTTATACTATTATATGTTGAACGAAACGCGTAAGCGCCATGAATTTTGCTTGAGTGGCGCTTACGACACGAGTTATCCAAAACTCTATAAGCAATCTTGCGCTGCATATTTTAATAGTTAGATTAGACAACATTAATAATGTTTAGCGCTGCAGCGAATTTTAGTTCTAACTCACCAGCATTTGAACAAATTGTTTTCATGAAAGTAGAATGTATGTCAATGCGTAAAATAACATTCGCTATATCAATAGTACTAAGCTCAGATTCTCCTAATTAATAACTCAAAGTTAATAAACGTTGTGTTATCTCAACAAAATTATATGTAAAGTGAAGGAAAATGCCGAGGAGAGAATCATACATTAATAACAAACTTCAAATGTGCATAATGTCTTGAGAACGTTGAAATTAAATACCAACGAAATGCTTACAACGAGGGAAGAATTTAACATGAGAACTCGTTAAATGTGTCTGCATTATATTTTATGAAACGCCAGTGTTATATTACTTATATTTTCCTTTGTTATTTATGAAACATAAAGAGAAAAAGCCTTTTACTTCCTGCATAATCACTTACACGAGCACTGAGCACTAATGTGTTTTATATTGTTACAAAACTTTGTCTGACTTTGAACAAACAACTTGCTGACCGCATGGGTATTGGGCAAACTAGATATCGATTTGTGAACGGTGATTGTCAAAACATTGGGTAAAAACATAAATAAATAACTCCCTTTTTAGTTTCGCCATAGTTGGGGAGAAGACACAATCTTCGCTGGACAAAAGTTGCCGAGAATCGAGAAGGCGAGCGATTGGATAAAGCTTAGTCCAGCAGTGGACTATAATGAAAAGAAGACACGCAAAAGTTTTTGTTGAACTTAATTATTAATATGATATTTATTACTATGACTATAAAATTTGCAATAAAAAAACTACAAAGACTTCACAATGACAGAAAAGACAAAAACTGAAGTATATCATTAAAAAGCCGTCACCAACTGCAGTACATCTGACATTTGAAAGATATTAAAAGTCAACTCGAACCAGGATCAAGTTCTACATTTATATAAAGGTTTCCACCTTTCCAACGGTGTCCAACTTCGCGTTATTTGAATTGTAAAACACGCTCATAGTCGATTTAAATTTGAAACGACTTGGATTGATGTGCTGTTGTGAGCTTTGCCAGTTAAATGACGGGTATTCAGCTCTGGAAATGTTCAAATATGCAATATTTTTCATTCCGCTGTTTGTTTTTGTAACAGGCTGAATGAGATATTATTTAAGATACCTAAACAGATAAAGCTTTTACTGATAATAGCTTGTAGCGTTTTCCTGGTAAAAGAAAGGACCCTGGTCATATACCCTAGCCGTAGGCGTTACATACCTGTTGTCTGCTATTAACATCAGTCTAGGAAACGATTGGACAAATAAATTAAATTTTTCTTTGTCTATATCAGGCATCGAGAAAATTCTATTGGTGACCAAGTTATAAATGAACTAAAGAAGAGACAAAAACCCTTTAAGAAACTGGAGCTAAGTCAATAACTACTTAGAGAACTAAAATGGCATACCCTCAATGTCTTGAAACATTTGTTTCACTTCATGCTCTAAGAATTGATATAACCCTACATAAATATCCTAAATATAGGCTAGCTATAGTTAGCTGAATGGGCGCTTTGAATTTTAAACTGACAGCTTAATTGGCTCCCGAACTGTTACCAGAACTGTGTTAATAACCGCGCAGTTTTGCCCCTGTGTGCTACTGAGAAAAACATATAGTATTAGGTTAGCAATATGTTACTACCTAGTAGTTTCGGAACTCTGCTCCTAACAACTTGTTAGGGGATTTTGAACGAGCTGTGTAATTTGCTATCCTGTGCTTATATATCAGTTTAATATAGACGAGCCTACTTTTAACCGCCTTCCCAAAATGGAGGAGGTTCTCAATTCAAATGATTACATTTTTTTTAAATGTATTTTAAAGATCTGATGATGAAGTTCGGGGATATACAACAGAACTCTTCAATAAATGACGGCAAATATCTCGGGATTACTGTAATCGCATGTATGTTTATTGTTTACACCACTTCATAACATACCATCACGCCAGTATGCTCTAAACGGGTAAACAGATGTGTACTGTTCACCCTGGTACACTCTCATTCCACCGGTTATGTTCAAGTTACATGCTATTTGGGTAATCTATTCTGGCATTACTGTGGGCCTTATAGGTACCTTGCTATATAACTTGTCCATTACCTACCACTAAAAAGTGAAAATAAAAACTGCTTTGGCAAAAAATACAACCGACTTCCAAATAAAAACACTACAAAGTGAAAAATAACTACAATTTCAGATGGCGGTGTCAAAAAACAAAGAAACGAAAACAGGAACACCGACTTCCGATATTGAAGTTATTTTACACTTTGTAATGTCTTAATTTGGAAGTCGGTTGTATTTTTTTTGTAAAAAAGTTATTAATTGCTATTTAAAGAGAAAGAGATTTGACAGAATTCGCACGAATAAGTATTGTACCATTGCCAAAAAGCAATGCAATTTGCAATTTGTCAGTTAATGCATCATGATCCTGCAGAATAGTTATTTTCATCGTCAAACGAGCATAAGAATAGCCTTTTGATTAACAAACAACATGTTTTCAAAGTCAAAGTCAAATATATTTATTCAACTAGGCCAATAAATGACACTTTTGAACGTCAAATAAATTAAAATTTGCAAGTAATAAAACATGATTCTACCGTGCATTCAGAAAGTATCTTGTTATGGAGAAGAACGCACAAGAAACTCCATACTTACTCTTTTAAAAAGAATAGGTGTTTTAAAATCATATAAGTGAGGACGATGCACCCAGAATAGCACTACACACTAGACTACGTACAGGTACAATGTATTAAAAGTATCAACAGGTAAATTAAATAATTTGATAAATAGAAACATGGTTATCACATTTTTAAAAATATTGCAAACATAGGTGAAACTTAATTCAACAACAACGGAACAGTGTGTGAGTCAATTTCTAAATAAAATTAATACAATAACTATGAATAGGAATATAAATTAACAAATTTGATTTTGTCTACACTAAAGATTGCCCTATGGAGCAGGACCAGCATGTTTCCAAGCATTCTTATTTTGAATATAATCATCTAATTTGTTCTAAACGTACATCTACAGAGAACTAGGGAACTAGTTAATACATCGTCGTTCTTATTATGCAATGTATGCACTTTAGGAATCTTACCTAAAATTATCAGCAAGTTCTAGACAATTCCTGCTGACATAACAGTTATGAAGCTTAACACTGAACTATTAATTATAACATTTAGTGATGACGTGTAGCCTAAGCCGTAGGAGGCACCGAGACCTTACATGAGAACAGTTACTTGCCTAAAGTCTGTGCGGTTTGTTTGTTTCGGGCTTATGTTCAAGTACTTTAAAATTAATGATTGTCTAAGTAAGTCGGGGTATATTGTAGGAATAGAGGAGTATATATTCTCATATTAAAACTTTAATTACAACCATGTTTGAGTTACAAAGTGAGTCGTCTTTAATGAGAATAATTAATTTGATTATTGTTTAGGCTACTATTTTTGTGTATGTTTCAAACTAGACTTGTCCTAATATGACGAAATTCAGAAGACTCGACACTACAAAAAGTACTTTCCTCATTAAAAATTGATACTCTCATACATAGATATTATTGTAAGCCAAGATGCTTTTGAAAAACTAAACTAAAATTTGAGATACACTTATGTTTGGATTTCTGTTTCCCTAATATTTTTTTAACTCTTAGGAATATTTTTGATTTTTGGTGAAAAAAAAACATCCTGAAAAAGTAATCTTAATATTTGCTGGAACGTTGTCTTGCAAAACGCATAAGAAGTTGGTTGCAAGCCAATATTGTAGCAAGAGCGTATTGGTTTACAGAACGAAAATTGTTAGTAAAATGTATGAAATTGTGTTAGCAATATGTTGCTATTGAACAAACATTTACTATTGCAATATTCTTGATACTGGAAATCACCAAGCTCAGACCCAGAAGTATCAAGAAAAGATAATCAACACACTCATTATGTAAACCTGAGGATCTCGATAAAGTTATATTTTTTCTACCAGCGCTAAAGATATCGATAACATTAAAATGTAGATATGTCATTGTTCTAGTGTCTCTGGACAAAGTGTTATTCTATCAGCTATGGCTATGGTTGGAATGCTAAAATGTAAGGAATTGGTTTCCCAAACATTTTTGACATTTCTAATATTCTATTTTTGATATAATATCTCTTGCCTAGAGCCACACAAGAGACGCACGGGATCGGTCAATGTGGCGACGCCTGGGGGCGGCCTATGTCCAGCCGTAGACGTCTTTCGGCTGAAATGATGATGATGAGAGCCTGACTAACAATCTGATCTCGAAACCTAAATGGTTCGACTTTTATTACAAGATAGGTATGTATGCATGTTTATGATGTCCGTAAGGATTGAGGAGCCATTTTTTGTATCTTAATTAAATTAATATACTTATTTAGTAGTAAGTTTAAGGAATTTGTAGGTTCAATCCTCGATTTTGTAGTATAATACTTCAAAAGTTATATGGACATAAAGGTGGCTAATCAATCTAAATGTTTGGATTGAGGAGCCACGTCAGAACTAGGAACATCATGGATCAATGGATGGATTTATCATAATTTGGTATGATTTTGTAGTATTTTAGAGTATTTTGTAGACAAAATCTGAGCTCGGTTGCATTCAAATTAAAAAACTTATCATACATTATATGTGGCTCCTCAGACCACACATACGACTCGTCAGTTTTCAAAGAAGCAGTAGTTCAATTAATGCGCAATTTATTCGTCGTTTAGTAGTAAGTATACTAGATTTGTAGGACAAGAATCAGTAATTAAAAATGAGTGCATTGGGAGATATGGCACATTTTAACTGCCTCCTCAATCCTGACGTTAGTGTACCTACCTGAGATCACAACGTTACTGTGCCTTCCTGAGATTACAACGGAATCAAAAACCAGAGACACTAACATTTAGTATGAATGTCTACTTAATACTTAAGTAGAGATCAACATTGTATATAATTATTTGGTATCTGAAAAACAATTACTTTTCGATATTCCTTAAGAATTCGCTATTAAGGGTGACCATGTTATATGAATGAAACCAGGATGACAAGTTTTTTAAAATCAATTTTTAACAAATCGACAATATAGAAATATAGGTAGGTATGTACAGATATTCTTCATATGTTTTAGGTATTTAAATGAATTTCTACATAAGTTTAATATTGGTTGGTCGGTGCTTTTAAGAATTATACAGAGAGAATCATAGCCGTCGTAACAAAACATTTCATCCTTCATTGGGTAGTGACATTTATAGTGCCCCATGCCAGCTTCGCTAATTCCAGGTATAAATTCTGTAACGCCCATTAATGTATATGATCTACTTGTAATCATTATAGATTCTGGTACCTCGTTTACTCAAACATTTAGTTAAGATTCATTTCGAGCGTAAACATTATTAAATAAAAAAAACCGGCCAAGTGCGAGTCGGACTCGCGCACGAAGGGTTCCGTACTTGGTAAATTGCGGTTTACGATTTATGACGTATTTAAAAAAAACTACTTACTAGATCTCGTTCAAACCAATTTTCGGTGGTAGTTTACATGGTAATGTACATCATATATATTTTTTAGTTTTATCATTCTCTTATTTTAGAAGTTACAGGGGGGGACACATTTTACCACCTTGGAAGTGTCTCTCGTGCAAACTATTCAGTTTAGAAAAAAATTATATTAGAAACCTCAATATCATTTTTGAAGACCTATCCATAGATACCCCACACGTATGTAAATCAGTTTCCACAGTCGGTCAATGTGCCAACAGCTAAACTGACCATACATATTTTCTACCACAGTTGACCGTGTCTCAAACATGCTATTTTTCACGCTTAGACGCGGTGACGCTAATATAATTACGTTTCCGACACGCAAATCGCACATAATTTCGATATCTGAACCATGCAGTGTAGCGTGAAGGTTTACTGCTTTAAATAATTTTCTTTACTAAGTTAATGTTAGGCCGTAATCTCTATGGAAGCATTTTTACGACAGGTATTAGTTTTATTAGCTATTTGTCGGCAATTTGATTTGGGTCATCAGATTGTTCCAGCAAATTACGTTAAATAAAGTTATTGCGACGTCATGCGAAGAAAATAATGGTTCACCTTTTAAACACCCGACGCAAAAACGACTGGGATATAAGTTTGACGTGTCTGTGCGTATGTGTTTTGTCTGTGGTTTCGTAGCTCCCGAACGGATAAACCTATTTTGTTTAAAAGGTGACTTTGTCGAGAGTGTTCTTAGCTATGATTGATTAAAATCGGTTGACTCTTTCAAAAGTTATCCGCATTTTACTCTAATAATCTGGGTTTTTTTGCAAGATATCATGTCATAATTACGTGTTTCGATAGAATATTGTTTGAAGCGTGTCTACTACTAGGTTTATTATATCTAGTTTAAAAAGCATGAAAAAATTAAATTTAATATTTAAGAAACCATGACGTCGACGTCGGGGAAGCGCTAAGTAAATAAAATTAACTGCTGTAAACTTTGGCGGTTCCCCAACGCGAGTACGAGGCTTATTTTTTATTTTTTATCAGTAGGCTCCCGCTTGACCACTATCTCACCTGATGGTAAGCGATGATTACCGTCTAGTTTTGTTTCACTTTCACCTTTGCTGTCCATATTTTCAACAAATTCCTTACCTAGACCACAGTACTTTTACATTTATTTACAAACTGTTTTCGAAACAACTTCTCCTTTCATACCTACATATATAGTGTAGGTATTACAAGAACCGTAGCCGTCAAAATTTGTTTTTCGCCTTTGACACGATACGTTAATAAAAATACATTTCCCGCCTCTCGTGATTCGTATCTCATGTCAGTCGGTATCGACATTTGCCCGGAGCCCTGTTATACCTGATTGGCTTTTACAAGTTACGGGTAGTGCTGTCAAAATTTTGCTAGAATGTTTTAGATAGAATAAAGGTTTTTAGTTGGAATAGCCCACTAGTTGAATATTGTGAAGGCTTTCAGCCAATTTTTTGTTGTGCGTTTCCAGGGCTACGCCAGGACACACTTTTTAAAATTATTTGAGTAAAAGCTATTAAAAGTTTATTACCAATATATAAATTTACATAGTATTAAATACTTAATTAACAATAACTATCTATATGTACACTTAAATTAAAAAAATGCGAACGCGTATAAGAATTGCAGGGGTCATTGGGCGTCAAAAACCCATTTCAAACATTCACATCGCTGTCAACGTACAACGCACGAACGCCGGCAGCATTTTGCCACGTTGGATGGCAATGCTGATTCTCTGGCCGAGGAAAATTCCAGCCCTCTGGTCACGTGAAGAGAAGACTAACCGTTTGCTTACATCTCAAAATACTCGATGAGCACTCGGACCCCATGGAAAAAAAAGGTATTTAATACTTTACATATGTTTGTGATAATGTCTAGTAAACGCATGTACATAAACAGACCTTTCCTTTGAATTGCGCACAGATTAATTTTCTAAATCTAGAGTTCATTCTGCATCCACACAAAAATCGTTGATCCATAACAACTACGTACCTTCGTTAATCTAACGCACACGTCAATTCTAACTCGACAAAAAAACTAAAAAAAAAACCGAACTGGCAACCACCGACGGACGCGTCGAACATTAAAAAAAAAGAAAACATGTTTACCTACAGTGTTGCGAGCGCAAAAAACAAAATAATTGAATCGGGAAGGGGTCGCCCCGGCCGTGTGGCGTCGCGCGTTGATTGGCCGATATTCAAATTGAGAACTAACGAGATATCGTGCGGCGTGTGCGCCTGATGACGTTTTACGGTGCGGCTAATATATTTCCTATCGCCTTAGGGAAGGTGTTAGAGGTAATGGACCGAGGAATGGAGGGAGTGACTTAAAAATTGCAAGACGATATTGGTTGGCGAGGCTTTAGGTACGGCAAATATATTTTTTTATTATTATTTTTATTATAATCTTCGACGTGAGAGCTATTCAGCTTGAGTTTTTGCGACGTAGTGAGCCATATTCTAGTTAATATTGAAAGTAGAAAATATTGAAGGCAAATTGATCACCTGATATATAAAATACCTAATAATAGATACCTATAAAATTCTCTCAATGTTATATTATAGCTTATAGCACAATGGGCATTTTCCAGTATGTTTTTGTTGTCCTAATGTTTACGAATATTATACTAATAAGCATGTAATTCGAAGAAACACACAATACAAGTCCACACGTGTGTAAGTAACATGACGGTATGAAATAACATAATTTATGATACAGCGTGCTTCCGCTGTTGCTTCCGTCGTTCACAGGGTACAGATTGAACATGATTTGCGTTTTTCCTTGTTAGGCTCCGCGTTCTGTGAATCAACATGTTGTAGATGTGATCGTGAAGCATTACATTATTAAGATAAGTAGTTCTGATTTGAAAGAAGAATATGATTGTTTTTTGTTTTGGCTCTTGTGGTACACTAGGTTTTAACATTCCTGGCAGTTTGAAGATGTATACTTTTGAAGCGGGTTGCTGACTAAGAGCTAAGCCAAGTTAATATAGCTTTACTTGCCTATACTGTGATTTTAATTTCGTAGACTAAACTGACAACAGCCAATGACTTTATTTTTTAAATGTTGCAAGGGTATTTTAATATCTTCAATCTTATCGCTTTGAAAAGAGTCAGCCCTTGCCCTCGGAGCAAATCGTCCACTTTCCTATATGGACCACTTTTTCATAATGTCTATATTCCCTACTCATAAATTTTAATTTTGTCATGGATTGTACACGTTCTGTCCAGTTGATAATCTGTCCAGTTGAGAAACTGTCCAGCTGAGAATCTGTCCAGATGCGAATCTGTCCAGTTGCTCCGGAGGGGCTCGGAGCATAGTGTTGTAGGTAAGGCTCAATCATAAGTGATTCATCGAATCGATGTGACATGACTACTCAATTTAATTTTACTGATTGGTGTTAATTAATCTTTTAAGAATATACGTAACGTACAGAGGCGGATTTAATGCCTAGTACATAGTTTAGATTTGGGTAAGTTGTTACACATACTTACATGCAGACTGAATAATTACCTCAACTGTGCGAAATATGGTAAAGTAACTATAGCGCTATGTTTGCAACTGGCACAAACGCCACTGTAAAAGTTTCTAGTATGCACTAACAGTATTTCAAGAAATTGTTACCATAAATAAGGTTTCTTGGATTCGTGCATAAATAACAATTGGCACTTATCCGTGCTTTAAGCAAACCTTCACCACATAAAAGGGCCTATAATCAGGTCTTTACTTATTTTCGGATCACCATGGAAAAAGTGCCGAAAATATTAGTTTTTATTTTTCCTATAAATAAAAAACCCATGAATTTCATGACACCGTAAACCATGGGATCTCAAGATGGTCGCCTATGAAAACAAGGGGGACGTTTACTTAGACGTTATAGTATGGCATTCTTATACATATTGTACTTTTATTTTTACTACATTTACACGGCCACATGATTTTGGTGATTTTCTAAGTCATTCTATGACAAATCACATATCAGTCGTTTTATCTATTTGTGGTGTTTGTAATTTTTATTTTACGTATTTCAAATTTCGATACAATGTATATATTGTTATGAAATAAATTACTTATGACTTATGACTTTTGGGTCTGGTAATTCAACAACGAATTAAAGATATTATAAAATTTATTCATAATTATTTTTATTTTTTTTTATTCTTCTTAGCAAACTCTTTCGTTTGATACCCATATCATGGTAGTGCACAAATAATAACTAGTCCGCCATCTTAGGCCGTCCATGAATTGTCATCAAAACTATAGGTGTATGCAAAATTTCATCTTAATCGGTGGTGGATAACTGCTTTAAAAATCAGTGACAAGATTTGACCCGAACCCACATACATACATAGGTACATTGCAAGTTAATAATAAAAGCTTGTAAAATTAATCAAACGCGTGCACACAAAGCGAATACCCTAATAATATTTTGTTAATTTAACAATTTCACCACATGACTGATTTAGTGGTGCATTGAATAAATCTTCCAATTTTGATCGATATACCTAGTGCCTTCGAGTATAATGGTTGTGTGACATCTGGGCGAACAGACTAAAAAAATAAATTATATATTTGTCTACGGAACCATTTTATAGGTATTTTAATGTCCAGAAACTATTTGAAGGTCGGTCCAAGTTTGTTGTCCTTTTTGATGGAACAGAAAACGAAATTGTCATCACGAAGATCAAAGTCCACCTCCATCACTTTAAGCACATTACTTACCTTTTAGTTCTGATTACTATCTCCGAAGACTTCCTCAATAAAATTGGATAATAAATAATGTATAACATTGTTGGTTAGGGAATGACAGTGTCAGTTACTTTTCTGGTTAATTTAAAGTCCCCGGGTTTAATGGTGAACTTTATGTACCGGCTTTTATGTGCCAATAAAGTTTCTTTGAAACGAAGCAAGGCCGTTAATCTAGAGACCTAATAAAAGAAAAAAAAGTTACCGATGACGATGATAGCGGGTTATTTTCTGACAAAGGAAATACTTTTCTAGCTCCTTCGTCTGAACTTGACGAAGGAAACCTTGTAACAGTACCTACTCAATATCGTGTGCCGGAATCTGGTATACGAGAGTAATTTTTTTAAAAAAAACGTAGTCGCGTCTTTTTGGTGGCTTCAGGAGCCAACATCAGGAGATCTTTTAGGTGAGTTGAAAATCGGTATAACTTTTTACCTTGGGTTCTAATGCTGATTGAAATAACGTCTTTATAAAAATAACGCTTCGCAATTTTCTGAGTTCCCCATGTCCATGTCGTTTTCTGAGAGCCTATCATCTCGAATGACTTGTCAGGCAGATCTGGTTCACACGTTTGGGATACGATTCTATCGTTTTCTGACGACAGATTATCTGTATCGGAATATCCTGCAGGATATCAGAGATTTAAACTGATGATCAAAGATTCACGTTTGTGCTTGGCCTTCACTTATAATCTTATAGCTTTTTCCTACGGCCTCGATCCCATAGGAACCGTGCATGAAAGGTCTAGGTCATGATAGGTGCACGAGGAAATCGGATACGTACGTGCAAACATTACCCCTACAAACAAATTACCTCTTTGAAACATTAACAGGTATACTGTCCAATTAATAAAACAATATTTTAAAACAATAGAATTAATCATATACGATAGGACAGGGAAACTGTTAATTTAGGTTAAAAAGAAAATGCTCTAATTACGATTATTATTTCAGTAGGCCAAAAAATTCGTATTTAGGCACAGTTAATCAAAATAACCGCATACCCCGCTATTTCCACATCAAAGTTAATAGCATAACCTGAGTATTTTATGACGTAATAAATTGTACCTAAATAGGAATAGACTGTTAGCCCATCACCCACATGACGGGCTCCATTAACCCTGACAGTCTGTCTAGAATGAATAAGTAGCCTAGCTACCCATGTAGCTAAGCTACTTATTTATTCTAAACTAAGAATAGACTAGGACCACCTAGGCAGGTACCTACTCCTAGGACCGTCTAGATTATCAACATGCAAGTATTGTTAACCCTCGATAAGGTACCTTCATATTTACACGCGGCAAAATTTTAGTTACATTGGGTTAAATATACTTTTTTTAGTTTTTTGGTTTGTGAGCATAATTATATTCATAGACAGATTTAAAATGTTGGTTTAAAATGCTAGCCACACGTGTCGTAGGATTTATTAAAGAAGTGGCGAAATGCGGGTACATAATGTATATCTACACCTACCCCTTCGAAGAGTACTTTATTTGATGTTTTTTGACATCAAGTTCCTGTTAACTTATAAAGTAGGATACACAATACACATGAGCGTAGCTGTGTATGCAGTTGGAAATACAATAAGTATGTATTACTAACCCCCAGATTCCCAGCTTAAAATGATCGAAGAATTAATGTGACAGATTGTCAAGCACGCGTTACCTGCTGTGATTGGTTGAATGAATTTTCGCCAATCACAGGAGATAACGCGTGCTTGACAATTTGTCACATTAATTGTCCGATAATTTTGAGCTGGAAAACTGGGGGTAAGAGTTCAATTAACAATAAGTTAACCTAACTTATCATATTAAGAATCATGAGATTAAAAAAAAAACTCATAGAAACCGATAAGTAGTAAGAATATAATAATTGGAAAGAATATATAGAGTGGTAGCAAAAATACTCTTTATCCTCACATTAGGTGGTTTACACACGGCACCGCGCACCGCCGCGGTAGGTGGTGAAGCGGATGGCATGTCGCATTGGCCTCTAATAAATTCGTTGATGCCTCACATACACCGCCCGACCGCGGTGCTCTCCCATCCGCGTTCGCGGCGGTGCGCGGTACCGTGTGTAAACCGCTTTACTTAACGAAACCAAATATAAAGACGGATGTTGTCTTTAGATTTTAAGTCACCCAAAAAAAATTTGCAGTTTACTTTCAGTAAAGAGGCATTTTCTAGAAAACAGAGTACCAGTCACAAAAAATTACGCCTACTTTTACCCGACTGCCGATAGTGATGTAATTTGTTATCATTACTAGTGTTACTAAATCAAATACACTATTACAGTATATGACTCTTTTCAGTTTTAGCTATACACTGCCAGCAATCATACTCGACAACAATTACCAATATTTTTCAAAACTGCAATTTCTATACACATTTCACAATCCACCCGCTCGAGCGCTTCAGCGCTAGACTGTATAACACTTCAATCGCCACTTGCAGCGAATGAAGCGGACAAACAGTGGAACAGGCGCTTCCAATTCGTCCGCTAATTGAATATTGCCCAAGGGTGATATAACTCTCTCCAGTGCACGAATCTGTGACGACTATACTCGTACTGGGAGCCAGTTGTTTTGCTTAAACAACAATATATGTACGTCAGGGAATAAAAAATGGCGCAAAAAGAGTTTCGGGTAGTGTTCGTAACGTTGGGCCGCGGTCACAGGGTTTATGTTACCTAAGCGAGAATTCGGTGGTGCGTGATGACCTCTGAAATAAGAGAGGAGGTATGTGAAGTATGTGTTACCTAGATTAACCTAGTATTTTGGTGAACTATTTAATTGGCTGCCAAAACAAATCCTACAAAAGGAAAGCCAAAACTTTCTCGTTTTTAGCGTCTGTTTTTGAACCGACTTTCCAAAAAGGAGGCGGTTCTATGTTCGACTTTATATTTGTTTGTTTGAAAGAATATGTTCCCAAATCGGTCTCATTTTAACATGGTGAAGATCTGATGAAGAACTTGGGAGATATACAACAGAACTCTTCAATAAATGACGACAAATCTCTCGGGATTGCTGCAATCGCATGTTTGTTACTGTGTCATAACATACTATCACGCCAGTCACTCTAAAGGGCTACGCAGATGTGTACAGTTCACCTTGGTACTCTCTCATTTCACCTGTTATGTTCAAGTTTAATGATATTCGGGTAATCTATTCTGGCATTATAGGTATCTTACTAAAGAACTCGCCTATGAGGTACAACTACAAAGAAAATAAAAACTACTGACTTTCAAATAGATATGATGATAAAACACTACAAAATTAAAAATAACTGGGAGTCGTTGTCTTTGATAGGTACCCATTTTTTTCGTTAAGGATTGGTTTCGTTTTTTTTATTACTATACGAAAGAAACTGACAGACACGATTAACATAATACTTCTCCTTCTTTTTCTTTTCTTTCTACAGATACAAAACAGTGGGCATTTATTTATGTCTATAAGTGACAAACATGTACCACCATCATAAGGTATTTCATACACCAAAAGACGTCAAATGATCTCAGAAAAAGTATGCACAAAATAGCCCATAACATAAATCAGACGACAAAAGAAACCCCATAATGTTCGTTACTCAGAATTTTATTGCGTCTAAATGACGTACAACGAAATACCAACGTTCGGTTAGCGTATATACGCTTTAGTTTTATCGTCGCGTTTAAGGGTTAAGTGCGAAAAGGAATTTAGATACGTCGCAGGGACGTGGAAATACTTTCGCGGGTTATAAGTACTTACATGTCGTTTATGAGGCGTGGATCGTTGTCGGCTCGTCTGTTGTGTCGTTTATATTGTTAGATTAAACAATCAATGACCTTTTTTGCGTCTTTTTGACGTGTGGGTCGATTAAAGTAGGCGAATTGTGCATTACCGGGGTTTATTGTAAGCAAGTGTATAGCATGTAAAATTGTCAATGGACAAATGCATAAGACAGCATTTGTCTGCTTACCCGCCCTTAAAGTTGATTATAAACATTATTTTCCAGGTACAGTCATGTAATAAGCTCTGAAATGAGTTAAATATTAAGGATGAGAGGCAATTATGAATGAATTAAACTATTCATTATTATATTTCTGAGTATTTTTTATTTCATTCATGATGTTTTATTTTATTTTATTGATGAAAATAGTGAATGAAGTTCTTCACTTAACTATTTATATTTACCTCTGCGTATTCCGTTTGTGTTCCTGATGTCTAAAAATAACCGGCCAAGTGCGAGTCGGAATCTCGCACGAAGGGTTCCGTACCATTATTGCAAAAACGGCAAAAAATCACGTTTGTTGTATGGGAGCCCCACTCAACTATTTATTTTATTCTGGTTTTATTATTTGTTGTTATAGTGGCAACAAAGAGATGTATTTTCATCTGTGAATATTTCAGTCTGAATTGTCTAGCTATCACGGTTCATAAGATACAGCCTGGTGACAGACGGACAGACATACAGACATACAGATGGACCACGGAGTCTTAATAATAGGGTCCCGTTTTTACCCTTTGGGTACGGAACCCTAAAAAATAATGAAGCTCTTAATAAATCGTGTTCAAATAGAACCGAACAAGGAATTATTATGAAGATATAGTCAAGCGTTAACAGGACATTATCATCCTATGTAACCCACTCCCATTTCCCCTTACAACTAAATATCATACAAAATAACCATTATGTCGAAGTGTCGTAGCCCCTCGTAGCACTTCGTAGCAGCTCGTAGCACCTCGTAGCACATTGTAGCGACCCGTAGAATAATGTTAATGTTTCGTAGACAATGGTTATTGTAACATGTTCACAGTATTGAGGTTACATAATAAAATATATGTACATACATTGTATGAACATGTTTGGATTATTTGGTATAATATTGAAGGTGTATTTTCTGCCAAAAGGCATAGCCGAAGAAGCTGGAAGCTACATGAATACAATCATCAATACTTTTTTAGGAAAATTGATACTTTATTCCTTACATTTAAAACAAGATACAATTAAAACAAGATTTGAACATTTCCAAGTACTCAAGCCTTGTTGCCAATACGTTCTGTTATATTTCCAACATCTTGCAAGAAATACAAATGATTGACGTCAGAACCGGTTCTGTTTCTACTATGTATAAAGTGTTCATTTCACTTCTGTTGTCCATTGCCGTCATCATCTGTCTAGCCTTTTTCCCAAATATATTGGGGTCGGTTTCCAGTCTTACCGGATTCAGCTGAGTACCAGTGTTTTACATCGAGCGACTGCCTATCTAACCTCCACAACCCAGTAACTGGGTAACACGATACCCCTTGGTAAGACTGGTGTCAGATCTCAGGCTTCTGACTACCTGTAACGACTATCAAAGATCTTCAAATGACAGTCGGGACCAACGGCTTAACGTGCTTTCCGAGGCACGGGGGAAACTCGGTATGTTGAAATGGTCACCCATCCACGGACTGACCTCGTCAAGCGTTGCTTAACCTTGAAGATCGACCAGTGCAGCTGTTATTATTTAGCCACGAGCTCCTCCGTTGTCCTCTGTTATCCATTTCCGTGAATATTATAATTAAGGGCGTTTCATATAAGAACTCCTATTTGGTCAGATCTTATAACAGGTTTAGGATGACATCGACGATTTTGGCTATAGTGTATCTAGACATTATTATACAAGTAATGGATATCCTCAAATTAGGGTGTGGTTAGTTTTTAGCTTCATAGTGATCCAAATTGACTCATTCCAGAATATGACAATTAGTAATGGCACCTTCAGTAGCGCCCATCAACACCTGTAAAGCAAAATTACAAAAGAATGAAGGAAAAAGAAAAAACCTTTCAAGTACACCTTAATTTACCGCCTCAAATAAGCTGTAAGAGACAAACTCATTCAGCACAACCTTATGAACGTAATCCCAAACCTCGAAATTAAACTGCAACCCAACAATGGCTTACAAAATTTTATTCAAACAAAATTCACGAAGTGGATATCTTTCGATAATGACTGCTATTCATACTAACAATACAGCCAGACCGGATCTATAAAATCTCCCCATTCAAGACGTAGGTGCCTTATTCAACGGGATTTCTTACGAACGAGACTCTATAACAATTCATTATAAGCCCATTGAGCTATTTCTATTGTTAACTTGGCCCATTATAGTCTCATTTAGCTTAGACCGTATTATAGGGTTAACAATGGCACTTTGTCGGTTCAATTATATCACGGGGATGTTCAAGTAATTCGGGGTTGATGTGTTGATGGGTTGCAGTATTTATGAGGTATAGAGCGCGTTGGGACCACAGGGTTGCGGATTACGCATTGATTACGCATATTATATTATACTTTCTTGACATGTTGTTGTAAATTGGTCAAGAAACCATTTCTAATATGCAAAAAAAGATTACGTCATGATTTATCTTTGTATAGGTAGGAAATACTAAAAAACAGGTAATCAAAAAATATTGCGACCACAAATATATTTTCTTTTTTCAAATCTGGATTTGCTTTGACTCTAGTCTAGGTCAGAGGTGACTTACCCGGAAGAAATTTGTTCACTCTAACTTTGAAGAATTTCGGGTTGAATGCTTTCGGAAACACAGACACAGGCAGTGAGTTTCACTCTTTTGCTTCATAATGCTTTGAAGGCTGTTCGGAAGTGCTTGGTGCCGAATCATACTACACATTATTCGGTACGTTGTAGATACCGTAGATAATTTAAGACCCATACCGACAGACTTTTGACGACACGGTTGGCGCAAAGTTGTACGATCGGCTGCTACCGCAGGTTCGATTCCCGCACGGAACAAAGATTTGTATGGCCTACACATAGTTGTTGTTTCGGTCTGGTTGTTTGTGTATGTGAGTTAATATGTTTGTAAATGCACCCACGATACGATAAGTTCCTAGTATGAGGTTAAGAAAAGACTACACATAAATAATGAAATCATAAACTATGTTGAAAATATCAAAGGGTTTTGGCACGCAGTTTCAACTTTGTGAATGTGTTCTGTAGTTTTAAAACGATAATAGCGCTCTGTAGCTTATTAATACTATATTGTAATCCAATATTGCATTTCGTTTCCCGAGTATAATGCTACGTGATATTGTCTTCAGATGGAATGTGATGGCGTATCGTTATTGTGTGGTTCGAGTGTTGCTAACGAACCTGGCAAACTATAATTCATATTTATATGAAGTACGAAACAATACGCTGCTACACAGGTAACACTTTGTTTTAAAAAATGCAGGTTTGTACAGTTGAACAAGCTTTTTGGTATACTATCAGCAGTTTTAAACTTGGGATTGGTCATAACTTAGCTGCCTCGGCCTGTTTTTAATTATCTATTTATTGTATTTTTTAATTGTTTGTTTTACTCTAGATGCTTTTACATCGTCCTCACATATATGTATTTTTCCAACAAGAATGATGTAACCAAATACATGTACATTTAAGGTATTTTTTTAAGGAAATTGTGGTGTTTCTTGTCCGTTCTTCTCCATAACAAGCTAATTTGCCGAATGGACGGTAGACTTAATTATTATTACTTTTAAATTTAATTTTTTGATGTTCAAAAGTGTCGCTTAATGGCCTAATTGAATTTATGAATTTTGATTTTGAAGAACAATGGTTTACTTTTAAAATAATACTAATAAGAGTCAATGAAATAAACTTGAAAAGTTATTCAGCATCATCATAATTTCAGCCGAAATACGTCCACTGCTGAGCATAGGCCCAAGTGTCGACACATCCTCCAAGGCTCGACACATAGACCGGAATATAAAAGAAATTACCTATTCAATAAATATGAACATTAATAGTGTAGCGGAAAGTTAAAATTTTCCCGTATACCAACTAAAATAAAAATAATCTTATGATAATATTCATAATTATTGACCTATTTGATTCTTATTTAGTTATAAGTACACCACTTAAATGTGGAGGTCGTAATTATTGATACATTCATTGTGTCTTTATGTCAAATGTGTATTTGTTTATGTCAAAACGTTATGTTACCTTTATAAATAGGATAACATAGTACCTAAGTTTACTCATAAATTGGGTCATTACCGCTTAGGTTATTTGTTTAGCTTAGTATAAAGCAATAGTTAAAATACTATTCATCATCTGAGGCACAAAAGCACATCTCTAGTCTAACTTTTGCGTGATAGACGGGTGGTATGAGTCGAGCACTATTTTCTAATACAAACTCCACACGATCCAGCAAAACAGATGATATTCCCGAAATTCAGCTGATCCCGCGAAAATAATTGAAAAGCAATATATTGCAGACAACTGCGAACTGGCAACAACTAAACGTGTTTATACGTTCCTCACTGCCGAGAGTACCTCCACTCTAGTAGTTTCTAGAACAACTTCATACCGCGTACTTTAAGTTGGCAAGTTCGTAAAACAAATAAGGCATTTGAATTTCTCTGCCCACTTCCAATTGAATACCCCGAAGTTGGAGTTCTGAACTCACCAGCGCTTTAAAAGTCATGTTTTAAAAAGGTTACTAAGGGAAACTTTACTCGACTGTGAACTGTAATAGATGTATCTATTAGGTTTTTAATGTGTTCCTTAATGGACCAGATCTTGAGGTACTTTGAAGCGAATTTTGTTATGACAGTTTTCTGATAGAAAATGTATGAATATAAGTTCAAATGAATATAATTATTTTTCTTGGCACTCAGGTTTAAACTAAGTTCAATAAGAGGATAGAGAGGGATAGCCCTCTCAATTCTCTTTATTCATGAGAAGTATTCACGTAGCCTGTTTCTTAGATGATCAATCTAAAACTGTGTTCATCAAACTATAACCGCGCTTTCCACTAAGTTCTAACACGTTCCAGAAATAATTGTATAATACAAGTATCTACCCCTATGTCTATGTTGTTACGGTTTCAAACTGATAGTCAGTCGTCAGAATTTCGTGGAAACTCTCTGCTGCTATTCTATGAACGAACAATGACTTTTCTAGGCTTCCTGGCTTATAAAAGTAGAGTGGTGCTGTAGTAATTCAGACTTGTACTAAAAATAACTTTTTTATAAAAAAATGCAACAGACTTCTAAATAAAAACACAAGTGATATCTCACACATCACACACAGTGAAAAATAACATCAATTTCGGAAGTAGGTGTCCCTTGTTTTCTTTTATTCGTTTTTTGACACCGACTTCCGAAATTGAAGTTATTTGATATTGAAGTCATCAGTTTGTAGTGTTTTTATTTAGTGGTCGGTTGAATTTTTTTGTAAGAAAGTTTTATATATTTCACTTTTTAGTAGTAGTACATAATGAACCAATTCTATAAGCTAAGTACCTATAATGTACCTAATAACATGAAACTTGAACAAAACCGGCGGAATGAGAGTATACCAGAGTGAACTGTCACACCTGCGTACCCATTAAGAGCGTATCAGTGTGATGTTATGTTATGAAATGATGAAAACAATAAACAGACATGCGATAGCAGCTATCTGGAGTGATTTGCCGTCATTTATTGAAGAGTTCTGATGTATATCTCCGAAGTTCTTCGTCAAATCTTGATGAAATTTAAATGGGACCACATGACAAGCATCAGCATTCAAATAAAAAAGAATCATTAAAATCGGTTCGTCTAGTAAAAAGTTCTGAGGTAACAAACATAAAAAAAAACAGTTTAACCACCTCCTTTTTGAACCACCTCCTTTTTGAACCACCTCCTTTTTGAACCACCTCCTTTTTGCGAAGTGGGTTAAAAAACTAGATACATTTAGCACTTAACGAATTTAAAACATCGTCCTGAATTTTTGAAAATCTTTTTAATTTGAAGGAGTCATAAATAATTCCTAATTATCGATATTATGTTACATTGTACGTTGAATAATTTGTGGTGCAAGTGGGCCTTTATGCCTGCTTAACATTCAACGTTACTTTTAATGCATTGTCAATTTTTCAGGGAGTGAAATTACTCACAAATAGGTACATATAAAAACAGTTTTACTTACTCTGAAATGAATTTACGTAACTCGACAAAATGTAGGGAATATAATATTTTTTGGCTATTTCGGGGTTGACCCTGTAGGAAAAGTTATTTATATTCATAAGTAATTCTAATTACATTCCTGAAATACTCATCATCATCATCATCATATCAGCCGAAAGACGTCCACTGCTGGACATAGGCCTCCCCCAAGCGTCGCCACATTGACCGGTCCCGTGCGTCTCGCAACCAGCGGATCCCCGCAACCTTCACGAGGCACGAGGCCTGAAATACTAATGAATAAAAATTCACGCAGGATATGGTAGACCGGCAGGCCAACATCACTGTCTGTCTAATGCACATACTGTGAACAAGTGCAACATACCTAATGTTCTTTTAAGTAAGTAAAAGGTTGAAGGTTAGATTTGATAGTTTCTAGGAAAGAGCCACCTTTGGTTAGTCAGCTCCTTTAATTAGACAACGTTCAGACACACAGTACTCATATGGATCTAGGTAAACTTACAGTTCCTTTTTTTCCTAACATTGGTCATTCAGCATGTATTTATTTATTTTGCTTTAACATAACACGGCTAAAAGCATTACATTTGTACACACATTTCTGTATCTTTATTCGATATTATAGCAGTTATGCTGAAAAACGTTAGATTTCTTTCAGTTATAATTTTTGTTAGTATATGAAGCCATCGTGACAGTCCGTGGTGGAAAGGAATGGACTGGTGGAAAAGTGAGAGGCTGTTGCCCTGCAGTGGCACAATATAGGCTAGTTACAATAAGTATTTATAGTAAGTCATAATTGCCTTAATAGCTTATATAAAACATTTCGAAGTACCATCCAATGTTTATTGTACTGTAAATAATTTAGGACACTAGTTGTAAACACGTCGAGGTCATAGTTCTAGATATAACAGCTATATTTGTGGGTTAGAACGCGTTTACTTCAACTTGCGTGTCAAATAAGTAATTAATATACCTGCGTTTGCCTTTGTGTCAGTACAAGGAACATGAATCTTGGAGGAAGGCAGAAATATTATCGATCGATAATAGACTGATGTAAGAGAACATTTCTTTTTTTCTTAACTTGGGTAAACCTTCAATAGGCGTCTGGAATTTATGGGCAAAGACCAGGGAGTGTAGGATTTTTACCTCACTAAAACCACCCGGTGATCATCAGCACGTAGAAGGGGTCCCGTGACTTCTCAAAAGACCACCCCGGAATCCCTCTATGCAACGTCTGTTAGGGCACATCCCCTGTCGGGAGAAAGAGAAAAAAGCACCTCCTCCTAGCCTCGCTGTGCACGGCAGCACGTGATCACTGTGCCACCGTCTTTCCTGGTGTCACTTGGTGGACAAACATGGTCCCTAATCTGACCACCCATGGTCCCGGAATCCCGCCTGCCTTTAACGCAGGCCGGTCGAGGCGGCTGCCACCAAGACACCTTTTTCGCCGAGTGGGATCGGTTCTCTCAAGATGTAAAGGTACCTAACAATGGATTTAAATATTTATAGATTGAGTATCCTTATTTTTCTTCGAATGCAGTTTAATGGTAACTGCCCTGACTTACGAGTTGAAGGTTGTGAGTTTAAATCCAGGCAGGTGCTATACTTTGCGAAATTTCTTTCATCACCACTGCTTTTAAAACGTTGAAGGAAAACATTGTGTGTAAATCGGCAGCACTGGCACCAAAAGTTCGAAAAACTGGAATATATATCAACCCACCCTCGGCCCGCCTGTTGGATTACAGCCCACTCCATCTCATAAAGAAGAGGTGTGTGTCCCAGCAGTGTAAACATCATAGCCTGATTATGTAATGTTTATGCGTTTTTCTATCTTTAAATAGTATAAAACAAAATGGCTAGACAGCCTCAATCTCTTTCTCCGCTTACAGATTGCGATATGGTTTTTACTAATAGAAAGTGATTAACAAAGAAGGTTTGTGTATACAATAAGAAGGTTTGTGTATACAATATATTCCGTGCGAAGCCAGGCCGGGTCGCTAGACTTCTATATATTAGTGTGGGTCGGTATAAGCCATACGAGAGCAATTCTTACCGTAGTAAACCGATTATCCAGTCAGCAAGTCAGGGAAGTCGGCTATATCGCCGTGAAGGCTCTTCTAATGCACTTCTTAAGCCCGTACAACCGTTAGCAGAACTCAAGGGCCAAAAGAAGCCTTCTTAAATATAACGTGTTAAGTAAGTGCAAGGCGTAAGACTTTCTTATTTGGATTTTGCGTCTTGTGCATAATTAAATAATTATATGTATTTAAGGTTTATAGTTAATCAATACAGGTACTAGGATAGTCAAAAAGTGTTTGTGAAGAAACTAGATAATGCCGCTTATTTACTCGACCGCCAAAGAAGGGTTATTTAGTGAGGTAAACCGCAAATATTTTTTTAATGAAATATTTTATATGTTCAAAACACAAAAACAGCGCAAGTATTCATTTACTTAATAAACTCTGAGCATACTTTCAGGACTACGTTTATTCTGTTATACGATGTAAACCAAAATTGCGACACGTCACGACCAAAGCCGCAGCTTAAAATTAGTCTTATAATTGTTTCCGAGGTGTCCCTACGACATTGTTATTCAAAGCGTGTCGCCCACAAATCGCGGGCTTCTTAATTGCGAGCGTAATTTAATATTTTTCCAAAGGGCCATTATACGCTGACAGCGCCATCTGTTGGGACACTGATGACGTAATAAGTGTTTTGTGATGATGGAACTATTTACTTAACACAATGTAAGAGACAGAATAGAGGGTAAGTGGACTGGATACTTTAGAGCCAGACGGCTTATGTGTAGCGTTTGAATTGAATACAATGTTTGAATTGAATGAGTTTTATCATGGACGGATAAAATACAAATACCTATTATATTTTCTGAATTACCTACTTGTGTTTTCCGGCAATCAGCGTTTTCTAGCATGCGTAACAATATAATAAGTTCTTTAGCTAGGTTGCTATTTTTTTTTACTCTAGTAACAATTGTAGACCGCCATTGTTCGACCTATAACTATAGTGGAATCCAGCACTTGCTGCTATTTTATTACAACCTATTATGCATTTGACTTCAATTGTAAACAGAGTTAAATGTTAACAATAACCATAAATTTAAATATTAAAGTTACAGCCGTGATATGACATAAGTACCATTTTTTTATGGTTTGTTCATAGTTCATTTAACTCTAGACAACACAACCTGGAAATTTTCGCCGTCTGGAAGACCATTTTAGAACCACGTTAGGTCATGCAATCCGTCCCGTAGTAAATAAATAATGTAGCATTACACTATTTATATATATATATCTCTCTTTCGCTCAAAATCCAATATCAGTAACACTATAAGTTCCTCAGCCAATAGGTTGTAAACGATTCAAAGGCTCGTAGAACTTGTTATCCGCCGTAAAGGAGATCAGTTATGACGTCACACACAGTTGAACACAATAACCCATCTTACCGGCACAATATAACTACCTTCTATGTCAAATATTGTTAGAAGTCGTGCCTCGGGAAGACAGTGCGATCAAGTGAATATAATTAGTGATTTTTACGAGGATGTCAAGGTTCGAATTAAGGATATTCACATCTATCAATATGATTTGTGTGCTAGTTCTAATTTAAGGGTACCCTTTTCTGTAATTACTTACAGCAAATTGGACTTTTATCGTATCAATAACATTTTTCCATGAAATCGATGCATCTTTACCAACGCAGTGGCAGTTTATTGAATTTTTGAAGAAATCAGCTGGACGAGAGGCAACAAATTCTTCAAAGGCATTTTGAAATGTCTCTCGAGTATTGTTTTTTTTTCCGCCGACTGGAATAAGTAGAAAGATTAGGCGCAAGGTCTGGTGAGTATGGTGCATGACGGAGAGCTTCCAACCCCAGCTCTTGTAACTTGGAGAGCGTCTGCTTTGCAGTGTGATGTCACGCGTTGTTGTGCAGAGCAGCAGAGACGAGCAAAGCTGGTTGGAGATATGCGAGCTTCTCCATCTATGTTCAGGGGGTTTGGTTTCCGCACTTAGTCCCTCAAATGGACCTTTGTACGTGCGCGCTTCTCCATTATTATGTTCAGTTCTTCACAGTACACATCTGCAGTAATGCTCATCCCGTTTGGTAAGAAGCTGAGATCACACAGGCCGTAGACCACAAAACAGATACCATCACATTTCTGAGGGTACATTTTCATAACCAACTTCCTGAGCGCTTGCGACTGTCAATTTGTCATTTTTCGTCGTAGGAAACATTGCGGTTCAAAATTCCTTCGTTTGTGTGCCTGTTGAGCAGTGCAAGGCACGTCTCTACGCGTACTTCGCACTGAGTCGTTGAGTTCGTGAGGCACCCATTTGTCAAGCTTTTTTACCTTGCCAATTTGATGCATATGGACCAATATTGTTTTGATGCTAACAACGAAAGCTGCTGCTAATTCAGCCGTAGATTGAATATCATCAGCTTCCACAATCTCCTTTAAATCGTCATTGTCGACCAAGGTTTTCGGCGATCACGGCGTTTATTGTTCAGGTTAAAATTTTCAGATCGGGATCGGGCAAACCAGGTGGTGCGTTCGTTTGTAGTGTTCACTCCGTAAACTTCGTTGATGTTGCGTACAGCTTGTGCCACTCGGACGGTACTCATTATCCATAATTACTAGAATTAACGTATCCATGATGACGAAAAAAGGTTCAAATGCGATGAAAACATAACGCTAATCAATATAAAAATGAATATTTTAGTTGGCTTCGCACGGTTTGTGCATTTAGCCAGTATCACGTTAAGGAGTTATAGTTCCTTTAGTTTTTAGTCTAATGTCTCAGTTAGGCCCCAGTAAAATGGCGGTAACTTTTTTGGAAGCTTCTACGGAGTTTTGAAGAAAACATAAACAAACTCATGTTCTGCCGCTGTGTTTTACTTGCCCACACTCGTGGACGTTCCCCAATATTATTAAAAAAAAAACACAATTTTGAAACTATTAATATTCAATTTAACACAATTTTAGGAAAATAAAACAGAGAAGCAACAGACTCCATCATGTTGCCTCCAAAACTCCAAATTACTAATTTTGGAACAAGAATTCCATGTTTTTAAAATAAAATTGATTTGAAATTAGAATTCTTAGTCAAACAAACAATATTTTGATTTGAAATGGCTGGTTCTTCAGAACGTCAATTTCATAGGTAAAGAGCTATAGTGAAAGTGGAACTCTACCAGCGTGTCTGATCCCTACTTTTAGATCTTCAAAGCAAGAGTTAACAAGTCTCTTCTGGGCTTGCTCATTCCATCGTAGATCTCATCAACTGCTTTAAATTTCGCGAGATCGAGGTCCAAAAAAAAAACCAGCTGCAGGAACACAAAAATACATGTTGGCTTGATAATGCAATCAGCGTATTTATAATAGGCAAGCAAACTGTTAACTACAATATATTTAAGACGATCTTCGACTTCATACAAGTGTTAGGTTTCTCTTCTATTCATATCGTATTTGTATAAGTTTCACATCCCACACTGGTTTCACAAAGCCTTGCACTTCGAGACACCGACAAGTTGCAAGTTGAGCCAAGTCTTGCAGACTCTTGTTACAACTTGCAACAATAATGTTATGGTACATATCTTACACAAGTGCTGTACTATTTTTGCTTGGTAACGAGGCATTTCTGACATTATGACTCTACTTCACTTATTAAAGTTTAAAAGAAAAATGTATAGGCTTTTTCATATAGGAAACCTTGTTTTTCCAATAAAGCTTACCAGAACATATTGGGGCAAGGAGTTCATTCATGTGATTAGCAAAAGGTACCCAGCCAGGCAGGCATCGTACTCATGACTAATCGCGCTAACGCTCAACAAATTGAACTAGGTCCCATCCCAAATCCCAAATTAATATTATAAAAGTGTTGGGTAATTTCATTTAATTTGCTTTAACTTACTGTTACATGGAATGAAACTTGAGTTTACTCAGTTTACTATACCACTTCGGAGTTTAATAGTACTTGTAGGTTCTGTCCAAATACCACAACTGCGCTAATACATACTATGTAATTGTGCAACATTGTTGTCTTACGTCGAGTTATGTCACCACTTCGCCGGCTGCAATTCAGTGCAACGCATGAATTACAGTTTATTAGCGGTCAGTAATCTCAGAGTATATGTGCAGTGTTGTATACTTTTTAATTAAGCAAACAAGATATCTTGATCTCGTTATCAAAGAATGTAAGATAAATCAGATTAGGATTTCTAAAGAAAAACTTCAAATATTTAATTAATCTCGGAGATTACTTTAATCACTTACCTCGTTAAAGTACGCACATCGATGCAAACCAATTAGTTATTCAAGACAATTGACGCTACACACAATACGTTCGGGTAGAGTGGACTAAGAAAGGGCGCCAACTTTCGCGCATGCGCCCAGCAAAAACAGACCGAAAGACCTCCAGTCACACGAAGCCAGTCTTCGCGGAGACGTCGTACAGAACGGACGTCGCTCGAACTGATCAAAATTACATTTCGCGAGTGTTGAGACTTATAATGATTCGGTTGTTGGTTCGGGGTTTAGTTAGGTAGTAGCGTGCGATGCGCGGCTTGCGCGATGTTGGCTTACCTGGTCGTGGTACTGACAGTGTTGGACGTCTGTGTGCCTCTGTACCATCACCAGTTCGCAGTCTTCGTCCCCGGTGGGCCAGAGCGGGCCCACGAACTGGCGCATAGACATGGCTTCATTAATCACGGGGAGGTAAGTGTGGATGGGATGCTGCGGACAAGTGATCTATCTTGCGTTGTTTTTCTTTCATTTCTGCGAGGACCAAGAAAAAGCTTATTGTACGACCGTTATTAATGAACTGTTTGGAGTAGGGATTATGCCTTTATTTCTTATGAGAAGCGTACTTATAGTTGGGTTTAATTTGAGAAAATAATGTTCGGAGTAATTCTGAAAACAGAGAAGCTCTAAAGTTCTAGATCGGTTTTTGCCATGCTTTGAAGTACGTTATCAATTTTATAAGTTCCCTTCGTGTTCATAAACGCTTCAAGCAGAATTTCAAGCAGTTCTAGGTAATACTAAAGCGGTAGTATCGTTTAGATTTAAAGTATAGAAAAAATGAAATAGCATTAGCGCTTTTCATGAAACACGAAGAACAAGGAAATCCTCTCAATGTGCTATTTTTAGTAGTGTGAGAAGTAAGAACGATATCTTTCGATTGCGAATACTTATAGTTCTATGAGAGATTTTTTTAAGTTCCTCATACCCGTTAAGGTTAAAAGATTCATGTTTTTGTAACAGCTCATTTAATTGTCAATTTTGTAACACTGAATGATTTATGAACTTTATTGTGGAATGTGGCATGGTAACAAATAATAAATGTATGGGGAAAATTGTTCATTTTATCATGCACATAAATTACGAAGCTGGACTATGTTCAGTGAATAAAAAACAGCAATTTGGTAAAACAATGATGTTATTCGCCAATATTCATGAAAGCCAAATAGGTTGAAACATTCCCAGTTTCTAGTTTTGTGGTAATGTTCTACTTCCAATGTGCCTACAATAATAATAATGTACCTACACAATTAACGTGGAAAAGTCTTATTGGAAAATTATTTTCTTTTCCTGTATATTTTGAACTCACAGAAAAATGTCTGTAACAATTTCATATTTATGGGTACTTATTAGTTAGATTGGTAATAATTGAATACCGTCTAAGGACTACTTAGAGCAAAGGTGGTATTTTATCACTACTTTGACGAAAAACCAATATAACTGAAGGCATCATTCAATACATTATTAAAAGCGAAACCGTACATAACTTCATAAAAATACGCATTGTTTCATACAAAACATTCTGGCAGTTTTACTATTAGAGAGAAAATGTTTTAGACATCCGTAATACAATAAACGTAAAAGTTTTGATATATTTAAACTTTCAAGGCAAGTGAGGTCCCTACGAGGGAAACTTTATAAATGTGAGGATAAAAATAGTGGGATTTGGGCCACATGTGGTTGGTTACAGGCTAAAACATGGTAGAAAAGGTTTGCTATAGTTTCGAAAAAGGTTTACTGGGAGTTTCAGTTTTATATGTACCTACCTACTTATAAATATAAGTAACATGAAATGCTTTTACATCACCAGAGTATTTGGCGTTTATTTATATGTTCGTAACTATCATCTCTAAGGTTTTCAAAGAAATAGGATCGTAAAAGTTGCCGTGAGAAGAAGAAAATGTTTGCATACTTCCATAGACTTTTCGTATGAACTATTTGGGCTGGATAGCGTTGACGGATCAGCTATTATTATAGTAATAATAAAATACGAGAACGTACGTGAAGTACAAAATTATTAAAACAAAGTTCAATTGTTCTTCACCTGTGAATAGTATTATGACTTATGATATGACTCTTATAGCGCAAGAAATAAAAATGACCTGCATATTTTTACAGTAAAAGTAGTGGAGGTATTACCTACGGATTGATTGATAGGTAAATGCGGCAACATGCAAAACTTGGTGAACTGGTTGATGGTGAACCTGCATCATTGTTCTAGTTAATTAAGAAAAAAAAGGACTTTAATTTTTACAACTTATATACTTAATAACAATATAATGATAGAAAGTACATTTTAAGCAAAAATTTGCTTGTATTAAGGAATGTATTGATTGATTTATACTTATAACATCAATCTTTTTTTACTAAATTAACAATAGTCACCAAGAAAAACCTCTTAAAGTATTTCTGTTTTCATAAATTATAGCCTTAGTATTTTTTTGAAGCTTTAAAGTTTAATCACTGTAAAGTTTCATCAAAATCCATTCACCAGTTTTTACGAGAAAGAGTAACAAACATTCCTCCATCAATCCATCCATCCTTTTGCGTTTGTAGAATAGATTATTAAAGAAGAAGAGAATAATATAAGTAGGATAAACAAACAAACCAAAAACGATAAAAACAATATTATGAGCCACTCAGCAATGTGTGAAACAAAACTGTCAGTGATGATAATCGGAAAATAAAACCTCTAATGACATCTAATTATTGTACCTAAACAGTGAATAATTCAAATATTCTTGGATAGAGTGATCGAAGAGTAAATAATGATATAATCGTTGCTATATTGCTGCGTCACGATTAGATAAGCAAAATAAATACACGCCGCTCCGAGAAACGTGGAACATTCCGTTTAGGCGGCAAATTATTCCAGGAGATGTTTGGATTTAGAATCGTATTGAGCAAAGCATTTTACTATAAGTTGCTTTATTATATTTTGATCTAAGTAGCTTCTAATTCAGCCATATTTCTTGCCCGTTGTTAAATTTCGTTTTTTTTTTACTAAAAAGGAAGAGTGAACGAAAACATTAAAAAACTTTAATAAAAACTAAAATACTTTTATGAAAAGGCTCATCGTTGTATAGTGCGGTGTAGTTTAAATTGTTTAATTTCAAGAGAACGATAATACATTTTGGTTCAACTTACGTGTCCCGCACTATACAACAAATTGTTTCAGAAAAAAAAATGTGTACTTATTAAAAAAAAAATAGATTTGTTATAATTACGGTGTACAATAAATTAGGTATATTCCATCTAACTCATGTGAAACGAATTATCCGCATGAATTTCCTTCACTCTTACCTTATTACATTCTGTTTCAGTTTTAAAGCAAACATGAAGAAACTTTTACATAAACTAAACACTCCCCTTAACTTACAAATGGCGTTGTTTTAAGCAATTCAGGCTCTTCCCTTATTTCAAGCTATGGAAATATGTGAACCTAGCATTTTCACGCTAAATATTCTAGGCTAATTTTATTTAAACTTTGTTCGGGAGTTTTCGTGCGATTTTGTTAGTTAACCGTCTGTAAATGAAAGGCATAACTCTGATGCTTTTGACTATGAAATGGAATATTTTAGTTACGAACTCGCGTAAAGGCTGTACAGTAAATTCCTTTGCTCCTTGAACTGTTCAAAGGGGCGGTAGTCTCGTCTCTAATGTAAAAAGTATTTTTAAATTTCGAATGTTTTAGATTTAGACACGTGTTTGATTCTGTATTGTTTTGTTTATTTAGATTGTCAGCAAATCATTATTTTGTAATAGGAATCGAATAGCTAACTTGGATAAATATATATATTTTCATGTATTTTCGCAGTGACTGTGATATTACTATTTCTACAGATTAAGTTATCTATTCTCGCAAATCTTGTGGGCAGATAAGGAAAACGGGTGCTTCCTAATATGATGTTCCTAATGAATGGGATAATAACTTGTCAATACTCAGGGCGGTACCTAAACCCGTGCGTATGAACGTAGCAATTAAGTACTATGTGGGTAGAATTTCTTTTCAGATAATGATGTAATATATTTATTTATTTATTTTTTTAAATCCTTGGAATAAAATAGTCAATTTCACTGTCATAATGGTTGAACCTTTTTATAGTTAGGTAAGTAGATAAGTTTTTTTTTTACTTCAGTAATACAAACAGCAACAAAAAACATGGACTTGTTTGAAGACATTATTCCACCCGGACAATGAAAACCAGAAGCATCCCTCACTACGGATACTTTAATCCCTTCTTATTTAAAATGTCATTTTAAGCTGCGGCTTAAAAAAAAGAAAATGACGGTAAAAATCTTAAAGACAAATGACGACATTCGTCCAAAAGGGAGAGAGGCGAGAGATGATCTTTTCGTGACGTAATCAATTGTTACAGCGGCCTCAAGATAGAGGATTAATGAGAGGATAAATCCCACGATTTATTTTTGGGGTCACCATATTTTTTGTTAAAGAAATGGTTCGCGGCGGTATTTTTAAGTCGCCGGAAATTAATATTTCCGAGAGTCCCAGCTTAATATTATATTTTTTTTTAAAGAAATTAGATTTCTCCGAAAGTATTTGCGTGTTACGTTTTTGTCTCATGGGGCAGGTGACGTGAATTTTAAATCAGGTTTTAGGAAAAAGTCCGGGAATCTAATAATGTCTTTTGTGAACCTTTAAATGGAACCTTTTTAATTTACCTGTTCGTAGAAAGTATAGCTCGGGGTAAGTTTTATTTGCATATTTATTTATTGTTCAGTTTAGGAACAGGCAGATTAAGTCCCTAACTAATCAAATATTTTGTATTACATGTTAAAATTAAATGTAAAAAAAATATAAATTCTTCAGGAAAAGTTATTTTATTTGGCGGAAATACTTTCAAGCCTTTTCCCGCCAAGGCTAAATAAATGCTTTTCGGTTTGAAGGTTACACACGAAAATATCAGTACGTGCTAGTTTCCCATCTACAAAACATCTCTTAGATGTAAACTTTCTCTCGTTTCGTTCTTGTTAAATCAACAATACCTAAAAGATGAAACTTATAACCTGTATCCTTAATAATATGTATCCTTTAGTAACTTTCTAGCTTCTGTCAGCGACTTCACCCTCGTCAAAGTTGGAAAATAATCACCAATCAGTAATACCCCATCTTACGTCCTAATCCGGAACCTGGACTACCCGCGTGCCAATTTTCATTCAAAACTTTTGAGGCGTGCTTGATTAACAAACATCCAGACTTTGATATGTCTTTTATTAATTTTAATTTTGTTATTTTATTTTTGTTGTTAAAACTTAATGTTTAAATATAGTGTATTGCTATTGCGGTTGCCACGACGTTGCAGTGCATCGGGAATGTTTGCTGCAGCTCATACGGATGGCTTTCATGCTATCATGCGTAAGAAAGCGGCTTCCTTACTGCAACGCTTAAGTGGCACTCGGAACGGCATCCAGAGAATGATTGTTGGCAGAGTGGACTGCCCCATCCAAAGACACTGGGTGGAGGTAGGTATAGGTTTATGTTAAATAGAATTAAGTACTAATAACACTAACATAGCATTTAAGCACAATCTGTTACTAACCACTTACAAGTTATGGACTGCTGTAGGCCTGAAATAAAGATATTTTTTTTTTTTTTTTATAACATTATTTATTCTGTGGTATACCATCGTCTTGGCATACTGTAAGATATTGTAATTATTGGTGTAAAAAAGAAAGTCTGTCTGTTTGTTACGTTTTCACGGCGGACTGCTGAACAAATATTAATTAATTTTGTATCAAAATATATATGATCTTGGAGAAGGACATAGAATACTTTCTATCCTGGTAGTACGTACCCGACTTTTACGAGGGCAAAATCGCCGGCAGAAACTAAATTAAAGTATAAAGTAGGATTGTTTATAAATATCAAAATCCCACACCATACAACTATGTCTAAAATTATAAAGCAGGATATTTTATATAAAATCATAATAACTTTATGTATTCATAGACATCCCTTTTATCTATGTTATCTTTTTGATGCCCTTTTCTCGTAGGTTGTTTTTGTTAAGATAAGTCTATTGATACAGAAGATTACAATAGTATTAGGTCATGCAGGATATGAACTATCTAACAACTGTATATTTCTACTTTATCTTTCATTCTCACACTTCATAAGACTAATGTGCGTGGACATTATCGAGTCGAAATTAATGCTGATAATAAGAAAAATCTGGCTTTCTTTCTTTGTAAATCTTTATTACTTACGAGAAAATAGATGATTATCATGTCTTTTAATCATGCATTGTAAAAGAAAATGTCTAGACGTTCAGAAAAAGTACATTTGTAAGGCAGTCAGAAAACGAACTTAATTGTTTGTTTGGGCTCTGAGTGCCATTCTTTGTGATAAAGATCATACCTTTGATCCTCAATGCCTTCAAACTTCTGGACATTTCTGAGTGCTTTCCCTCCTATCACCCACAGGATACACAACAAAGGACAGGCTTAAATTGTAACTAACAACAATGTAACTGGCAACCACAATAGTGACAACGAAGAACAAATCATTGACCACCTCACTTTGCTTCCTCACTCCAAATTAGCAATTCGGTAGAGTGAGTTCAGAGGAAGGATCGTTATCGTTTACAAAATGAAATTTTGACTCGAATGCCGCGTCTCTTCAAGATGTTTTCTTTCACACAAAGTCAAAAGTGTCCACGACATTAAAAAAGTCACACTCTCATCATGTAGAATACATTTAAAAACAATGATTAAGTAATAATTAATGTCTAGTATTTATTGCGAGACGTTGCTATGCTAACATAATTGTGGGGCTACAGTCTGACATTATTCTGTTATTTAGATAATTACATCTAACACTACAGTACATTCACGAACTTTAATTATAGCTTCAGTATTAATTATAATGTTCTGGACAATGAGTATCGTTGTATGTCGGATTGGTACGTGTTAAAGGCTAAATAAAAAAAAATGAATGACGTTCAAGGCATGCCCAGAAACTAAGTGTACTAGATTATTGTAACTTAAAAAAATCAGGATAAAAAAATATGTATACATGGTTACGTCAGTACATATGTGAACAATTTCTTCGTATTCGCCATCCCTCTTGTTGCACTTAGTGAGATGAGGGATAAATTTTTGTATGGCTTGGTCAAAAACTCTGCTGCCAACTCCTTTGCCCACTTGTTCAACTCCCCTTGACAGTTGATTTTTTTCGCCACGGATACCATGATATAGCCGAATTCGCGGTTTTGAATTTTTTGTAACTCCATAGGGAGGATTATATTTTGGTTTCAATGGTATAGTGGGTGATAAAGTGCAGAACTTCATCACTTTCCAGTTCATACCTCTCATCATCATCATCATCAGCCTATAGCAGTCCACTGCTGGACATAGGCCTCTCCAATTGCACGCCATATGCTTCGATTTTCGGCAACTCTTATCCAGCTGCTACCAGCCGCCCCGCGAAGATCGTCACTCCACCTAGCCTGAGGGCGTCCCACCTTACGTTTACCAGTTCGCGGTCTCCACTCAAGAACACGTCTACCCCAACGGTCATCGGTTCTACGACTTATATGGCCGGCCCATTGCCACTTCAGCTTATTTATTCTGTGAGCTATGTCGACAACTTTGGTTCTCTGCCGGATCACCTGGTTCTCTGCCGGATCACCTACCTCATACTCTAAAAAAAACTAATTCATAAAGCTGTGAATTTCGCACTTGGCGTCAGATTCAATAGAAATGGTTCACGGGATCCGTTACATTGAGGTATTCCACACTGGGCAACCATTTTAGCGGCACACGGCACCTGAGGTATTCTACATACGGCACCCATCGATTTTTTTCGCAGTTGTCATTAGTGGAATAATTTTATTCTTCAGGTGCCATTCACTCAGATGCCGTTAAAGCGGGTGCCCAATGTGGAATACGTCACCACAATTTATGCCATACTAACGCGTTCTTGGGCTCGTTGGCAGTGGAGGAGCTAAGCTAAAGGGCAGTGTGACCAAAATACCAAAAAAGTCGCTTGTCCCGTGAAGGCCCTAGTACACTTACTTTCTTGACATGCCTCATATTTTGATAAAATGCTGACTAGGTATTCAGAGATCAATTAAAAACTTAAAAAAAAAATACTACGCGCAGCTGTGGGCCATAGTTATTAATGAATCATGTAAATGTTCCAAACTAGGGTCCGTAGGTCTATCTAGACCCGTAATAGTTATAAGAAAAATCCGTTCCTTCGGAATCGTAATAAATTCAATTCCTCATTAAGTCCAGTGTGTCCAGTGATCTCCTGGGAATGTAAAGATGCGTTAGTAGAATCGGTTTTCAGAAATCGTGGGTGTACAGAGCCCTCTATCAGAAGTCAGGTCTGCAAATAGCTTCAGTTACAAGAAACTTGATGGTGCTATCAAAGCATATGTTTACGTAAGCAACATAAGTCGGCATTCCACGTAGAGGTAGGCGGGCGAGTTTAGTGGGTGTATTTCTAAACTTACTCTATAATAATAGACAGTGCCATCAACATGCACACAATGATCTGAACTCCGTAACACTGTTGATAAATTAAATGGAAAAATCGAATGAATCTTTTTTTACACAAATCATTCACGCTAGCGAAAGAAATCGTCACCACTATTATCTTTATCCCAATTTATTCGAAGTCGGCGCAACATGAAGCAACAGAAATAATACTTTTCTTCTTTCTCCAAACTTCTCCATTAGTCGTCGACTCAGTATTAATTTCTTTCTCTCATAATAAATTATATTGTTCACCTTATTTTCGGACAGCTGCATTTTAAATAGGTACGCCATTTTCCTATCGGGGTAGACAAAAACTATAGAACCTGGTACGTTAATTACATAATCCTTTTTACTTCATTTACGTTCATATATACCCACATACGCTACTACGCCCCTGGTCTATTTGAAGAACATCACCAATATGATCATTGTATACTTCCTTATTTATCATAGATATATGAAACATTCAGTGGGATGTCAATCAGTTATTTAATGCTGTTACAGAATTATTAATAATAACTAAGTTGATCGAAGCAACGAAATAGCCTTACCTAGTTAGGAACACGAGGATAATCCCAATTCATATCTAGCGTAATGAGGCACTTACCAAACTGCTGGTGACGCTAAACGTTGCCTTCGAGACCTAGATTTTTATTATCCTGTGTTTTTCTCCTACAGCGTAATATAATAACAATGTTTTCGACTTTAGTATGTTTGTTGTAAAAAGTAACGTTGTGTCGTAACCTTTTTTTTCTAATCTTCATGAAATTCTTATTTATAAACCGAGTTTTGGATGTGATTTTTAGAGTAGGTTCTCGACTTTTTTGCTATTTCATTATTTCTCTAGAGAGCGGTTCGGTAAGAGGTGATTAAACTAAATTAGAGATTAAGTCAAATATACGAGATAAACGTTGGGTAGGACGCTACCGCTAGGTGGAGCGACGGTCTTCTCAGGGGCGTAAGTACAAGTTGGTTGATACTGACCGAGGATCAAGATAAAAAAATATATTAAAAAGCACCGCACACTTTTTTATAATATTTGTTTTTTGTTTATCACACTATTCTTGATTTAAATTTATTGTAAATTATTTTCTTTATTGATTTTCACTTTTTACTTCAGTCGCTATTCCTGAAGATCCCGGTAAGGATAAAACGGCAAACTATTTAAATTATTTCATTGTCATCGGTCCTTGATAAGTGTGCAAAGTTTCAAATTAATCTGACGTTTTGAAGGGGGTGAAAATCACGATCAAAGATTCCGTTACATAGATTCATAGATACATACATACCAAGCTAAAAAAAAGGATGTAATATGGTTGGACAGTTCAGCTGTTAAAGTTTTTTAAAATTATTATTAAATTTAATAAACTTAGCAAACCACAAATTACAAACAGATAACTATTAACAATACTAATCATGCGCTAGAGTAGGTGCAAGTCATCAGAGCAGCATATCCAATTCAAACCCACCACCTTTCGTTTGCCAGTCTTCCCCTTAACCAATGAACTACTCCCATCTATTACTTGAACCTCTTATAAACGCATGAACGATTTCTTATACGATGGTGTACCCTAGCGATAGATCAAACGGTAAGGGAGAGAAGATTACAGTTAACAGATGTTTGTTCCCAAAGGGAGTTAAACCTTTTAACATAACTGATGTGATCTCTAAACTATACCGCTACATACATAATATATGTGGCTTATTGGTTAGCCTCTGGGCTTAAAAGCAAGCTCGTTTGTAATATAGAAAAAGAGAAATAGAAAATTCCCACTGAGACAGGTAAAACCATGAGAAAATTAATTTTAAATGTATGTCTCTACATGTTGATATAAATCTCATCACCTTCTTCATCAACATAATTTTACAACAACATAAAATTATAAGTTTTCAGAAAAAAAGGCAATGTTATACGTACAAAAGTTAAAATAAAACACCTCTCTATTAGATAGTAGAGCTGAGGATTGTACCTCTCCTGTGAAATATCAATGCATACATTATACTAAGCTAAGGTTAAAATATCTAGGTACTACTAGAGCTAGGGAATTATAATTATCTTCGTTGTAAAACAGATTTTTTTCGTTCTAAGTCCTAACGCTGAAAATCATTATACCTAGCTCCCTTTCTTTGCCTACAAAGTAAAATACAAAATTAAACATTAAGTTCAGTACAGTAACTATAGGTATAAACTACAACTTACCTTCACTAATTCTCTTAACCTACTTTACGAAACTTAATCCGTAATTTGCTAAACTCGACTTTGTTGCGAGATACGAGAGTTGAATATCGAGTGCAGTAGACAATTATATTTTTACTACTTGAAAGTGGGGAAAGTACTATATTCTTATCTCTTGTTCTCTCTAAGGTACTGCTGAAGTTTGCAGAAAGCTTTGTTTAAGACAATGTAGGTAACTTGGTTTTAGTGTGTAAAACAACATTTTAGTCGAGTCAGCCTGGCGTACCTGGTACCATTAAGTTATTACAGAAAGTCATCATCATCATTTCAGCCAAAAGACGTCCACTGTTGGACATAGGCCTCCTCTAAGTGTCGCCACATTGACCGGTCCCGTGCGTACCGCATCCAGCGGATCCCCGCAACCTTCACCAGGACATCGGTACATCTATCCGCAAAATAGATGGCCGATGGGGCCGGAAAGTTCTGGAGTGGCGACCGCGAACCGGAAGGCGTTGTGTTGGAATCTAAACATGAATCGATAAAATTGTTTGTTGGTATGTTTGTAAAAGGTACTTAATCTCTATTGCTTCGATGACTATATGCTTTCATTAATAGAAATCCAAGCTATAGCAGAAACTCAGGCTTTAGTTTATGTCCCGGAAAAGTATATGGTGCTTCGTTACGGGCAAAACGCTGGAAAACCTGGTACCTAAATAATAAAGATTTTTCGCCATATCATTTATTCCATAATATTCACTGCTGGAAGTGAGCCCTTTTCATGAGATATGCCATTAACCAAAGCTGAAATGGCTACAGTCACCTCAATTAGAAGACGGATTAGTTGGCAAATGTTGTAATTAATAGACCGGAGTTAGCTGGTTATCCAGATGTCAATAGTCCCTGACACATTTTATGGCTCCTTCGAAGGTTCAGAAAATGTATTCTAGACAAAGTGACATTCTGCCAGCTATAACAATTATACTAAAGTTCAAAATGTTTGTGATTGGCCACGTGATATATTGGCAGCATATTTCAATCGTATTATGGACTTTTTGACAACCGTTTCGCTGTTGAACATCACTATCTAATCTATGGCTACAGGTCTTCTTCTAGGATAGGACTACTTTTAAATTTTTAATTTAGACGTTTGGTGCGGGACTGCTGCGGTGCCGCAGCGGTGCGTTTGTCGTATTGCACACGACCGGTTGATTTTGCCATACAATTTATGCACACACTTAGTCGTCCCGCTGTCGTGCGTGCGCGGCACTGGCGCCGCACCACGCTCTTGGTGGACCTATAAATTGGTAGTGCCGGAGGCGTCCGTTAGATGCGAGCACCATAGAACTGGTTGATATGGATTAGGGAGACAGTGAATGTCATCTTCCTGCCCTTGTTCCATGTTACTTGGGGTCGACGCAACACGTTTTCTTCTTCCATACCATCCTGTCACCCGTCATGCCGTCACTGACTCCCTTTTCTTTCATATCACTCCTCACACATTCCATACACCTTTTCTTTGTCCGCTCCCTCCCTTTCCATCCATCCACATTTATATTCATAACTCTATTAGTAACATGCGTGTCATCATCACATGATCATACCAGGACAAATGGTTTCCTTTCAACTTTTCTATCACTGGCGCCACTTTCAAACTTCCTCTAAAATACTCATTTCTCATTTTAGCCATTCTCGTCACTCCGTACAATATGTGAATATCATTCGTCTAAAAAGATGACTATTGATATTACTCAAATTTCATTACGAAATCCAAATCTATTTTGCTCACTCAACCCAGCAAATACTAGATAATTTTATTCTCTCCAGCATCTACAGCATCTTAAAACACGATCTTGATTATGTAGTTCCATAGTGAAGTTTATTCTGCAGCTCGGATGCACCTGTTCGTGGAGCCATCGATAGGAATCTATAAGCTGAACTACTTTTCGAGCTGACTTCGGTAACTTGTATGCGATTTTAATCTTTTACGTTATTCAGTAGCTTGTGTTGAGGGGGGATTTAATTTCTCGGTAAGCGTGTAATTTTATTATAGGTATGGTATTTTGGTAATGACCATGAACTTGTTTCCTGCCTATTGATCGAGTTTTTCGGGTTATTTTTACAGGTAGTGAGTTTGGATACGCCTAGTTTATATTTAGAATAATTGTTATAACTATTTCTGCTGCCATTTTCCTTTTTAATCGAAACAAAATTTGTCCTTCGGCTTTTCCATTTTCCTAAAGGTACAAATTAAGGACGCAAATACACCCCGACTCTAGACGGTTCTCTACGTAAAAATACCCCAGATTCCCGATTTAAATTCTACTATTCACTTCACATAGACTAACTCCCCCGAGTCCTGCTTTCTTAGACCCCACAAAAGAATTTAATTATGTAGGTGAAGCGAGGTAAAGTCTAACATCGCAAATAAAACCAGAAATTCGGTACATATTTAGTAGGTAGGTTCGCTACCGTGGTTTATCTCTAAAACAACGAGAGCAGAATACTAATGCTTTGTGCTCCAAATGTAATCATTTTTTGGAAGTTAACGATGAATCCTAAATTAGGTTTGACTTTGTTAAGATTTAAATTAAATTAGAATAAGAAATTTTATTCTGGAAGCGATTCGAAATTGCCTTGTTTTTAGATCAAATTAGGGTTCCTTTTTTATTAAAAGACGAGTTTGCCTAACTCTATGATTTTTCTGTTTTGATTACATTTTCTCAGATATGTATCAAATAATTATACTTCCAAAGCGAATCTATGTATCTTGTTTACTTCCAGCTTACCTTTCTAAACACATACAACTAAAAAACCCGTAACATATATTTTTTCATCACTTCATCATCTACAAATTTACAATATCCCAAGAAATGTAATACTAACATTCCGTAATCAGCCGCCATACGAAGCAAATAGGTACTTTATTACCTCACACAGTGAGCAATTTGAGAAGATTCAAAGAGATAAAATTACGGGATCGACTATCACAACCCTTTACGCAATGAAGTCTTATGATGGCACTCCCCCTTCCATTTACAATCCGAGGGGAACACGGATCCCACATCACCAGTCATAAAAATAAATACATTAATAATTTGAGGTGGGTCATATTTGTGCCTTAAACACGGTCATTGGTTGAACAACCCTTTGTAGTTATTTACAAGGCCTAACTGAGGTGAACCTGAACGTTTTTGTTCCGTGTCAAAGCGTAAAGGAGTAAACACGACCTTTAGAGCATTTTACGGTTAATTTTAGTGCCTGATTTGAATCTCTAGTGTTTATTTTATTTTAACGCCGGAGTAAACAAAAGCTTAGGAGGTTATTACGGAACTGTTAGGAATTCTTTAGCTTGTTACTAAACCTTATTAGGAGGAAAAGGCGTTGTAATTGGTGGTCGCTTAATAGCCTTGACGAACTACTAAAATTATAGAGTTCCTTAGAAAGTTCGGCGAAGGAATTGGTCCAATGGCTTAGCGGTTCGGCATTCTGCTTCGCGGATTGTAGGTTAGATCTTCAGATGAGACGTGTTATTTTGTGTTTTTGTGAGGATTCGTGAGATTTTTCTCTGAAATCCACTAACTTTATCAGTGCCAATAGGGAGGTGTAAACAAGAAAATAGTCTAAAGAAATCGAATAGAGAACAAAAGAGTTTTCCTAACTCGAACGTTTAGCACTCCTTAGAGAGTTTCTTCTCGAAGTAATAGTTACATTTTTTCTCAATCCATTCACGTAACAAACAAACTTATGTACTTAAAAAACTTGCTCCATTCCAAACAGTTAAATAAGATTGTGTATAATTAATCAGAAAACTAAGGAATAGTTACAAAACATGTACTCACCGACATTACATCCATACAGAATCCCCGAAATCACGGACTGTCGGACACAAAAGTTTTTCTCCATCGCTCCAAACTTTGCGAGTGTCGAAGTACTTTCAGTTAGAAAAGTTTTAGCTACAGACTTTATCCGGACAACTGCTGACGTATAGCTATGAAAGAAATTATTATTAAGAGGTATTAGGGCTTGAGGGCCACCTGTTTTTCTTGCGAAGATGCAGCATTTCGGAGCTACCGTAGTAGGTAATTTATAGGCACTGGAAAAAAATCACGGAATAATGATGGATTAGAAACTTTAATTTAGATCTTCTTTGCCTCAGTATCGCAGGTAATCGAAAAATTATAAGAAGTGAGAGTTCGATTCCATATCGTCGAACTATTGACGTTTTAACACTAATCACGTCTATTTTTATTTTTGTTTTTATTTTTGATAAATTTTTTGACATTTGATTAAATTTATTGACATTATGATTTATTTTTGGTTATTATGATTCATATTTACACATATACAAAATTTCATAAAATTTATATAATGATCTTATAATGTATGTTTTGATTTGCATGTGCTTAGCTTATTATTTAATATTTCTACACCAGCAATGGTAGTACGTGTGAAACAATGTTAAATGTAAGATCTCAATGAACCATATACTGAGAAATAAATATTTACTTACTTACTAACTTACTTAAAATCAAACTAATATAATAAAAAGCTGTAATTGTTTGTTTGGGTGTACGAGGCGGTAATCTTTAGAAGTACCTACTTAAAAAAATAAATAAATAAAAAAGCCTTTATTATTTCCCATCCTTAAAGTTAACAGATGTGTGTATATATTATATAATTTTAGTATATTACATTTTACACTTTGTTTTGCACACACTTAGAATTTTCATTTTTCTTGGATAGGAACCCCTTTTTTCGGGTATAGGCCTCCTCCAGAACCTATATATATGTATTTTTTTTTTTTTTTTTTTTTTTTTTTTTTTTTTTCATGTTCTGTTTTCTCGTCTTCAGTTTTTCTTGAGTAGTGTTTTTGTTTCTTTTTCTTTGTTTTCAGTTCGTTTTTATTGAGTTTTTAATTTATTTTTCATAGGTTAAGGCTAGGTTTAGGTTTAATTTTTATTATTTTCTTGTTTGTTTTTCCGTTTTTCTTGAGTTGTTATTTCTTGGGTTTTTAATTTTATTTTCTTAAGTTGTAATTTTTGATTTGTTTTTTTTTTGTTTTCTTGATTATTATTTTTTTTATTTTTCTTGAGATGCCTTTTTTTTTTCTTGATGTCTGGCAATGTCTTGTCTGACGAGAACAGTTTCCGTTCCATGGAGGGTGGTGGTCATAATCTTCCACGGTGACCAAACGGGTTGGAAGATGATTCTTGATGTTGTTTGCTTGTTTTTTTTTGGAATTTGTGTTGGAGGAGGATGCCGTTGGTTGCTATGTGGACGTGTCGTTGTTGTTCTGTTTGTTTGTTGTTATTGAATTTTTGGTGACTAAAAATTTTTGCATGCCTGGAGTTAAAATTCCTTCTGATAAGCTAGAAGACCTGTGAACAGCTGAGGGTAGTGTTTTGTTTTTCTTTTTTATCTGTATGTTTTTGTGCTTCTGGTACTGGGTGTTATGTTCCGGTGAGACAGTAAATGTTCTTTTGTTATTGTTTGTAGGTTCTGTTTTGTTTTTTAGTATAATAATTTTGTCATACTTTATTATAGCTGTGTTTCCTCTCTCGTTCTCTATTTTTACTTGTTCCTGTAATTCCTTCCTCTTTTGTAGTACATACTTGGGATAGTCTTCCTTCATGTAGTATGCAGAGTTATTAAGTGCATTTTTTTGTTTATAAATCTTTATCTTAAGACCCAGTGTTGAGAAGCTTACCAATACTGGACGTGGTCTTTCTCCTTTCTTTCCTAACCTCTTTACTTCTTTGATATCTTTGTAGTCTATTTTGGTACAAAAATATTCTTGTATGAAGTTTATAATGTCGTGTTCCAGGTTTGCATATGATATTTCCTTTTCCTCTATGCCAAACAACACTATATTTGTTTGTCTTGCTTGCTTCTCTAAGAAATAAAGCCTTTTCTCTTGATTTTCTACTTTTTCTTTCAAATTTTCATATTTATCTTCCCATACAGAAAATTTTTCTTCTAACATCTTATTTACATTTAGTGTTAATTGTTCAGTTACTTTCTCGCCACTTTTTATAATTGTACTTTTCTGTTCGTCTAATTCTCTTTGTATTTTTTGAAGAACGCTCATTATGTCCTCCATTCTTTAATAGTATAATTAAAATGTTCAAATCTATGTAAGATCTAATTTGATGTTTGTCTTGTGTCTTTTTGACAGTTAATTGACGTTTGACATTGATTATCGATCAATCCTTACTCGTTCAATGTTGCGATAGTAGTTTGATCTTTTCACCATAGATGGCGCTATAATCAATCTTGGTGAGAAATTGAGAATATGCAATTCATTCAATGTTGAGGTTATGTTTTTTTGAATTTTTAGCATTCGATGAAATTACACATTTATTTTTATTTTACTACACTTATACACACAGTATACAGGCTTGATTGTGAAAAACGGCCGTGAAATATTGAAGAAAATAGTCCCAGTCGGCGTAAGAACAAAGTTTGTTTACACTGCACTTTTTAGTGTTTGTTGTATTTTGCTGTTAGTCTCAGTCCTTGATTTCAATTTGTATGAGTAGTTACACTATATTTACTATAACTAAGCACTGTTTAGAGTAGTATTTGCACTTTTTCTTATTTTAATCTTGACTTAATTACGGATTCGATGTTGACTGTGACACAGAGGCGCCCTCACTCCAAGTACCTACTTATGCGATTATAAAAATTGCACGGCTCGTATGCGTGGGAGCGAGGTCGAGCCTTAATACTAGCACAGATAATATTATACTGGCATACAGATGCCTCATCCCATACAAAGAAACCGTGCTGACGTAACTAGCGTGTTTCGTCTGATTAAACTGATATTTTTTGTACATATATCGCTTTCGGTTTGGGCTTTGGACTTGCAAGTAAAAGGTTTACTTGGTTCGAGAATATTTTTTCTTTGAATACAGCGACAATTTGTTTTATAGTGTTTTTTTGCACGTTTTTACAGTTTTTTATATATTATACAATATATATTAATATAAATTTAAACAATCGAGTGGAATGCCTCAGAAGTTTAAAACCGCGCCATCTATTGACATCAATTTTAAATGATCTATTCAAATAAATAATCTATGAAATGTGAATTCAGAGCCCAATATTCCATAATTTTATGCTTAGGAGAGTTGATTAAACAAGATCATATAATTTTTATGATCAATTTCAGAAAATGTGAATTGTCCACACAATTCAATAACATATCGGTGCATATCGCGCCATCCAGGGACACTAGTATTATTATACTAGTAAAGGTTAACGCCACTTAAAACGAGTCATCTGGCAATTTTGAGAAAATACCATAGCAAAAACGTCACACTGATTTCAATTTCTACATTTGCAAGTTATGCAAATGCCCCCCCCCCCGCTGCTAATTTATCCCAGCGGTGTTATTTATCCGGATGCCCAAGAACGTGTTTCCTGTGTTACTGGGGGCATTACCATGCTTATCAACTGTCAATCATCAGAGGAACTGCCCGGCGGTGTTTACGCCACGCGGATTACATAATACACCGATTTTCAATCAGTGTTTTTTCCCGGATTATACGGGGGAGGTAAACATTTTGAAGGTCTACTTTTAATGGTGTTTTAGGTATTTTAGGCGAGTTTATCTAATGAAGTATCGCAAAATGTTTTTATTTCTGGCTTTATGATTCCAGATCCTTTTTATTGTTTAGTTGTTTGAGACTGAGACAGACACCAAATAGCAGCGAGCACTTATAAAAGGTAGATTTTGCCTTTAATTTTTAAAACTACATGCATGATTTAATAATAATTAATGCAACAACATTGTGTCAAAAATTTCACCTCTAATCCCTTTTTTAGGGTTCCGTATCCGAAGAGTAAAAACGGGACTTGTATTAAGACTCCGCTGTCTGTCTGTTTGTCTGTCACCAGGCTGTATCTCATGAACCGTGATAGCTAGAGAGTTGAAATTTTCACAGATGATGTATTTTTGTTGCCGCTATAACAACACATACTAAAACAGAATAAATTAAATATTTAAGTAGGGGCTCCCGTACAACAAACGAGTTTTTTTGTCGTTTTCTGCGATGGTGGTAGGAACCCTTCGTGCGCGAGCCTTGGCCGTTTTTTTTAAATAAATTGTTGCATGAAAGCCAACACACACTTCAAGGTTACTAACACGACAACATGAAAAAATATATCGACAGCAATAACATCGCTAAAAACTACGATTTATCAATCACCATCCAATCTCATGCCACCGTCAAAAATAGGGAAGCAAGGAAAAAAGAGTTTATCACATAGTAAAGGGAAGGCAAACAAAAGCAAAATAAATTATCCTCGTGACTCGGGACCAGGGGGATCATGCTGGTATCACAATCCATCAATTAACTGCCTATCAAACGTCGATTGGAAACGATGTCCCTTTTTTATATGTATTTTAGTTGTTTATTTGTCAAAGCAAATTCGCGGAAATTGTTTACGAGAACGATCAAAAATGTTATTGAAAGGAATTCGTTTCGAGGCGATAAAATTTATCAACGAAAATCAAACACTATTGAGATAGCCCGATTTCAATTACAAAAGTAACTGTTACCCCGAAATGTTAAATTATGCGAAATGTTTGCTTTCACCGAGTTACTGCCGTTTGACCTCAACCCAACAATCTGGAAACAAAATAACACTCAGCATTTCTATTTGGCACCCACCAAACTATCAAAAAGTAATCACAAAATATCGTGCTCAAAAACATGGCTGGCGGAGTTGCGACGAAATCAAGTCTATATTAAACGAGCTCCTTATAAAAATTCGTCATAACACCGGAGAGTACTTCCCAAATTCATTACTACGGTACGCTCATTTGCTCTAAATGTGAAAAGAATGCAAATCGCTAAGGGAAAATAGGCGACCTCGAATCGCTTCGAAGTTTCCCGCATCGAAGTGTAGTTACAATGGTCGGTCAACAGATGGCGTTAGAAGTTGCGAGGTTACTTCTCAAGTACTGTTTGTTTTCGGTTTGTGTTTTAATTTTAATTTTATTTGGATCTTGGCCTTGGATTCAGTTTTTGGAAGTGGTGTTGAGCTTAGTTGTAATGAGTTTTATGGAGAACATTCCAAGACCCTTGTAAACGACTTCTAAGTGAGACCGAGTTGGTGTGTCGAGTCGTTTATCTTTCTTTGTTTTTGTTTTTATATTCACATTTCTGAACATTCAAACATACATGTGACATCAACCCGGAGTTGGCCCGCGTGGTGGATTACGGTCCATTCCCTTTCACAAAAAGGAGGCCTGTGTCCCATCAATGGGAACATAAAAAGGCTGATAATGATCATGATTTCTGAACAAAAATCATATTAATTGTTAGATATATCTAACGGGTTTTTAGTCTGGTCCAAGTACAGGCAAGGTTGGACATTTTAGTAGATTTTGGAACTAGTTAATAGCTCATAGTTGAAAGCAGAGGTGGCCCAGTGGTATTGGCCGTGACTTGCAAGTTGGAGGTCATGCGTTCGAACCCAGGCAGACACTTTACTTTGTGTAAATTATTTCATCACCACTTTTCTTAAAAACGGTGAAGGAAAACATCGTGAGGAAACCGGCATGTCCTAGAACTAAAAATTCGAAGGCATGTGACATCCACCAACCCGCACTGGGCCCGCGTGGTGGATTACGGCCCATCCCCTCTCACAGAGAGGAGGCCTGTGTCCCAGCAGTAGGAACATTAATAAGCTGATGATGTGATATAATAGCTCATCCCATTCTGAATTTAGTATTTTAATTTATTCTTACACTATAATATCCTAAAAATCAGAAGTTGATAAATTAACGAGAAGCTTATTTCCAGATTTATTTCCTTGGGGAGCTGTCATAAACGTCAGCCTATCTGGATCCAGCGGATTAAGGTTTTAGGACAAATCAAAATTAAATCTGGATTTTAATTGAAGCCGTCAGACTTAGTAACTTATTTTCTATTTTAAGGAATACCAAATGAGTGACAAAATTTTGGTGGGACATCGTGGATTGGACGAATTGATAATACATTTTATATTAGATTTCTCTTACAACTATTAAGTTATTTGAGTAAAGTCAATGTATGCCTCTAAACAAATTTAAAAAGTCCCTTCAGGGGATTTTACTAGAGAAGTACTATTACAGTGTAGATACTTTTTTAAACGATATTTCACTTATATAGAATTGACAAATAATTGTTTATGACATTGTAATTTCAGTTGAATTAAAATTTTGATAGTGTTGTTGTGATTTTATTTTTGTATTGTTAGTCTAGTGCAAGTAATTTTGTACGCCATAAATAGCAAAACATGTAGCCACCTCATATTAATATAAGACCCTTATACTGTACTCATGTTTTACAAAATAAATATATCTTATCTTAATTAGTAACGTTGTTTTTTTTGCCAAAATCTTAATCGTAGATATTATTTCAAATAATGTAATTTAGGTAGGGAGATGTTTGCAGTTATAAACAAGATAACTGAAAATAATAATACCCTGTACTGTAAAAGGGTTAAATATCAAAAGGAACGAACACAATATAAAGCTGATCCCACATTAAACGCGTGATATGAAACATAAAAGCCTATTCACACTAAACACATTTCATTACAGTTTCGGTACAGATAACGCTGAAAATCAATTAAACAACAAAAGCGAACACGTTGCGCGTGAAAGGGTACAGTATCCGTTGAAAATTTCTAAAATAGATATTAATTAAAGCCACACATGAACGAAAAATATTCATCATTGAATGCGCGAGTGTCTTGACAATAGAGCATCGGAGAGAGACGGAACAAAAGCTGTGGATAATTGGAATCTCGCTTGAACGCACTCCGCGGAATCTTTGTAAAGCTACCACTTCATTGAGACCCTTAGGTATCCTATGATTTAAACTGTTTATTGGTTCAGCCTGGTTGCAGTCAAAACTGTTATAAATTAAAACGATTGTACAAGTAATGCTAAAAACCGGCTAAGTGCGAGTCGGACTCGCACACGAAGGGTTCCGTACCATAATCGCAAAAAACGGCAACGGCAGAAAAAATATGTTTGTTGTATGGGAGCCCCACTTAAATATGTTTTTTATTCTGTTTTTAGTATTTGTTGTTATAGCGGCAACAGAAATACATCATCTGTGAAAATTTCAACTGTCTAGCTATCACGGTTCATGAGATTCAGCCTGGTGACAGACAGACAGACAGACAGACAGACGGACCGCGGAGTCTCAGTAATAGGGTCCCGTTTTTACCCTTTGGGTACGGAACCCTAAAAAATACCAACCTAATAGGTTTCTAAAGAGTTGTGTACAACGTCTGCAAACAATTACATTTACTCATCAACTCCGTCATGTTCGTGAACGGGCGCCGTTAGTTGGGATTGGTCATAAGTGTCATAACTTAACTGCTTCGGATGTTTATGTTTTGCTAGTATATCTATTATATAATAACTGCACTGTACATGAGTGAGTACTTTTAATACTTTATACCTGTTATGTATAGTGTGTAGTGCTATTCTGGGTGCATCGTCCTCATATATGTGAATTTATTAGTGTATGTATTTATGTAAATATAATAAATCCTTTTTTTTTTAAAGAGTAAGAATGGCGTTTCTTGTTCGTTCTTCTCCATAACAAGCTACTTTTCCGAATGAACGGTAAATCAATTTTTCTAACTTGTAAATTTGAATTGCTGGCGTATAAAAGTACTATTTGAGTACCCCTGATGCCTCTTAGAGATCTACCAATGACAGCCAGAACGAACATCTTATGGGGTTTACCGAGACATGACTCGTTCATGCTTTGGAATGAATTCTCGGTTTATAACTATTGTATGTTCTAATAGTACTAAATCAACTAAATTCACAAGATAATCTTTATCTTATCAAAAAGAAAACCCTGTTGCGTTTCCCACTTCGTCACTAGAGAGATATAAATGCTAGATGCGAGTGGCTCCTTATCGAGCGCTCCCAGCGGCACAATAACTGGTCACAATTTATGCACCGTTGCAATCTTAAAACTCCCCAGTTTATAGCCGTGTGAACTCAGATAGCACTTAGTAGAATCGCCTGGAGTTTAGTCTACTAAAATCTAGACGGTATTATTCCTTTGTGGGGTTAGTTTTGCTAAAGTGCTTTAAAAAAATCTTTAGAGCTTTCTATTGGAATAGGTGATTTGATTAAATCAATATTAGTTAAAAAGATGGTGTACCTGTGTTTTCGCATATATTTGTTACCGACTTCAAAAAAGGAGGAGGCACACACGACACATATGTATGTAACATTGTTGGAATTGCACAATATTTCCATTTGTTACTCTGTATGGGCTTCTAAACAAGTGTGCCAAATTTAGAGTGTATTTTTGTATGTTTTATTTGATCATTCTTTTTTTTGGATTAAGTATCTCTAAACTTCGGAAACGGTGTAAGTTTCATCAAAATCGGTTTAGCAATTTTCAAGATATGGAACATACAACCGAACTCCTTAGCGACAAATAGCACGAATGTGTAAATTAAGTTACTATGGGTATTTTGTCAATCCCCTTGGTACCTTACTATAGAAATTGCTCACTTTTTAGTGACAGCGTACTAAAACTATAAAGAGGGAAATAAAAGTTTTCACAAAAAATAAACCTGGTCTTCTAACTTTCGACTCTCTTCTTGCACTATAATGTCTCCAGCGCAGTTGGCTAGTATCCACTGATATTGCTCGTAATGACCAAAATTCGGCCAGAAAGACGAACAATACAAATATACTAGTTGATATTCGCCAAAAAAAAACAGAACATACCACTGTACAGCATTGTAAATATCAAATTTTAAGAATTATTCTAAAAATAACAATTAAACAAATTAAATAACAAAAAGGGCCTCATATTGGTGCTTAAGGGATTCATAAATAACTTGCTTATCTTCAAAAGGTTTCCCACTGTCTGAATAGTTGTAATAAATTGCAAAACTTTATACCAATAAAGGCATACATTAGACACAATGCTCGGTACGATATACGATATACTAGTTACTAGAATCTGCCTGCGGTTTCACCCGTGTGGCATGTTATACTTATTATAAATTTCATGCAGATCGATTTAGATACTTAGGCGTGAGAACATAACAAACAAACAGTCATTACAGACTGAGTCACTTTGGCATTTCATATATGAGTATAGATTTAAAATATAGGTTGACAACATTAACCCCAAACTGTACGTCATTACCTACTCGTAAAACAGTAAAGTTAGCTAGCTAGCTGACACAGTTATTCAACTCGTTACGACTCCCCCGGGCTTATAATAAGCCCCACTGTATGACACAAATAGGCCGCGCAGATTACCGACAATTACCCATCATTAGGTTGATTAATTTGAAATTAATCGTGCATAGAGACAGCCACGTGTATGATATGCTAAAGTCGTCACAATCTAAGAAGCCCATTGACGTTTCTCATTTTACATGCTGCGATAACTTTCTACGTAAGAAATTGAAAATCGAATTCATAATCCTGGAAACAAATTATCGGACGCGGCTTACGGACGCGACTTACAGCCGCGACTTATAGAGTATCTGGGTAATGAATGAACATAACATTGTGCAAACTATCGGACGTAAGTCGCGGACGTGACCTTGGGCGTTCGGACGTCTGATAGATATTCTGGCAGCCGCGTCCTATACGACTGTGCACACATATCAGCCGCGGCTGTAAGTCGCGTATGTCAGCCGCGTCCGATAATTTGTTCCCAGCTTATTTTTTTATTATGTTACCCATATACTATAACAACGAGAATCATTCGCAAGCATTAAGTTTAATTATTATTAGGTTTTTTTATAGCTGTCAAAACGGTCCTTTGATTTTTTGACAACTTTAGAAATGATTTCTAACTTTCAGTTGTCAAATAATTTTTCCAAAAATATCTTCGACAAAAAAACTAAACAAAAAGTAACAAGAAGACGTTTCGTCGTGTATTATAGTTTTTTTACCCGGCTGCAAGGAAAGGGTTATGTTTTTAGCGAGTATCTTGTATGTACCTATATGTTTACCTCGTATCTTTCAAAACACTTGACGGATGTATATAATTCAGACATCGTTAGATAGGTCTTGGCCGCCCAAGTGTTATTAGATAGAGTGCCGTTAAAAAAAAAGGTACATGGTTTTTGGCGTCATATTTTGGGGGTTGCATTTTTTCTTCGTTGCCCATCGAGTGGGGTATTAAAATTAAGGGTTTTTAGAGGTGGTCACATAAACATATACCACTTATATGTTTAAAAGTCATTCGAAAAAAAAGTATAACTAAAAAGTTGCTAATTAAAAAAGTTTATAATATCAAAAAACCCGACTGCAAAAATGTAAACAAGAAGAAAATAGTGCTGTATCGTGGATTCTTAGTAATAGAGTCCAATTCTCGGGTTTTGGGTACGGAACGCTAAAAAATAAATTAATAAAATCCGACGAATTGAGAACCTCCTCCTTTTTTTGAAGTCTGTTAAAAAGACAATCTCAGTTACAGTGTTCGAAAAGGTCCGACTCAGTAGACCGGCGCAAAGTCAGACCCTTCGTCAAGCGACAACTGGTTTTATAACTCCATGTGCGCTGAGCCAAGACGATAACTGTTACTACCCTCGTTTATCTTCCAATCCAAATGTCTTATTTATTCACTGCCTCAAATACTTCCACTTTACTACAAAGCATCACCAACAGCGTACCTGTAATAATTTATAAATTATTTGTTTAATCTGGCACAAAAGACTTGGATGTTAAATACTCGACAAAATAATAGGAAACGTATAACAAAACAAAGGTATTTTTAAATTAATTAGAACCGTAACAATGGGAACAAACTGAGTATGGATAAACAGCCACAAAGTACTTGACCTTATTTTGCGAGCGTTTAAAATGGGCCGCGTTTACACCGGACTGTAATAAAAACAAAATTACAAATATTTAAAATTAATGTTGAAGTGTCGTCGCCAAATATTATAATAAGCGTAGACACAAATTGGATTGTATTGACTTGATACAAAATGTTCTAAATACTTAATTGCCTTAAAAATATTGAACGTATTTTTTATATCAGCGCAGTCTTATTAAATTAATTTAAGTTATAAGTATATAATTAAGTTAAATCAATAATTTAAAATAAACAAATCACGTGAAGGATACAGGCAAAGAACACGGAATGTCATAAGTTTTAATTTTTAATGGCAAGCAAATCTTTATCTATGGTGGTTTTATTCCCAATCACTAACTTTAAAAAAAAGTTAACGTAAGGCGTCAAAAATACATTTTTGTTTATGGCCGAAGCGATAAGAACCGGGAATGTCAATGACATACCGGTACATACCGGTAAAGAAGAGGATGAAAATTACATACTTCTAAACTTTTACAGCGTTATTCTCAAAATCTTTTTTTTAGGACTTTCCCTGTTTTTTGCCTGTACCCTTCATGTATATATATATCAAATTCAATATTATGGCCTGTCGTCCACTACCAGGAGAAACTGTATCAAATTTAGTATTATTTTCTAACAAAAAACGATCGCTACTACCCACAAAAATACAGCAATATCATTTACAACTTAGCCTCCCTAAGGGCAACAAACCAACGACCAGCTAAACTGCATGGGTGTGTACTGTATCAATGACGCTATTGTGGGCACAGCGGCCTTTTGTTGGGCAAAACGACATTCGATCCGATCCTAGCATAACTATTGCCTGTCACTTTTTATGGACGATAAAAAATGTTTGAGTATGAACCTTTTGAGCCGTATGTTGACTTCATTGCTTTTAATAATCTGTGACATGACATCGTGGAAATGGTTTTTGTAATGTGGAAAGGATTTTATGGTGTTGTTTTTAATATCTTTGAGTAAATTTGGTTCTTGACAGTATTAATATATCCTTTGACCGGTAATAAATCGTTTCAAAATAATAACTAACGAAAGACAATATGCAGGATGGGTCAAAAATCGTAAATCAAACAAGCGATAGTTGGGATATTAAGGAGTACGAAAATAAAATACTTTATGAACTACTGCAAATAGCCCCAAATTAGGTTACTTCTAGGCAAGCGTGCTTCACCGTCGACCACATCATCGCTTACCATCAGGTGAGATAGTGGTCAAGCGTGAGCCTATAAAGAAAAAAAAAAATCGCCCTGTTTCGTTTTTTCGGCCCACCCTGTATAGCATTTTCTCTCACCAATTTTATAACACACATAAGAGGTTACTAAGTTACCAAGCGACATTCCTGATGATGTAAATCTGATCGTGTCGTCAGATTTACACCGAACCGATTTGTATTTAGCGAAATTGCAAGTACGTTCATATGGACGCAATGCGATTTGTACATGAAATAGTCTTAAAAAAACACTATCGCAATTAAAATGGCGTCGCACCAACAGAATGAGTCTTAACAACAGACACATGATTATAATTATAATAATCTTATTACCATTTCATAACCGTGTGATTTATGCCGAGGCTTATCTACGGTAAGTAATAAATATTTGATGTAGTAAGATTATTTTACTTCGAGTTTTCTCTCCCAGCAGAAGTATATTTTTAGTCTGATGTTCTTTTTTCCTACTCTCATTTTAAAAACATGGCAGCCTCAATCCATGTTAAAACAAATTATTGCATTTTTCTTGATCAAAAGAAATTATTTTTGTATTGTTTTAGATAGAAAGAGATGGGATGGGATGTTGTAGAGATAGATTATATGGAGAAAAGCTATTATACTACCGCAAATTAATGTGTAAAGGGATTGTCTTCCACATCATATACTACTTCATATAGTAATTCATGTTATGATTAATTATGATATTATCGATAGATTATGGTGCTGCGGATCGTGATTAGTGAATTAGTAATACTAATACAAAACAATTATAATATCTAATGACAAATTATCTTACTATGTGTACCTATTGAAGCTCAAGGCTAATAGGTTTCTAGGATTAAAATAAAGCGTTCTTTAATGTTTTCGTGAAATTTTAAGTACGTTTAGTGTTTATTTTTTGAATGCGCGTTTGTGAACTTTCAATTTTTAATTTTTCTTTTGGTACTTTTTGTTTTTTGCCGTCTTATCAGATTCAGCTTGAAGTCATAAGCCTATTGCTCGCGGAGTATTCATACAAAGCCAACAAAACCTAATTTATTTATTTAGTAGTTTCTGCCAACGACTTTGCCCGCATGAAAAGTGTTTTTTATCCCAAGGGAACCTTATACCGGGATAAAAAGTAGCCTACGTGCTATCCCAGTCTATAATCTATGTCTATGTTTATCCAAGTCTGATAATTAGTTCAGGAGCTACAAGAGATAGACTGCCAAACTCCTACATTTCCCGTAGTCGGGAAAACAGAAACAAAACGCATGAAATACTATGGCAACTTTTCGCTACGGCCTACGCGCTACGTCGTAGCCGCGTAACTTCGTAGCGCTACGAAGCGCGACGGGGCTTAAGACTTGAGCCAACAATTTACTAAAATCTTCATGTGTCGGTAGCGTAAACTATCACTTCGGTCGTAAAACAAAGGGTTACATCTATCTTAGTCGTTTGTAGAGTATAAAGGGACATGTTTTATAGACCGCACTATTCTTCGATAGAACCTAGGTTTATTTGTTCAATTTATTTATTCACAAATAAATGAGCAGTTCGACCTGAATCTATTGTGTGGATTTAGTCTTGAAAGGAATGAATGTTTATTTTCTTACCTGTTTATTAATGATAGACTTCTGTTGAAGAAGCCATTTCCAAAGAGGTTTATATTTCAATATTTGTTGAATTTATTGATAACAATGAACTAGTGGAAATCTATGAGAAACTAATATTTGAAAAACCCCCATCTATAAGCATTTGCACCAGAGATGTGCGAGGATGTGTAGCGAGGGATGTGTTTGTTAAGAACCAATAGAATAACTTCATTTACCTAGCTTCTCTCAGCACAGCTCTAGTGGAAACGGCTCAAGCGCGCGAGGTTTTTTTATACCTATACAAAACAAGGGAAGGATGTGTGCGAGGGATGTGTGCGATGGAGGTGTTGTGAGGGATGTGTGCTAGGGATGAACGCGAGCAGTGTTGCCGTTCTAGCGACTTTGTCGCTAGTTCTAGCGGATTTCATGAGTGGTTAAGGACAAAAATATGATATAGCGACAAAAAAAAATCAACGACTTCTAGCGACTTTTCAACCATAGGGCAAACCAAGGCTATAAGCAACTGGTGGAGATATTGGAGAGGATTCAACTTACAGTGCAAGTGATAATTTGTCTGAATATCCCGTTGACATTTATTTTGATATTGAAATGTAGGTACAAGTATTTATACCTAGCTTTTTTGTTATTGTAACTAATTATAAATTGAAAGATAACAGTGTTAATACTGAATTGGTTTAATTTTATGATCAGTTCTAAAAAATATAATATTACACACAATTCAACAAGAAATCGACGCATATCGCGCCATCTGGTGATGTTTATTTGAACCGTTTAGTCGCTAGAAGTCGTTGAATTATTTTGGTAGCTTGTCGCTAACTCATATTATTTTATCGCTAACCACTCACGAAATCCGCTAGAACTAGCGACAAAGTCGCTAGAATGGCAACACTGGGGGACATTCGGGCAGTGGCGCGCGCTCTCCGCTCCCACCACACTTCATCTGAAACGAGCCCACTACGCATCCTCGCACCGCTCAGCGGCCTAGTAACTTTCTAGTGGAAAAGCTGCCATACCCAGTAAATGAATAAATAAGAGGTTTTTGATGGTTTAGTGGTTATCGATGTCAATAACCCCTGTAGTCCTCAGGTCCAAGGGTTTGACTTCTAGTTAGGGTACAGTTTATTAGTAGGCAACTATTCCAAATAAATGAGAGATTTACGTGGGCGAGAGAAACGCATGATGGCATTTAACATTTCTAGCGGTAAGTTGCCCTTTATGTAAATCACACACATAACGAACATTTTCCTTTAACTTTCAAATGTTTTTATTTCTCGTCATTTTACCTCTTTACAACTTAAAGCTAACAGAGCAATCACATCATTCCTTCACAGTAATATTCGAATTCTCGGTATATAAGTATATCATAATATTAATGTTAGAGGAACTCGGTCGGAGCTCGGGAATGTTCGGAACGCATACCGAATGAGCGATCTTGCTTACGTCAGCAAAGCAAGTTCGCAAGCTAGTTTCTGGTTGTATGTAATGGTGGGTACACACGTGCGTACATGCTCATCGAGCAAGTCTCATCAAACGGAGCTCTCCATACGTGTTTCACCTTGCGTCTACACGTAAAAAGCTTGCTCGAAGAAAATGTTTAGTCTGCGTTGCAACTCTTCGAGCAATGAACGATTTACCCTTATCACTATATTCTTTGAAAGTAGTTTTCCACAAGCACTTTTCCACCCGATACATATTTATAAATTGTTCCACAAAATCCCGCGAAAATAATCGAAAGTCCGACATTTTATTTATTTATTTATTTATAAAACTTTATGCACAAGTACAAAGGCGGACTTAATGCCTTGGGCATTTTCTACCAGTCGACCTTAGGGTGGTGCAGAGATAAAATATGGCAGGTGCAACTTAATGAAAAAACAAATAGAGAAAAGAAATATAACTAAAACAATTTAATATATATATAAATACATACTTAGATACATACATACATAAAAATAATGTTAATGGGAGACCGAATCCAACAAATTAACTCTGTGTTGATTCTGCAAACTTCTTGCGAATGTGCTCGCGTGCCTTCAATTTGAAAGACAACCGACTGGTTGCCATCCTGATGTTCTGAGGGAGCGCATTCCAAAGGGAAATCGCCTGGACAAAGAAGGAGGAATGGATAAACCCAGAGCGGTGCGAGGGACATTGTAGAAGACGATTATTGGCGGAGCGAAGATTTTTACTATGGGCAGAACAAAGGAATTGGACATGTGAAGTCAGATAAGAAGGAGAAGTGGGTTTATCAATAAAAGAAAACAGGGTAGTCAAGGCCCTCAGCATTCTACGCTGACGAATCGGTAACCATTTTAAAAGTGATCGATGTGCAGATACATGATCATACTTACGGAGGTTGAAGACAAATCGAATGCAGTTATTTAGAAGGCGGTCAAGTTTGTTGAGTAGATCTGCATTCAGGTCATAGTAGCACACATCACCATAGTCAATTATGGGAAAGATAAGGGACTGTACAAGCATGGCCTTTACGTGAGCTGGGAGAAGATTCTTCAGTCGATAAAGCGAACGCAACGTTCCGGTGACCCTCCGGCTGACACTCGTTACCTGCTTGCGCCAGTCAAGGCAAGTGTCGACGAGCAGACCAAGATCTTTAACCTCGGAGCTAAACGGGATTGCTATGTTGTTAAATATTATGGGCGGAACAGTTAAACCATCAAGCTTTCTCAAGCTATACGGGCTCCCAACTATGATAGCCTGACACTTTGCAGGGTTAACCGCCACTCCGAATCGGTCTGACCAACTTTTAATCGCAATCAAATCCTGGTTAAGCCCCTTGATCGCATCCGATAAGTTGTCAACATCTGCCTGACAGTAGAGCTGTAGATCGTCAGCGTAAAGATGATACGCACATTGAAGTTCGGTGGTTATAAGATTTATGAAAATGGAGAACAGAAGAGGAGATAAAATACCGCCTTGAGGGACGCCAGCTTCAGGTCGCACCACCCCGAAGAAGAGTCTCCAGCACAAACTAACTGCTGACGCCCCCGAAGATAAGAGGAAAACCATTCCTGTACCTCGTGAGAGACCATAAGATAAGAAAGGATAGATAAAAGCACATCGTGACTGACGGTATTGAAAGCATTGGAGAAGTCGATTAATACTAAAGCAGTAACCTTAGTGTCCTCCATTCCCCGCCTTATATCGTCAGTCACTTTAAGGAGAGCTGACATGGTACTGTGCCCGGGCCTGAAACCGGATTGAAACGAGCTAATAAGGGAGTTGTGGTAAATAAAGTAAGAGAGCTGTTTATGAACACATGCCTCGAGCACTTTGGACAGAAATGGAAGGATGGAAATTGGGCGAAAGTGACTGGAAAGTGTGGGATTGGGGATCTTAGGCAGGGCTCGAACATGGGCTTTACGCCACAAGGAAGGGAAAACACCGGAGAAAAGTGAAAAGTTAACTATGTGGGAGATAGCAGGAAGAAGCTGATCCAGAGCTGACACGATCATATGACGACTGATGTTATCACAGCCCACAGCTTTGGATTTAATAGACAGGATAATCTTTTTGATCTCTTCCGGGTCGGCTGGTGTGAAGACAAAGGGGGCAATATTGGGACGCGTCAGACCAGCAAGGTAGTCCATAGTTTGACGTTTGCTTAGACTATCTAGCATAGGGACAGTGGAGAAAAAGCGGTTTAGATCGTCCAAGCCAATTGTGTTAGGAAGGTCTGAATTCCGCGACTTGCCGATACCAAGGGTTCCAAGGAACTTCCAGATATCGGCAGAAGAAGAAGAAGAAATATTATTAAGAATGTGGCGGCGTTTAGCGTTACGTATCATCAGATTACATCGATTCCTAGCAGTCTTGAACAAGGTCCAATTGTCATCTGAGCGATCCTTTTTAAATACTCGAAACGCGTGGTCCCTCCGTCGCATTGCCATTCGGATTCCCCTATTCATCCAGGGGGCAGGTGGACGTTTCAGCTTTACTCTCCTGATAGGAGCATGAGTATCAAACAGTTTGGTCACAGTGTTGTTGAAAACAAAAACTTTATCATCAACTGTAGCAGCCTCATGTAGGAGTTTCCAGTCAATATTCGATGCATCTTTTTGAAGTAGCTCACTATCCATACGTGCAAAGGCACGCCTATACTGGAACGTAGGTTTGGGTTTAGGAGGTTTAAGAACATAGGATAGGTAAATAAGGTCGTGATGGGAAAAACCAGGGGCATCATGTTGGCCATGCGAGGAAACTAGGGAAGGATTAGAGGTGAGGATCAAGTCAAGCCAGGTATCATCACCGACTTTATTATGATGAGTGGGTTGGAGAGGCAATACGTGAAGACTAGCTGACTCGACAATATGCAGGAGTTTACGGGACCGAGGGGAGTTGGGGGAAAGGAGGTTGGTGTTAAAATCGCCCATGATGATGTGATGAGCATACTCAGAACCCAAAGATTCAATTACCGATTCGATTTCGGTGAAATAATCAAGGGAAGGGGGACAGTAAACAACACCTAAAACGGTTTTAGCTCCTTTGACGCAAACCTCTAGAAAAAGAAACTCAGCGGACACATTAGAAGCAGAAGAACAAATAATTTTATAAGGGAGATCTCCGCGAAGGTATATTGCTACACCACCCCCTCTCCTCCCAATCCGATCATTCCGAAGAAGAACGAAACCAGGAAGAGAGTAGGTGGTAGATGGAAGTTCAGGTTTGAGCCAGGTCTCAGAAATCAGGACGGCATGAACGTTATTGTTGGCAAATGTGTCGTATAGTTCGCTATGGTGACTTGGAACACTTTGGGCGTTAATGTGGCAAACGTTAAACAGCCGGCCAGAATTTGGGCTGAACCCTTGACGCAATAGATCACCAAGGGTGTCCGTAAGGGAGCAAAAACTAGCATCGCAGGAAGAGGCAGTTGATTCGTTGGCAGAATAAAACGATTCGCTGTCTGACAACATCATAATAAAAAGTAAATAATAAAATAAAATATATATAAAAATTAAATAGAACTCACACAAACAAAAATACTATATGAAAGGCTGGCGCTTGCATCTCTGCACCTCCCGCCAGCTAACATCATCATTTAAAATAAATGTATCCGAAAACAAAACTGCAAAAAAATAGAAATAGTACCTTTATGCGTTGATTTGACGGTAGACAAACAACAGATTATGGTTTGACGTTTTGCGGTATTAAGTAAAGAAAAAAAAAAAATATTGAGGGTAAATGGTAAACACAACAAAGCAAACTTGAGTTACAGTTAGATAAACAAAACAAACTAGGCAGCAAAGTTATAAGAGGAAAAGTGATAGATTGGTACACAAAATAGCAACAAGATTGCCACGGTAAGTACAATTTTACTTTTTATTGCGTATTAGACATTATGAATAAATACAATAGGTAGCTAAATACCATCATTAACGCGTCGTGTTTCGCAGGTTATCGCCTCCCTGGACCTTAGAATACTTCGCCAGCAGTGGACTCAGTTCGTCGACTGAAGTTAACTTGTGTTTACTCCCGTCGGGGGCCTTAACCACAATAACACCGTCCTGAGTCCAACAAGATCGCATCCCGAAGTGGAGCCGCGCCCTCCCAAAGATGGTTTGCCGGGTCCTTGTCAAGAACTCCTTGACTGAGATGGAGGAACCCTTTAAGCGGGACTTTGCTCTCCAGACCGCTGATCTATCGTCATAGTCTGAAAATCTCACCAGGATTGGCCGATGATGGTCTTTATTGGCTACGCCGAGTCTATGACAGGTCTTAATGGAAGATGCAGTCAATGGCTTTGGAGCCAGCTTCTTATTTATAATGTCCAGGATGACTGTACTGCTGACCTCACCATCAACCTCTGCAATGCCCTGGAAAATCAGCGCCTTCCGCCTATGTCTGGTCTCCAACCCATCAACTTGTCTGGCACACTCGCTAATCTGTCTTCGGAGCAGGCTTAGCATGCTGAAGATTAGCTCTCTGAAGGTGCGAAACTCGTCAGCAACCCTCGCCACAGTATCCTTGGTAGGGCCCGCGCACTGGATTTGAGCTTCCAATTCTCCCATCTTCCGGATAAAGCTGTCCTCAAGGCTTTTTTGTGCTGATGCAATCTCGTCGAGTTGAGACATTGTGATCCTCTGCGACTAGTTCCCAGTGAAAGTGGTGTTAATGAAAGTGCAGATGATGTGCTGGCAGGTGGTGCAAAAATGATTGCTAGGAGTCACGTAAATGTGCTACAAACGTGAGTACCCGTACAGTGCACGTAAAGCAGTGATTAATAGAATAAATTAGGCACTTTAATTATGTGTTTCTATTTTTAATACAAAATTATTAAATTTGCTTAGAAAATACGTCTATTGTTATTTTACACCTACCCGCGAGTCCAATACGTCTATTGTTATTTTAGCTGCGCACCACACCCTCTTCACACAAATATCAATCAAGACTAACATGAACATGCTTGACGTCGCGGCTACACGTACAAACCTGTTTGCTTTGAACATCGATCAAGAATTATGGACGTTTGAATCTTGTTCGAATCGAACATTTTGGTTGGCTTCGAGCATTTGTCTTAAGACTTGCATGGTACACACATTAGTACTTGCTCGAGATCAGCAAGTATATCGAGCATGTACGTACGTGTGTACCCACCATAACGGTTTAATAAACATTTTAATGGAACAAACGTCTACTTTTACATATTATATCGTCTCGTCTTGATGTGTCCTTCGTCTTTCGTCCGCCCTTTAGGTTATTATTTGTCACGTGTATCATTAGTCTAATCCCACCGACTTTATTGCGCTTTTTTTGCGTCTCACTGTTATAATATTGCGATTCCCTACATTTAAAAGTAAATCAGAATTTGTAAATTTAATGTAAATTTTTCTTTGTTTACAGATTGGCAACCTGAAGCACTACTACTTATTATCACACCCACACGTCAGTAAAAGATCACCGAATGCCAGCATCGATCATTTTAATAGACTCAAAAATGACCCACAGGTAAACATTTTTTTCTTCTTAAAGTTATATAAGAAAAAAACTTAAAATGTTTGAAAGTTTTGCTTACTAAAACATAGCTTTAAGAGGCAAATTACGTACGTATAGGTTTCGTAAAAAACCGAAGGCAAAAATAAAATTACATTCGACACAAGTAAACATTAAAAAAAAACAAAAACCACGACATATTTTTATTTCATACTACATAATTTATGTAGTAGTAGAAAAGCTTTGATCGACTATCTATTGAACATGAAATTATGACACAATATCTTGTGGAAACAACCCGAATCAAACAGTAAGACGCACATAAATTTTATGCGGCTGAACCGATTTTTATCAAACATACCTAAAAACATTGTCGAAAAAGTCACCTTTCAAACAAAAACAAACGAAATCAAAATCGGTTCATTCGTTTAGGAGCTATGATGCCACAGTTTCTATAAATATACAAATACACACCTCTTTTTCCGTCGGGGTTTAAAAAGGATGGTTTCTTGTCAGCAACGATTGGTGTGGTAGGATTGCTAGGACAAAGTTGTTACACCATCTTTTGACATGTTCTTAGCACAGCTTTCAAAACGAACATACATTCATCCTGCATGAACCACATGAAGCGTACGAACAATCCTTACTTTAAGGGTTTCGTTCCCAAAGGCCATGCTTGGAATTGTATGTAACATAAGGCTATGTCTCAGGGACGGGAGAGATAACCGGGTGAAATTTTAACACTCTGTTTGCAGGGAAACAAGAAAAGGTGGACCTGGTACTTGAGGTTTAACAAACTTTAATTAAAAACTTACAGAATTAGGCAATTAATATTATCGTTCACATTTTTTTTAGGTCCAAGAGAGCGATTATTTTGTCTTTGACGCCCGAAAGTGTAATTAAAAACGTTAATTATTTCTAGAATTTCGTAGAACGGCACAAAATGCTAGTCACCATAGTTTATTTTAGTATGACGGTAATTATTAAGTTCGGCAGATTATATTTTAATTACTTTACAAGTCTAGACTGTAATAGTCTGTCATTTGTTTGAATTACATATTGTTATGTGTGTGGGTGTGGACAAGATCGAATTAATTCTGATGTTAGAGCGATATAACGATTCCGCTCCGTCATTATAATATCAAACGAAATAATTCAAATTATATACAATCATGTCTTTGTCTTTAATAATAATACCAGGTGGTATACTGTCTCACTGAAAAGCAAAGGCCATTTCTACAGAGCAGGCACGAGGTGATTTCAAACGTATACTAACTACTAGCTTGTGCCAGTGGCTTCGCCCGCTTGAAAAGTGTTTTCTTATCCCAAGGGAACATTATACCGAGACAAAAAAGTAGCCAATGTGTTATTCCAGACTAGAATCTGTCCCTGTGCCAAATTTCATCCAGGTCCGTTTAGCCGTTCTGACGTGATTGAGTAACAAAGCGTAGCGGTTGTGCGATCAGCTGCTGCGCTGCGTGTCGCGGGTTCGATTCCTGCAGGGAACAAATATTTGTATGGCCTTCAGATAGTTGTTCCGGTTCTGGTGCTTTTGTATCAATCAATCAATGGAGGAGCTCGTGGCTAAATAATAACAGCCGCACTGCAAGCCGTTAAGCAATGCTTGACGAGGTCGGTCCGTGGATGGGTGACCATTTCATCGTAGCGGGTTTTCCTCCGTGCCTCGGCAAGCACATTTAGCCGTTGGTCCCGGCTGTCATTTAAAGATCTTTGACAGTCGTTACTGGTAGTCAGAAGCCTGAGATCTGACACCAGTCTTGTCAAGGGGTATCGTGTTACCCAGTTACTGGGTTGTGAGGTCAAATAGGCAGTCGCTCCATGTAAAACACTGGTACTCAGCTGAATCCAGTAAGACTGGAAGCCGACTCCAATATAGCTGGGGAAAAGCTAAGCAGATACCAATCTACCTAGCCTTTTCCCAGTTCTCTTCTTTCTGGTGTTTTGTTTATATGAGTTTAAATGTTTGTAAACGCACCCACGGTACAGGAAGAAATAGTAAGTGTGGGCAAAGTTAAAAAAAAGTTATCCATTCATCCAAATTTTCGCATTTATAATATTAGTATGATAAGTCCATATTCTTTTTACCTTTCCCTCTAGGCCTGTGCCCAAGCAGTGGGAACATTAAAAGGCTGATGATCAAGTCTAGGTTTTCTTCATGTTGATGTTTTCCTTCACCGTGGTCAGCAATGTCCAAGATAAACTTAGACAGTACATAATTATGAATTGAAAAAGCCACATTGGTACTTGCTCGGATTTTAAAGTCTAAACAACTTACACAGTACCACGGGGTCTCAATTGCTAAGAAAGAATATTTGGTTCAAATAAATCTCACTAGATGGCGCGACATGTATACAACAACAACAATTCAATAGAATTTTGTGTAACATTAACATTTTCTGGAATTGAACATTTACATTGTATGTTCTTGTTTAATCAACTCTCCTAAGTACAAAATTATGGAATATTGGGCTCTTAATTCACATTTAAAAGATTATTTGAACGGATCATTTAAAATTAATGAAAGTAGATGGCGCATTTTTAAATTTCTGAGGCATTCCACTCGATTTTTAAAATTTGCATTGTAACACATTTTGGTGCAAAAAAACTGTAAAAACGTGCAAAAAAATACTAAAACATGAATCTTCACTGAATTAAAAGAAAAATATGTTCACGAACTTAGTAAACCCTTTTACTTGCAAGCCGCTGCTAACACCATCTATTGCCGTGAAACGTGATTGAACGCGATTGATGTACTTACAAAAATAACAAGATTAATCAGATGAATAACGATAGTTATGACGGCACGGTTTCTTTGTATGGGATGAGGCATCTGTATGCTAGTATTATATAATCTGTGACAGTACCTAACCAAATGGTCTTCAACCGACCACTTCCAAACCATTCGTTTGTTTGCGAACCCAATCAATACACGTTAATTTGATTGACATCGGTCCGCCATCAAATTATTCATTGGGATTATCCTTAAAGTTATCGGCTTCAATATCATGACTTGCCCCGTTTTGAATAATTGATTCTATGCCGTATTGACGTAAGGATTCTGTCTCAAGGGATTGGCCAGTTAGTTAATCTTCCAATTTGAATGGGATTTAGCCATCCGTGAAGTTTTCTTGTTGACTGCTTGTCCAGAATGGAGGGCCGGTGAAAAGATCGATTTGCCTGAGTGATTTAGGTGGTTTGTTAGTTTTTGGTACTAGTTTAATTGAATAGAAAGCTAAATGTAATAATTTAACACAGAATAGCAACACTTTCATTTTTAGTTTTAATAACGACATGGTTGGCGAAGTGGTTGAACGATCGGCTGCTGCGCTGCATGTCGCGGGTTCGATTCCCGCACGGAACAAATATTTGTATGGCCTACAGATAGTTGTGCCGGATGTCTTTTGTTTATGTCATTTTAAATGTTTCTAAACGCACCCACGATACAGGAAGAAATTCCTAGTGTAGGGCTTTACTGTTTAATCTAAGTGTAAGGCAAAGTTTAAAAAAAAATTAGGATATACGAAAATCATGGCCCTTCATTTGTTTCTTAAAAGACATCTATATCGGTGTACGACATCCAACATCAAGCTTAAAATCTTTCAGTCTAAGTACTTGTGTAACTAAAATCCTACATACATATTTTATAATGGGAAAGTCTGTATGTTTCGATGTTTGTGAACCCAAACCATGACCTGGATTAGGACGTAGGATACCTTTTATCATGGTATCATATCTTCTGGAGTAATTTCTAACGTACAAAGCCACTGGCAAAGACAGTATTTTTTTTTTTTTCACTGCTGAGTAAATGCTTCCCTCAAATATTAATTATAATACCTTCCTTCATACTGTACTCAGGTTTTGCAAAATAAATATATCTTATCTTATCTCAAATCCTTTCAAGTATTCTTTTCCTGAGCTAATACCATTTTTGTCTGTAAGTCTTTTTTCTGTCACTATATCTATAATAATAATATTATAAAGAGGAAAGATTTGTATTTTTGTATGTAACGAATAAACTTAAAAACTACTAGACCGATTTGAAAAATTCTTTTACCGTTGAGAAGCTACACTATCTCCGGCTGATATAGGTTACTTTTTATCCCTGTATTCCCACGGAAACGGGAACTACGCGGGTGAAACCGCGAGGCGCCGCTAGTAATCAATAAATTCATATGTACTGTATTGCTATTATACACAGAGCAAGTATTTAACCTCGGAAACCCAATTACTTGGAACACCAATATCCTAAGTTCGGACATAATAGGTATTATCATTGTTAGCAAGTTTAGCTCTAGACTAGTTGCTGTTAATATGCCGTTGTTTATGACCTGAACGTGACGACTCGCATTTTGTAACATTGCTAGCGATCAGCGTTAATGGGTTACATGTTGGAGAACTAACCCTAAACCTTAATAGGTGTAATCTTATGAGGACTAGATATTTTGGTCAATTTATTACAAGAAAACTGTAGTTTATGCAACGGTCATATAATAGGGGTTATTAAAACACGAGTGTGGGTTTGGGAGTGTGATAATAGTATCACACGAGTGTTTGAATACCTAATTATATGCCGTTGCACTCACTATTTTATCTTCACTCATACAGTTGAAATAAAACAAAAGTGGAAACGGAAAAATTTGTGGTACGGTGGAAAATTTAGATTCTTATTGCGCATGACTGCGCAGCGCGCGCATCCATAGACAATGGCACTATTTTTCTATATTAAGTCAATGAGCCCATACGCTCCAATAAATTAAAAAGTAAAACTGTGCTATGAAAATTAAAAAGTTATTATATGATGTAATTGTTTGAAAATCGAAGGAAAATGTTGCACTGTAATGGTTTTTTTTATTTTTATTTTAATACACTATTTTTTTAATTACATATTTGGAACATTACGTTGTGAATAGATATAAACCGTTAATTAATGTTGATAGTGGATTATGAGGGCGAATATAATCTTCTTCTTGTTTCTTTATTATATGTGTGTACGTTAATGAGTAAATAAAAAAAAAAAACAGCTTAAGTTAGATAATTACAACTTGAAATGAGGTGGTAGGTGTAATACTAATTTAAATTACGCTACATTGCGGGCAGAGATTAACCTTTAACTATTAGCGCAGAAGCTAATCCACTTAACTTTTGCACCAATGGTACTGTTAAATTGAAATCTTGTTATTAAGTACTAAATAGAGATAAGTAACGATAAGTATAGTTGCGTCGCTGTCCTATTTTATCTTTATCGGTTTCTGAATTAGAATAAGGATGACCTAAAACATTGATTTTTCCAATAACAAGTTTTATTCTGAAATAATTTTTTCAAACATTTTCTATAAAACCCAAAGACTATATTTTCTACAGCCTTCAAAACCTTTTAAATTCCAAGCATACTTACCCGCTCCCCTTAAGTTATCAAAGAGAATTAAAGACAGTTCATTTGACAGGTGAGATGGGTAATGCAGCAGAGGGAGCTGCGAAGGTCCAAGAGGGACCATCAGTGGAAGCCGAGGCATGTCATGCGGCAATCCAGTGTGCCTGCCTTTCCTGACCCTTTGTTTAAGGAGCAGTGGTATTTGGTAAGACATCTTTATTTTGAATAATTCATATGAGCCTATAATAGATTTTACACACTAAACTACAGTGTTTTGGGTATGTTTAGAACTCGCAAATTCTCGTATGCCAATACTATTATTGGTTTTCGATAATGATATTTATGTTGTAAATTAGTTTAACATAACATATCATTTTTTTTTTTTTTGGTTTTCTTGCAATGTCAAGAATATTTACTTTTTAAAGTATTATATTATTTTATTTTAATTATTGTGAATGTGAAGACTATCTGGATTATTCTTTTTTTTTGTTTTTAATTTATCTTAGTTAGTATTTAACCATGTTCTGGCAGTTTGAGTAGTTTATGCGGCCTATCCGAATGTGTTTTCTTTGGTATTGTTCGTCGAATCGTTGAGCTCCTTAAATTCTGAGTTGAACTGCTCGGTTATTGACAAATGCGTGCACTGACTGGACAGGTCCACTCAATCTGGCTGGTTCTTTCCTCAAAATACCATTTCAGACATCTGTAACGTCTACATGGTCTTCACATGATCTAACCAAGATTTTGTCAGGACTTTAAAAGAGACTGTGACCTCTGAGTTTGTTTCGGCCTTTCTTCTCAGAGTAGTCAGATAGGAAACGCCGACCTCACTAGTTTAACAAAATATGATCGACATGTAAAAGTTTGTACAAACCAACTTACAGAAATAAAATCATTAATCATTATTATTTAACACTGGGCTAGTTTAAATGGCCGTGCTTGGCTGCATAATGTACATAAAAGTACGTCGGTTTTTTTTCACCCATAATATAGTGCTAGGTAACGAGATGGGTCTCTAGAAACATACTTTCTAATTTAATAATGTCATCCTCAAAATCTCTGAGCTCAGATTTCTTTAATTTCATAAAAAAGAAAGTTAAAAGCGCTGACTCATAAAAAAACAAAGATTTTTAAACGTTTGGGTACTCCTGATAAAGTACTGGCCATTCTCCTTTTATGAGCGTCCGGCATGCCCTTCATAACAATTAAAAGACACATTAAAAGCAAAATTTTCGTTTGCTCTCATTGTTATAATGCAAATAATAAAAAAAAAAAACTCGACTTTCGTTTTTAGTCTCGGTTTATAATGTGGAAAATGGTATTAAGACTAATACTTTGTTCTAAATGTCGTTATCGTTAGTCCTTAAGTAGGTTTATATCCTTTAAAAATAATATAACAAGCATAATTTTAGCAGGGATTACCTGCCACCTCTTGCAATTATGACTGTGTTATATTTACACCGTGCCCAGATGAACGTTTAACGCACGTGTGCATAATGGACATGCGTAAAGCACCTTATCATGAAAGCAGATGTAGTGGTATGAGTAGTGATCTCTGCCAGGTTTTTACCCGAGAGCGGTAGGGAATGTTTTTCGAGCGCATGAATGTCCATTTCTATAGCACGCTCTACAGTCCAAACGGCTTGACAGATTATGACATATGAGGTGTCGTTGGATTCGTCTCAATTACGGGAGTGATATGATAATTTTTTAAACATGGCGGCCCACCCCCTAAAAACGGCGGACACAAACAAAAATTATAGAAAACTTCGCTGAAAAAACGCTGGCAGCATCTCATAATGTTTAATGTATAAATTATATATAGTACTTATTTTTCTCTTTTCAGTTAATTATTTTCATCAGTAAGGTGTTTTGTTTTTCTAATAATTTGTTTTATTATTGCAACATTCTCTTTTCGTTGGTGAAAATGGGTTATTGAAGCAAAATAATACAATTCATCACAATAAAATAACTTATTTATGACACTAATGAATATAATATTCCTCCATTCTGAAAATACGTGATAATAGTTACAATTCCAGTTAAGAATAAAAATAATGTACTGCTTAAAATTCAGCCCAAGTACAAAATATTGCAGAACATTTCAGTGGCAGATGTTAAGCATAATTTAATAGTACGAGTGTACCAAGTCGACGAACTTTAGCAGAACAAAGCGAGACGGTATCATTTGTACTTTAGGCTAAAATTCATCCGACAAAGAATAGTGGAGGAATTACGAATTCACTAGTTTAGTCCCAGATCGAGGTATAAAGAGTACATCTCCTTTTTCGAGGTACGAAACCTGTGACCTTGATGTCCTATTGTTTCATAAGGCCACTCGTAATGTTTGCTGCTTTATTCGGGTACCATTTTATTGTTCAGAGGTTGACTAAAGTGAGAATGAACTTCGTTGAATAAAATATAGGGAGGTATGAAACATTTCCACCGGTGTGATGAATTTGTTCCATTTTATTTGGTATTAAGCCGTCTATAACATGTTTTACTGGAATACGACTTGTGAGTCGCACATCAAATGCCAACTTTGTATTTTACGCCTTCGTGTGAACTTATAGAAATCCTGCTTTTGGTTACCTACTACATAAAATGAACGTATTCTCAGAATTTGAAGTTCTAAAAAAGTACTTACCAGAAACAAGCTTCAATTTATTTGGAAAATTATTTTGCAAAATGTTAATGTATTTGTCAGCACTTCTAAAGATTTTGTTCTGTTAAGAGAGTTGTTTTCGGTTTTCGAACGACTCTGAGTTATGACAGATGTCAACTTGACATAAAACTAGTAACTAGTTTTTTGGCGCGAACGAGGGGATAATTACCGATTATTCTTGTAGATCAAACTACACTTGTGGAATGTCATTTACGTTATTCACCATTACTTAAAGTGATTTTTTACTTTGTAACCATACATATAAATAAAATCGTTGTTTGTTTTTTCCTCGCCCGAAAAGGACCATGCATATGGCTTTCCCTGACAACTAAACAATATCGCCTACATATTTTTTTGTTGAAATAAAACGAACACTTTTTATATTTTACTAAACTTGTATTATCAAATTACTTTTACTTACATCTAATGGTCAGCAACATTAATGCTCGTAGCTCGTACTATACGCCAGGTAGACCGCCTTCCCAGCACGCACGTATCTATTACTTGCACGCGACAAAGTGTACAATAAGTGTTGGGGCAAAGTTACAAGAGATAGCGGGGAATGGAACTTCGGAACACATTTTTTCACACTGAAGGTATATCATATTTTAGGCTTTGGTCTCTTGATTGGAACGCACAACGTTGCATTATGCGGTGTCGGATATATAAATCACATGAAAAACGTCTCGAATGGTTTTCTGTTCCGTCGCAGTATTTATGCGTCAGCGTTGAGGAAGGTTTGTGCATTTCAATCAAAAGATCGAATCTTTACAAACAGTGCTTTATAATATTAACAGTTTCGATTTACAGTAAACTTAAAATTGTATACCCGGGATTAGCAAATGGTTGACTTCAACAACCACTATTATAGTCCTTAGCTCCACTTGGACTATGGTTGGTCACCGTCATATATTTCCCGCTCGACGCTGCGCTCCCATTCCACGTCAACACAAACACTTACATTAAGTATTCAATGCGCAAACCGTAATATCCGTCCACTTGAGTGTATTTCTAGGTTATTTTTAGACGTTAACCTTATTTTTTGTTTCAGAACGGAGGTGCAGCGGACGGGTTAGACATGAACGTTGGCTACGCTTGGAGGAAAGGATATACGGGGAAAGGTGTCGTTATAACCATACTAGACGACGGTATTCAACCAAACCATCCGGACTTATCACAAAATTATGTAAATATTTTTATATCTCTTATAATACTGAATTACACATTAATCAAGGCAGTAAAATGTAAATAATCGTCAAATGAGACACTCATTTAGAACAACAAATATCTATAGCACCCATATACGTGACTAAAGTGTATTGAGCGATAAACCCGACATTGTAGGATCCTGCAGCATCAACGGACATAAATGGGAACGACACGGACCCGACACCGCAGGACAATGGCGACAATAAGCACGGCACCCGATGCGCCGGCGAGGTGGCTGCGGTCGCCTACAACAGGTACTGCGGCGTCGGCATCGCATACAACGCCAGCATCGGTGGCATTAGAATGCTGGACGGAGTAGTGAACGACGCAGTCGAGGCTCAGGCGCTCAGCTTCAACACACACCACATAGACATCTATAGCGCGTCCTGGGGGCCCGAGGACGACGGGAAAACAGTCGACGGCCCCGGCCCTCTAGCCAGAAGGTATTGTCTAATTGCAAGCGATTTAGCGAAATAGTTACAGGCGAGCTCATTAAAAAGTGCTTTGTTTCAGGGCGTTTATAAACGGTGTGACGAACGGAAGAGGGGGGAAAGGATCTATTTTTATATGGGCGTCAGGAAACGGCGGCAGGCATACGGACTCTTGCAATTGTGATGGATATGCGAATAGCATATTCACTATTTCTGTTTCTAGTGCGACGCAAGGAGGCTATAAACCATGGTATTTAGAAGAATGCTCATCAACCATAGCTTCAACTTACAGTTCAGGGACACCCGGCCGAGACAAAAGTGTGACCACAGTAGATATGGATGTGCAATTAAGGCCGGACCACATTTGCACAGTAGACCATACGGGCACATCGGCATCGGCGCCATTAGCCGCAGGCATATGTGCATTAGCCTTAGAAGCGAACACATTACTAACGTGGCGGGATATGCAACACCTCGTCGTAATGACGTCTCGGTCACAACCACTAGAAAAGGAAGAAGGATGGATCGTAAATGGCGTAAAAAGAAAAGTAAGTCACAAGTTTGGCTACGGACTAATGGACGCTGCTCAGATGGTAACATTAGCCGAACAATGGACGAGCGTACCTCCTCAGCACATTTGTAAGTCACAAGAAATAAACGAGGACAAGTCTATTGAAACATCTTTCGGTTATACGATATCAGTGCACATGGATGTGAATGGGTGCAGCGGGACGATGAACGAGGTCAGATTTTTGGAACACGTTCAATGTAAAATTTCACTGAGCTTTTTCCCTAGAGGAAATTTACGGATATTGCTTACGTCGCCGATGGGGACTACTTCCACCCTTTTATTCGAGAGGACGCATGACGCAACGAGTTCCAACTTCGACGATTGGCCGTTTTTAAGTGTCCATTTTTGGGGAGAAAGTGCCGAAGGGCGTTGGACCCTTCAGATATTAAACGCCGGTAATATCCACGTCACTCAACCGGGCATATTGAAAAAGTGGCAGTTAATATTTTACGGCACGGCAATGAGTCCGATACGGTTACGAAATAAAAGCTATTTTAATTCTAACAATGTTTACCAGGAAGAGAAGGCTTATCATATTAACGATGTTTACGACGCCTCGGAATATTCACAATTCCTCAACGAAATCGAACTCGGCATTTCTGATAGACGTAATTACCCTAAAAATATTCCCTCCGCACAACGGAAAAATGTTTTGGCCGATGCCAACGATAAACAAGTGCAAAGACTGTGCGATCCGGAATGTGATTCACAAGGTTGTTATGGGAAGGGGCCAACTCAGTGTGTAGCCTGCAAGCATTATCGTTTAGATAACACATGTGTGTCTCGATGTCCTCCGAGGAGCTTCGTCAACCAAGGCGGCGTGTGCTGGCCGTGCCACGAGTCATGCGAGACGTGTGCGGGGGCCGGCCAGGACTCATGTCTCACATGCGCGCCGGCTCACTTACTAGTAGTTGATTTGGCGGTTTGTTTACAACAGTGTCCGGACGGATACTATGAAGACCCTGACGCAAACGCCTGTTTCCCATGCGCGGAGCACTGCGACACTTGCTCCGAAAAAGCAGATATGTGCTCTTCGTGCGCCCACAATTATGTCCTTTACAACGGTTCTTGTTTAGCGGCTTGTCCTCCGGGAACACATCAAAAAGATGATTTCGGATGCGTGCCGTGTCATGAAACGTGCGAATCTTGCCACGGCACCAGCGAAAATGCCTGTGTTTCGTGTCGCATTGGTGATTACGCATTCAAGAATCGCTGCGTACCAAAATGCCCTTCAGGATATTACGCCGACGCCCAAAGAAGAGAATGTTTGCCGTAAGTGTTATTGTTATGATAATTTATCTTTGCATTCCATTTCGTGATGGAACAGAGGTCGTCAATCTTACGAGCGCCCGGAATTTCAAACGCCTCGCTTTGAACTCTGCATTGTTCGAGAGTTTAATTGTCGCCTTTATATTTAATCTCGTTAAAAGAACAGAATGTAAATAACTGTGTTGTTGTTTTAGGTGTCCTATTGGCTGTTCAATTTGCACGTGTGCCGTTTGTTCTGTTTGCCAAGAGAAATGGATTCTAACTAAGAGCGGAACTTGTCTCCCCGATGGCAATGACAAATGCGACACAAGTAAGTAATGTCCTTGAGCAACGGTTTTTTCACTCGTGTTCGTCGAGACTTAAAGTGACTTTTTTCAGGTGAGTATCACGAGGCGGGAAGGTGTAAAAATTGCCATTCGACCTGCGAGAAATGTAGCGGATCGAACGAGTGGGACTGTTTGTCTTGTTCGAGTCCCTTGTTGTTACAAGGATCGAGGTAATGGCCCTTTATCCATCTAGACCTTTTCCTGTACGGTTTCGAGTGTTCAGTTAACATGAAATATTTATTTTAGGTGCGTGGCTGAGTGTGGACAGGGTTTCTATCAGACGGCAGGAAGATGTTCGCCATGTCCTCACACTTGTAAGAGTTGTGTGTCAAGATTGAACTGCACATTGTGTGCTGGTGCCTTACGCTTGCAGTCTGGGACGTGTCGAGCAACCTGTGCCCCTGGCTACTACCCTGACGAGGGGACCTGTTCCAAGTGTTACCTGTCCTGTGAAACGTGCACGGGTCCTAGAAGAGATCAATGTGCATCTTGTCCTCCTGACTGGAGGTTGGCGGCAGGAGAGTGTCGACCCGAATGTCCTCAGAACTTCTTCCCGTGGCAGGAGAGCTGTCGTCGCTGTCACCACTACTGCCAGGACTGTCACGGCGCTGGTCCTCAGCGCTGTACGTCCTGTCCACCTCACTTTTCATTAGAGAACGGCTTATGCGTGGAGTGCCTTAGTTCCCAGTACTATGAGCCTAGAACGAGGACCTGCCGTCCATGCCACGACTCCTGCAGGTCTTGCTCAGCACCTGGACCGACCAGTTGTGTCACGTGTGCTCATCCACTCCGATTAGATAGGTGAGTTGTTTTGAATGATTTAATTAAAATAAACAAGCATCCCATCATAAGAATGGTTGACCTCGATTAAGTGAAGCACTAACAAAATGACGTTTGATTGTTTTACTAATGGAAATGGGGAACATTAAATTAATTCAGGTTGTAAATACTTTACGAAATTAAATTGTTTCTTTATTTTTCATGTTTATTGATAACAACAATTCAATATGATATTTGGTTTTGGTATATGCAATTAAAAGCAGAAAGCACTGACATAGATTTTACGTGGTTTAAAAACGTCACTGTAAGTCAACCTCAAGGAAGATATTAATTCAAATGGTGCATAATGAGCCTTACGGCTAATTTACATTGGAACAAAACACCTTCTCAAACTCATTTCCAATTATCAATTTCAACGTCTGCTTACTTACTTTCATCAACAGAAAATACTCTATCACTGCACTAGACGTCGTTGAGTCACCACCTTACCTAGGTTTGCAGCCAGGCTGTCTGGCGTAAATAAAACGGTTAAGTAAACCTATTTTTCGTTTGCAGAGTGAACCACAAATGTTTGCCGTGCTGCACAGAGAGCATGGCATCGGTTTTCGTAAATAGTAATCAGACGGATTGCTGTCACTGTGATAAGGATATAGGTAAGCTATTTTTGTTTTATAACATTTTCGGCACGCAATCCCAAAAATAAAAGCGTCCGTTTATTTTCGATGGGTTTTTAGGCAAATTCGGAATAGAACTCGCTTTTACATTTGTGGAGTCCTTCAGTTGTCAAAGCCAATGTTCTGTTTTTACGAATAAATAATATCGCCAGGTTGAGTGGAATAAAATGAAATTAACGGAATGATAAAAAACCGGCCAAGTGCGATTCGGACTCGCGCACCGAGGGTTCCGTACGAAACTCAGCTTAAATGTATTATAGACCTGAGTATTTAATATGAATTTCAATTTTATACGTCTATGCATCCATGAGGAAAGGGGTAGTAAGTTTAAAATTATTAAAAATATTTTTATTATATGATGTAACTAAAAATTTACGGTATTCACAATTATTCTTTTATCTGTGCTATAAGACGTTGCTCCGTACCAAATTTCATGATTCTGAGTTCACGGGTACCCTGTAAATTTACGGAAATTTGCGGCATAAACGGCTGTATCTTTTGATTGCGTTGGCTTAGAAGTTTCATTTTTTTCACAGCTTTAAGGGACAGTAGATCTGAGTGTATAAATAATTTCAGCTTGATACCTTCACGCGTTTTTGTGTAAAGGGGTCTTGACAGACAGACAGATGGACGGACAACAAAGTGATCCTATAAGGGTTTCGTTTTTCCTTTCGAGGTACGGAACCCTGAAAAGATCTATACATGATTCTTTTATGAAAACAGTGCGCCGTGATGATGTTGAACAGCCTTTATAATAGTTGTCATTTTTTCAGATACTTAAGTAGGTATGAGTAGGTCTGAGAAAGAAAAAGCTAAAGTTAATAGGTATTGACAAAATCTTAAGGGTATATTCAAAGTAAATGGTACCAAGTTTCGTGATTTATAAGTCTCTAAAGGGTACTTTATCTTATTTGTCTGTGTCCTAATTTAAGTTGAAGTTTTTATTTTGTTAGTCTTTTTTTATAGTTTGATCGTAACTTTCCTTTTAATAAGTTAATTGACCTTCCATCTTTAATCGGTCCCTCATTACTGAGGATCGTGGTCACTGGAACCCTTTAAGCGGACAATCTGCCTCCATCGATTCCAGTCCAAAGTTGCCATCACCACCTGCTGAAGTTTGCTTGAGGACGTAGCTTCTTTCACTTGGTCAGACCATCGTGTTGGCGACCGGCCTCGTGCTCTTTTCCCTTCGCATTAAGTGACCGAAATAGGTCAAAGTACGCTGTAGGCATACTGAAGACAATCTGGTCTTGATACCGAGTTGGGAAAGGATAGACACATTTGTGCAGTAAATTGACACGTGCCAATTAAAACCCATTAGTTAGTAGTTTAGAAGTCTTAACTTTGTAGTTAAAAGATAATGCAAATAATTTATATTTTTGGGCCGATGTTAGCCTTGATACAAAATCTGCAATACAATTTCTGATACAAACCTTTATTAAATTGTTACTTTCTGTACTCACATACTCACTTCAATTTGTATGACTTGCATTTAAATGATGAGTCTTCTTCACTTCCGACCAGTATTTATTTCGTGAATTCCAAACCAACGCGAACGTTCGCAGTAAAAGTATTTTTACCAAGAACAGGTTTACCATCATTCAAAGGAATTAGATCCGTGGTTGACCTTACATTCAGTCAATGCCCTGAAGTCCTACTAGTTCGAATGTATAGGATTTACTGATAGTTTTCCTTAACAAATACCCTTTGTCCGTACGGAGCTTTGTATGCGGAAGGTAAAGGTTAGGAAACGCGAACATCCAATAAATGTGGCCACATTTATTTAGTGAAAGTAGTTTTGTCGATTGTAATGACATGAAAATCCAATTTAGTTTTTTTTTTAGCTATGTATTTGCGGAAAATGTCGACTTACGTCGTAGGTATACGTGCCCTTGATTAGAACATTTTAATAAAAAATAATAATAATAAAATTCGTTTATTTCAGACGATTCAAATGTCCCTATTTTGTTAGTATTACATTATCTTAAAACTATGTTAGTCATGATCATGAGGGTACTAGTTAATACAAAGTTGGATATATGTTAAAATTGTATCAAACTAAAAGATTGAAAAATAAATTACAATTAAATTGAATTACATAAATTAAAATTAAATTGAAATAAATAATTAAAAATGAACTAAAATTGAGATTATATTTAACTAAATTATTAAATAAAAACACAAATATGTAGGTACTCAAGTGACATGCAGCCTGATGAGCCTTCCCACAGCTGCCGAATTTGGTCTGTCTGCAATCATCCTTAGGATTCCGTTGCCATTCCCTCGAATTCGGCGAATTAGTGAGGCTGACTTTTTGCGCATAATAGCGTAAAAGTCACCCACCCTCGCGTCGGCATGCCCGAGGCACTGCAAAATCGAGGTAGTCGCAGCAAAATCCTTAATATCAAGTCTATTGTATTGGTCATTTTGATATAACTTAGTTCACAATTAACACCAAATACAACGATGGAAAATTTTAACTAGCTCTAAAATATAGAGAGGAGAGATAAAGTGACGTTCTACTTATCAATGGCAAATTACAATCGTTAGATTTTCAAAAGACCAAAATGAAATGACACGAGGTCAATCCCAAACATTTTGAAATTCGTCATCGAATTACACTTTGTTTACATCCCCAGAACTTACTGCTCATCCTGGAACTCTTAATAAAGATGTTTGTTGTTCCCAGGAGGCTGTCTAAACGGCTCATCAGCTGGCAAGCGGCGAATAGCCGAGAACATTCGCTCGCACATCACTGCATCGTTCTTTATAGAAGATTCTAAGAACGCTTCGAACATTCTGGAACAAAACTCAGTGGCCGTGTGGAGTGTGGTGGGAGCCGCGATAATGGTTACGGTCGTCGTCGTGATGATAGCTGTAAAGGTGAAGCAGCTATTTAAAAAAGATACGGCTAAAGAGTCTATATTTTGAATTTGAGATACTTATAAAATTTTGGAACAACACTGCCACAAAAGATAAAGTTCAAATTCGATTATTACTCATAGATACTTTTGTACCTGTGTTTTTTGGGTCTTTTAAATGGTCACTTAAAAACCATCTTAAAATACAGAATGTTAAAGTCGATACTTGTGGCAATGAAATAATAAATTTCAACTTTAGCTTATTTGCGTAGGCACTTGTATACTTTTAAATAGAGGTATGCAAATAAACAAGCCTCTTCTAAGGCAGACTGTAAGGCCCGCGTGGTGGATTACGGCCCATTCCCTCTCACAGAGAGGAGGCCTGTGTCCCAGCAGTGGGAACATTAATAGGCTGATGATGTGATGTGATGTGAAGAAAACAAGTCTAGTAAATTCCTATAGAAATGATATTTGTACAGCAAAACGAAGGAAACGGCATCTTAAAGTAGTAAACAACATGGAAATAAAAGTGAGTAAATAATAACGTGATGGTAGACAAGGGAGAAGAGAAGACGAAAACGAGTAGCTGCGATCCCAAGTAACTCGTATAGATAATTCAACTCATCTGTGCGCGCGGCGACATGTGTGCGTGCGCTTGTAATTATACATTATGCATTTGTGTGGCAGTGACGCGGCAGTCGTCGTCCGAGCTATCAACCACCCACATATGCTTACCCACACATAGCGCCGCGCGCAAAGATGAGTTGAACTATCTATACAAGGACTGTTGATAAGTAGGCAATATTTTCAATAACAATTTTTTTTTTCTCTACAGTTAAAATCAAGAAAACATAAAAGCCGGACGATATACCCCAAGACGGAGTACTCCCAACTGACCACAATAGACGAAGACTTGGTAGCGATGACGTCATCAACGACTTTGAAAGCCCTTGATAGTGTACAAATACAAACTAAAAGTGAACTTGAAGAACCAACATAGCAATATGAACCTTCGAGTCGATGTAATTAGAGTATATTTTACACTGCAGACTGATATGTAGAAGTTTCAATATACGATTCATGTAAATAGTTGGAGTAAACACTAAGTTACCTAACTATCGTGTGATTATTCTATAGTTTCAAACGAAATTATACGAGTATTTTTTTTGTGATAAAAACCAAAGTTATTTTATTATCTTTCAAACTAGATCAAATATTTCTATAAGAAATTATTCATGTATTTTATGTTTTTTGTACGGTATAACCTTATCTTGTCTAATATTTACTCAATTTATTTGTAATATAATAAGTTGTACAGCAATTAATTGCTAATGAACATAGAACAATTATTCAAATATAACTTTTGAAAAAAGTCAGTTAAGTTATTATAAAAAACTCGTAATGTTTTTCAAGTAATGCTTGATTTATAAACAGACCGCGAGTGTGTTATTACATTTCTTGCATAAAAACTGAGTTCAGTAAACATTTCTATGCAAATGAATGCAATTCATCTCGCATATGGAGTAGTAAATAAATTAGATTTTGATTAAGTTTATGCTATGTTTGATGTCAGAAATTAATTAGGATGAAGCATTATTGTTGGTTTTATTTTATTTATAAGGTTTTGCAACAACTATATTGTATTAACCAAAGAAATTTTAGCATATTTAAGCGAATTTGAACAACATTTTTACAGTTCCACATAAGTTTAGTGAAGGTTCGGGTGAAATTGGGCTTAGTTTGAAACCGATAATAATCGCCCAATTTAGTTGGCCAATGTGGTAAACAAATATGAAAACAGGTGTTTTTTGTTATTAAATATTTTAAATTTAAAACAAACAGAAATCTTTTAAAACAGCAATTTCTGCTTCACCCTTTTTATTTACATTGCATATAAAATTATAAGAGAAAAATTCAAATATAAAAATTTAAATGTTCTAAATGTTTCTGCACTGTGTGTAAGCAAAATTCCATAAGGCCGACATTACTTTCTATTGGAATGCGCATTTAACATAGATTTGTGAGAAAGAAATAAAGGAAAGACGGGAAAGATAAGTGGTTTGGGTTGAAAGAACATTCAATTAGATCAGAGAGAAGCGATGGCGGAACGAATTCGCCTTACTGGTTTGATTCTTGCAATTGGGCCAAATATTTGGCTTATTTTATTACCGAGATTGATTTTTATTGGTGAATTTGTTTGCACTCAAGTATAATTTGTTTAAAATTAGGTTAGTAACTTAACAAAGTACGTAAGCGTGTACCTAACTACCTACACGGAAGGATTTTAAAGTATACAACATTATTGAATCAACTATCAGTCTACTATTTTTCTATGACAAAAATAACTAATACTATTTAAAATTTAGTAAGTACCTCAGATCAAATAAAAAGTCAAGATGGAACGTTGCAAACAACAAAATGACGCCGGTTCAAACTATGCCTTGACGTACAAATACATAATTACACGCATTCGAGCTCACAGATCAATTAGTAGAGCTCAACTGACAAGCTAAGGGGTAGTTTCGTAGTACGTGTGCGCGTCTATTTGTGTATTTGTACGGCAAGGCATAGTTTGCACTTTGTTGTTTGCAACATTCCATCTTGACTTTTTATTTGATCTGAGGTAAGTACCTACAAACATATTTTTTGGCCATAAACCAAATAATGTAAAATACTAACTAATCAATGCAAAAGCACATTTTTTGTGGATATCGTTCTACGACAACGTATTCATCAATATCAAATTGTGTCAAACCGATTTCACTGAATTCTGCATCGATAAATGTGAACACACGTGAATGGACACCGCGAGTAATTTGGCCTTATCACACCGCTGAATATGTGCGTACGAGGGACACTGAATAGGTATAAGGTGGAAGGGACATCGATGTACAAACAGTCACCATGAATTCAGTTCATTATTCTGAACTCGCCAAATTTTTGGTTGAATTTTTTCCTAATAATACGTAACAATTTTATGCAGTTTAAAGTAAAAGAAACTGCCGAAGGAATGAAAAATGCGGAAAAGCGACAAAAACCTGCCAGTGCTGGTCCAAAAAAAGTTGACAAACTTTTTTTTTCATTTATTACATACATATAATGCCAGGACATCTGTCTGATGAACTAGATAAATTCCCGATTTTAAATTAAACACATATGATAATTATATAAAACATCTCAATATCCTAATAGAGTTAAGAATAAGAAGAATAAAATATTAGAATATGAATGATGACGGGGTACGAAACAGCAAATTTGAATTAGTCCGACGACGGTTAAATTATCAAAAAATATTGGATACTTATTTTTTTCTCATTCAAATCAATAAGAATTCCCCAAGATAAAGCGCATCAAAGTTTGGGAGTGTAGTCTTGTGACGTAACTCCTAAAGAAGTGTACCAAGGCATGACGTCATGCGATATTTTAACGCAATTTATCGTCATAAAAGTGGCAAAAGAAAAATACGGCAAAAACTGACGGACTAAAAATATTTTTAGTCTTCATCTCCCTATTTATGGTAACCGATGTCCCTTCCACCCTTTGTAGGGAGTCAACTTAAATACCTGTTCTTATTTTGTACGCGAATAATCATTCTATGAAAAGTAATGTCGGTCTAATAACGGACCAGTATATGTTCATGGGACCCAATACACCGCTTGATGTTATGCATTGTTTTCATAGTAACGTTAACATATCTAACAGTTTATTTACTTATAATATTATCGTTTCAAAGTAATGTACTGTGTAAATACGGTTCAATTATTACTGTAATAGTATTCGATCATGTACATATGTAAATATTAACAGTTGTAAATATATCGATGGTTTTTATGACGGATAATTTAGTTGTTTTGTTTTATTTTCTGACCCTAAAATAATGCAGATTTGTTTACCAAAAGACTAGCCTTCTTTTCGAGTCTATGGAAATCTCGTCAAATACTTTGAAGCCAGTAGTACCTTTCGTCTTGTGCCGCATGTCCTGTTGTCTGTTCGCGTGTGGACCTTATGACTGCGTCAGCGGAGGTAGTTGCCGTGGCTGAATTCTGGGCCAGGAAAGGCATTTAACTAAAAAGAGTCTGTTTGTCATCAACACGCTTAGAAGAAGTAAGTGGCCCTGTTAATTGCAGGCTCAGTGGAGTTCATTAGATACTTCAAAGTACAGTTAAGGGCACTTTGTATACTAGCAAGACTGTTATATTCTGCACAGGGATACCGCATTCTTATTAGGTCTGGTCTACAAAACCCATTTTGTCAATAAATTGTACTGAATGTGTTAGTGGTGGCAGTGCGGTGGTAACGGCCGTGACTTAGCAAGTTGTAGGTCGTGGGTTCGAACCCAGAAAGGTTTTTTTAATTTATGTAAATTATTTCATCACCACTGCTCTCAAAACGGTGAAGGAAAACCGGCGTGTCCTAGAACCAAAACATTTGAAGACACGTGACATCCAAAAACCCGCACTGGGCCAGCGTGGTGGATTACGCCCATTCCCTCTTACAGAGAGTAGGCGTGGGTCTCAACAGTAATCACATTAAAAAGGCTGATGAGGAATGTGTTTTTCATACAAAACTATCAAAGTCATTACTGTTTCACAGAATGTTTTGTATGAAAAGGTTAAAAAAATCTTGCAAATTAGCGTAGAATAAAGCTAATAAATTGGTACAATTTGCTAACTTTGCGCATTCTATTTTTCCATCGACGTTAGCTTATTGGCAGCAGCAACTGAATTCTATTAACAGGTTAATCTGCTAACAATACGGTATTTGCATTAAAAATAAACACCATGAGGAAAAAACCTTTCTTAAAAATAAGGAAAGAGAGTTTGCGGTGCAAACCAAAGAAGGCGAAATAGGTAGATAAGTAAATAAACTAGGTGTGGTATTTAAACATACTCTTAATTACATTTGTACATCCTAGTAGGTTTAAACTAGTTTGACATAAACTCTCGCCTTTCTCCCATGGGTGCAGGCAAAAACTACAGAACGCCACCTGCTACGATTCTTACATATTCCTTTTGCATCATCTACGTTCATACATCTAGTCATACACGCACGCCAGTTACGAGTAACTATAGTTACTAGTTCGGCACCTACATGCATCTCTACTTACCCTGGGAAGAATTTGAAACCGTGAAGCTACATAACCCTAATTAGCGAGTAAAAGCTCTATTCATACAAAATTCATCAACAACGTTATTCCAATTAAGTATTTAATGACTTTGTACAAAAAATATTGCTCTTTTCAAAACACGTTTAGCGAAAATCAAAGAGCCTTTAATAATTCAATAGCGGAGAAGAGCTTAAAACACTGTTTTTTGTATTTATTTATTCAGTTCATCGTTTATAAGATTTATTTTACCTTTTCACTGGAACTGATTCGATGGTTCGCTGGTTCAATCGATTGAGTGAATGCGGATATAAAATTCTTGAATTGTGTTTGTGTTATTCTCAAATGAATGTCTATTGTTAACCAATAAAATTATCGTGACGGACACCTCTATTGTTTTAAATATTAAAATTAAATACAACGTGAGTATATGCTCCCGCAGAAAAGAGACAAACAAGAGAAACAGGACAAGGAGACGCTGCGACGAGCATTAAAACAATGCACTGCGGATATTATATGACCATAAAACTATTTCTTAAACAAGCATGGCTAACGCATTGTTGTTTCATTGTCGCATCGCACATGTCTGCATGAGCATGTAAATAAGGAGGTGTTTAAAAAATTATTTAACTGGTTGAAAATTATGAGCTAGGTGTAGAGTTCATACTCGTATTTGGTATACAGGTATGAGTAGGTACAAGCGCCCAAGATCGCCCAAGTTGCCTATTTAGTAAGCTCTTGACCCCAAGCCAATGCTTTAGCTGCATACTGCAGCTCGATTTTAAACGTTATCGATTATTTTCAGGTCGACTACCTATATTAAAACTGACTGCATTAAGTCATGGAATATCCAGGGTGAACAAATTATAAGATGCTGATGATAGTTTAATTCCTACAGAACCAGCACTGATACCACAAGAACCAGCACAGGCTTCTGGTGAAAACAGTTTATAGCTATTAGGAGATCGGAGGACACTCTTGCCCATCGACTTGACATAATCACTTTTATTGTAATAAAATTATAAGACACAAAATAGATGGCCTTTGTACCAACATTGAAATTGTCTTTTGTCCTCGCCACAAGAACCAGCACGGGCTTCTGGTTAAAACAGTTTATTGCTATTAGGAAACTGGAGAACACTCTTTCCCATCTTCTTGGCATAATCACATAGATTGTAATGATTAGACACAAAATAGAAAAGAAAGAAAGAAAAGAAAAAAATATATTTGTGACCCGCACAGTAGACACGAAAAATATGCATGAAATTAAACAAAATAGTTGGACTTTGTACCTAAATAGGAATGGTATTTCGTCCTCGCCACAATAACCAGCACAGGCTTCTGGTGAAAACAGTTTATTGCTATTAGGAGATCGAAGGACACTCTTACCATATCGTCTTGGCATAAACACATAAATTTTAATTATTAAACACAAAATAGATGGCCTTTGTACCTTCATTGAAATTGTTTTTCGTCCTCGCCCTATCTACGAGTATACATACTTACCGATCTGTGCTATTATATATTCCTGCTAGCTTTGTAACATATAGCTAGCCAGCTACAATACTTTGACTATAGCTTATCAATACTACGTCTAATAACACAACTGATTTAAGTCTGTTGCCCCGAATCACATCTGTTTAGAAAAATCAACTACAAGACCGATGAATTTCCCCTTATATATCTCTCAAACAACTACTGCTATCCAACTATCATGGAATAATGCCTATAAAGCTACCAATTCAATTATCTCAATTTCCGTGCCATACCTATTATGTAAATTGAAGTCTCAAAGCGACTTCTAGACTGTTTCTCAGACATTACTATTAATTTAACGGCCATATCTCTGCGGGTTTTATAAAAATGACACCATTAGTGGCGTGACAATAAAAACGGATTACCTCCACTCCTAACGACGATACGTAACTGTGGGACACACAGCTTGAGAAGTTGTGCAGCTGGAAATGTGGAGTCGGTGCCAGTAGGAACATAATATAGCAAGTGCTAGCTTAATAGTGGGCGGAATGAAGAAAGTAACAATAGGTGTTGTAGGAAGCAGTAGGTACCTTTTATACGTAAAGAGAGAATATTCGTTTCGTTGACCACAACACGTAAATTTTTGAAAATGTATTCTGTCTACTATAAAAATAAATTGATAGAAAAGTAGATAGATAGATAGATAAATCATTTATTTAGTGCACACAAAAGACACAGCACAACACACACAATCTTAATTAAATATAATAAAATTTACATGTTTTTTTTTTAAAACAAAGTATAAATAACTGCTATGCGCTTAAGGAGCTTCCACCGGTTTAGTGCCGTAAAATGGTTGCTTTCTAAAGCATACCCCTTAGTTCGATGATTCGTTTATTTATTTGACCATTAATGTACACACACATAGAAATAGACAAGAAGAAGGAACAGAAAATAGGTACAAAGATATGCTTATTTCTAACGAAATCTCTTCCAGCTACTCTCCTCTCTCGCAGGTAGCGAGAGGAGAGTTGCAAAAAATATATGTAGGCACCGTGTAAAGAGCGGAAATAAAAAAGAAAAATTGTACATTTGTGAAACATTGTTTTTTAGTGTCACTAATAGTTTTGCTTTAAACAAATAATTATCAACTTTTGGATACTCCTCCAATACGACTTGTATGTTTAAAAATATTTTACACTAAATAATTAATGGTTAGAATTTCTTTATAACTTAAATAGCGTATGTAAATAAAAGAATATTTTGCAAACGAAACTGTCCAAAAGGAGGTTCAATATTGATATACGCCTTAATCAAATATTGTGCTAGTGCTTGAAAAAGCGATAGAAAAGAAAAAGAAAGAAAGAAAAAGTGTTTATTTGTCACAACACGACATACATACAATATAAGAACATACTTATGCTAAACCCTTAAAAATATTATTAGTAGTACTTAAATTATGTTAGTAAAGACGAGAAATAAATCAAACAATAATTACTATATAACCTACATGCGAATGCGAATGCGAAAAAAAAATGGGAAAAACTCAAACACACACATTTGTTTATAGAATGTCTCTCATCTAGAGCCTATTGAATAGAATAGATTTGGAATATGAAACTGTATTTTATGCAAGAAAATATCAGCAATTGTGCTCAGGTTAATCAATACTACATTTTTAGGGTTTCGTACCCAAAGGGTAAAATCGGGACCCTATTACTAAGACTCCACGATCCGTCTGTCTGTCTGTCACTAGGCTACCGCTATAACAATAAATACTAAAAACTGAATAAAATAAATATTTAAGTGGGGCTCCCAACAAACGTGATTTTTTGCCGTTTTTTGCGGTAATGGTACGGAACCCTTCGTGCGAGAGTCCGACTCGCACTTGGCCGGTTTTGTAACAAAGCTACTCCACAAAGCTTACCATCCTTCCCACCACTGTGTTCCTAAAGCTACTAACTCCCGAGATAAACTGTTTCGCATCCGAAATACATCTTCTGGAAGGGAACAAATGCTTTGAGAAAATAAGCCTTTATTTCCATAGCGAGCACAATGTGTTCAACGACTGCTCCGGTGTGAATGGCCACGGAAATCTAGAATTAGATTTGGTGCTAGCCTTTTGTAGGAAACCTTAAGTAATGTTCATACTTTTGTTACATCATTTGAGAGAATGGGAAGGTTTTTGGATGAATAGGTGATAAAAGGATGCGTGTTACGGAGATTTTGGGGTTGTTTTATTCCCTAACATTCTTATTTCGATAATATTTTCTAAGTCTGGGTTGCGATATCACCACATCTAGTTTAAAATGAGAAACTTCTAAATCCTAACGACTAAAGAAATATACATTCCTAATATTTTTCATGGAAATATTGGTACAAAAATACTTATTTCAAAATCAGAGAGTCTTTGAGAGTCACATTCTTTATTGGTATTTAAAATTCTTTAAAAACAATCTCCTTGACTTTTGATTGACCACCCCAAAAAAAATACCTACACTATAGCTTACCAAAATACCTTCAAACTGAGGGTCGACCTTTGATTTTCTTTCATGTTTTGCACATTATTACTTCGCAAACCGTCCGATTTCCTTAGAAACCAAGGCTTATCGGAAAGGAGGAACAAATGAAACCTCACAGAGTTTTATTCTAAGCGACCGGTAAATCAACCCCACAAAATGTTATTCGTTCCCTTTTTTATAATTTAACACTCGGACTTTGTTTTTCATGGACAAAGGGCTCGCGATAAATAAGAATAGAATTTGATAACTCTGTACACAAAGCCGCAAAAGAATTTTGGTAAGAACAAAAAAAGTGGAGTTTAATTTTTTATTATGAATCGCGTTCGAGATAAATGTATATAGGTTCTCTGGTAATTATGAAGTTATCGTTTGTGAAAAACAAGTGAATATCGTTACTCAGGTAGGTAGGTACTCTCTCTGTGTCACTTTGCATAGCCTCGTCCTTTTACTTGCGCTGATTAACTCGCCAGGAGCAGCAGTGTCTTGTCGTCGACACATAAAAATTCTCTGCATTCAAGTTGATTTTCAAGAACATCCAGGTTATGAGGTTTCTTCAACGTTTTCAGGATCGGTACCGATACACAATACATGTCTGGTTATGTGATCTTCAGGTCTTGGACTATTTATTGAGATTTATTTAAACGTTATGCAAAAGTACTACCTTTATATAAGTGCAGAGGCGAATTAAATCTTTAAACATGTAAGCATTAGACTGATAATTATATAGAGGCTCTTATGGACTTCATAGAAATGAAATCTATTCATCTTCAATGTACCGAAAGCTTTTCGTTACATTGAAGACTACTGTATTAAAAAATGATTCCTAATTTTTCTAACTCTCGACTTGTTCAAGAGGACAAAACTCAAAGGACATTGGATAAATAAGGGGAAGAATTTTGCCCAGTTGTAAGACAATATAGATTAATCCAACCCTTTTTTTGCCACAAAATATCCATCAGAGTATATAACTTGAAATCAAAGTACTTATTCACGCAGTTTCTCGATCTCCAAAGTACACGTTTTTCTCGGCGCGGCAGGCAGGTGAGGCAATAAATATCTGTGCGTAACTTTTAAATAATTCAGTCGAAACACCTGAAGGTCAGGCCGTTCCGTTGAACCGTTACAACTTTACGAGAACTGATCATTATGTATGTTGGGTGGTTTTTTTTACATAGAATAAACGTTTATTGATGAAAATATGTTTTCTAATAGCCTTTTATCCCAGAACATTGAATCGCCGCACCGGCAGAGACTAGAGATATCTACTAAAATATTCCTATCCATGCAATGCGGGCTGAGTGCAAGTATCGACTGACATGCATTCAGCCATAGTCAGAATGAGGGCTAACGGGTTTGAATTTGCCGCTAGAGGCGCTGGTGTAGAGTGAGGTCTTCAAAATGTCAAATTTCATAGATTTTAGACTTTTAGCGCTAGTTTATTTACAACTTTATTATTGTAGAGAATATTTTCCAAGATTAAGATTAAGATAGGTACGGATTTTGCCAATCGGGTTTTATGTTTCGGAAAATTTCATCCTTCTTTTTTTTCGAAAAAAATGGGCAGCGCAAACCTACGGCATACTCGGTTTTATATTATAATAATAATAAATCATTTTATTTCGGACAACTATGAGATCCATAAATTGTTAGTAACAGGTTTGCACTTAAACACTATTGTTAGTAACTTAACTACAGACAAATTAATAAATACTAAGTTAAATGTCTTCTCACCAATTGCCTCACTATGGTGGAGGACGTATCGGCCGCCACAACTTTCAGGATGCTATTGCGACTGCCTCTTATTCTACTCAGGAGCGAGGCTGTTTTCTTGCGGATGATCGCATGAAAGCCATCAGTATGGGCTACCGCAAACATTTCTGAGGCACTGCAAAAACGAGGCAATCGCAACAGCATCCTAAAAACATTATTATATTGGACGCGCAGAACATCCAGCGATCTTTTCGAATAGTTGACCCAAAGACCACCGGTGTAAAAACTCTAACAATATGCTTTAAAAAGCGTTATCTTTACTTGGTCAGTACACCGAGCAAATCTTCGTGCCAACATATTACCCCTGACCGCCAGAGCTCTACGCTCCCGTTCAATATCAACATGTTCACTGAGGTCGTCGGTAAGGAAATGCCCAAGATATTTGAACTTTTTCACTCTACGTATTGGATAAATATATTGAATCAAACTTCTACGGTATTTTTTTTTTTTTTTTTTTTATAACCTATAGGCTCGCGCTTGACCACAATCTCACCTGATGGTAAGCGATGATGTGGTCGACGGTGAAACACGCTTGCCTAGAAATAACCTATTCACTCTTGACTTAAAGACCCCTAGATTGTAGCTATCGGGAAACACAGACTCCGGCAGGGAATTCCACTCCTTAGCTGTACGCATAATAAAAGTGTTCCCAAAACGTTTTGTGCGTATGGGTGGGATGTCTACCATGTATCGACGGCGCATCGCCGTACGTCTGGTAGTCCGATGATGGAACGGGCTAGGTGGAATTATATCGTGTAATTCCATCGCACACTCCCCGAAATGTAACCGATAAAAAACCGACAGGCTGGCAACTCGGCGACGATGTTCAAGACTCTGGAGCTTTGACTTAACCAGCGCCACATCGCCGATGAGCCTCTTGGCTCGCTTTTCGATCGACTCTAGTGCGTCAAGCTGGTATTTGGCTGATCCGTCCCAGAGATGAGAACAGTACTCCATGCATGATCGAACTTGCGCTTGATACAAGTTGAGGAGCTGTTCTGGCGTGAAGTACCGTCTCACCTTTGCAAGGATCCCCAGCTTTTTGGCAGCCAGCTGAGCCTTTGCCTCAATGTAAGGGCCAAAATTGAGAGTAGATGTCAACGTAAAGCCAAGAAGCTCAAGATGGTCAGTTATTGGCACGGTCGCATCTCGGAAAGTTGGATCCGGGTAAAATTGGCTCTTTTTAGCGGAAAAAAGACACGCCTGGGTTTTAGCGGCATTAAACCTGACCAGATTGGCATCGCCCCATTCGGAGACTGCCTGCAAGGACAGGTTCAAGCGCTCCACCATGGCCTCCCGGAGAGACCGGATCTGAGGCCCGGTAGCACGAGCGTTGGACAAGTATCTCTCAGCAACAGTGCTGTCGTCTGCATACCCAAAGGTGCCGGGTTTAAGCAGATCGTTAATATGCAGCAAGAATAAAGTTGCTGAGAGTACCGACCCCTGAGGGACCCCGGCATTGATATCCAATTGGTCCGACGAGCAGCCATCGATAACCACTCGAATGGACCGATCTCTCAAGAAGTCCGCAATCCAATCACACAGACCACCGGGCAAACCGAATGAAGGAAGCTTACCAATAAGGCTTTCGTGCCAGACCCTATCAAAAGCCTTCGAGATGTCGAGGGAGACGGCAAGCGCTTCCCCGTGCCTCTCGATGGCCTCACTCCAGATGTGAATGGCATACGCTAGAAGATCCCCAGTAGACCGATTTCGGCGGAAGCCGTATTGGCGGTCACTAAGGATATCGTTAGATTCTAGGTATGCCAGGAGCTTCGTGTTAAGTACACGCTCCATACTCTTACAGAGTATGGACGTTACAGAGATGGGTCTGTAGTTGGCCGGGTCAGCTCGACTACCCTTCTTGGGCACGGGCTGTACGTTAGCTAGCTTCCAAGCATTCGGCACTTTTCCAGTCTCATACGAAAGGCGGAATAGGCGTGTCAAGATCGGAGACAGTTCAGGCGCACAGGTTCTGAGAACTATTGCTGGTATTCCGTCCGGGCCACTAGCCTTGTTCACGTCGAGGTTGCGCAGTACCTTACGGACGTCCTTTTGATGGAAACGAATGTCCGACATACTCGTCTCGCATCCATCAGGATAAGAAGGGGGCCGCGCGTCACCAGGGTTCCGACGTGAAGATTCCGCAAAAAGAGAGGCAAATAAATTTGCCTTCTCCTCAGCAGAGTGGGCCAGCGACCCGTCGGGTTTCAGCAGTGGTGGTAGTGAGGGACGGCTGAAGTTGGACTCGACCGACCGATTAGAAATGATTTTAATTCAAACTTTGATTCCGTGCGTGTTATTATTATTATTATTATTTGGAAGTGTTTCAACTTCTCAGCTCTTAGGCTGGTTTAAGCTACATTTACGGGCCGAGACCAAGTAAATGCAGCGTGTGGTGTGTTATATTGAGGATGAATGATGTGGAGCTATTTCGTTTTCATCAATTTGCATGAACTTTCTAACAATTCGACATGTGTTCAAGATGGCTGCTTTTTGAAGGGTGATATAAATGTTTTCATTTAGATCAAGCAGCTTCAGACTATGGAGAAGGTGATTCGGAATAACGCCTGTTGTTGAAAGGACTATGGGGACCACATAAACTTTTTCTTGCCGCCATATTCTAACTATTTCTTCCTTGATTATTATTATTATATTCTTTATTGTACACCAAAAAAAAAAAAAAAAAAAAAAAAAAAAAATACATACAGAACAAATATTTTCTAACAAAGTGTACAATGGGTGGTCTTATCGCACAGGGCAATCTCTTACAGACAACCTTTGGATGGACTGAACGATAGGTGAAGAATTGAGGGCTGTCAGTGTACAATATAATATAACTTACTTATACATAATAACATAAAATACGTACATACTATACAACATATCTAATATACTAATAAATATTGAATATATGACCGAGAAAGGAAAAAAAAAAAAAAATATAGTGAAAGGTAATGCTCCTTTACCATTTTCTTAAATGTTGGCAGTGTTTGAGCGCGTCTTATTTCTATAGGTAATACATTCCACAATCGAACTGCTTGAATAGTAAATGATTTGTCAAAGAAGGAAGTGGAATGCATACGAACACTCAATTTTAAATTCTCCGATGATCTCAAGGACTTAGAATGGGTGTCACAGAGGAACTGAAAACGTTCTTTAAGATAAAAAGGAGTAAAAGGATTAAAGAGCACATTATAAAGCAAAGAGAGTATGTGGGCATTCCGGCGAAGGCGAATAGGAAGCCATTTGAGCTTATTACGAAATTCAGAAACGTGATCATATTTGCGCAAGCCAAATATAAATCTAATACAGAGATTTTGAAGTCGCTCAAGCTTATCCAATTGGTCTTGGGTGAGATCAAGATAGCTGGCATCAGCATAGTCCAGGATAGGGAGAAGAAGAGATTGTGCTATCGCAATTTTAGTGGCAATGGGAAGAAAATTCCGAAGACGTCTCAGGGAGCCCGCAGAGGCAAATAGTTTTCGACTGACTGCCTGCAGTTGTTTGGTCCAAGATAGAGGGCTGTCGATAAAAATCCCCAAGTTCTTCACAGTATTAGCTATAGGAATAATGGTGTTGTTGAAAGAAACCTGGGAAAGCGTCGACCAATCAATCCTAGAAACAGTCCGGGAACTACCAACAACAGTCACCTGAGTCTTCGCCGGATTAATCCTCAGCCCAAACTCAGCACTCCAGTCACCTATTCGAGCCAGGTCCTTATTAATCATCTCAATGGCATCAGGTAACTCTCCAAGAGGGGCTTGGGTGTAAATCTGGAGGTCATCAGCATACAGGTGGTAGAAAGAAGAAAGTCGTTGAGTGATAGCATTAATAAAGAGTGAGAAGAGAAGAGGAGATAAAACGCCACCCTGCGGCACACCGGCAGAGGTGTGACACCAAGAAGAGAAAGATTCATCAGTGCAAATACGCTGCCGGCGGCCAAACAGGTAACTATGAAACCAGTCAATTACCGGAGGAGATATGTTAAAAGAGCTTAGGACGCCAAGCAAAATGTCAAAGTCAACGGTATTGAAGGCATTGATAAAATCAAGCAGAGCAAGTACCGTTAACTTTCCCAATTCCATGCCTGACCTGATATCGTCCGTAATGTGAACAAGTGCTGAGGTAGTGCTGTGTCCGCGTCGAAAACCAGATTGGAAAGGATTAAGCTGATTTTGTTTGGTAAGGAACGTGCTGAGTTGATGGTGGACAAGTTTTTCAAGGACTTTGGCTAGGAAAGGAAGAATAGAAATGGGGGGAAGAATAGAAATGGGTTATCAACATTTGGCAGCTATATCTAAGGACCTTGTTCGCCAGTGGCGCCAACTGGTGGGCACTAAAACGGAAGATCTCATTGCACTCAACACACCTGCAACACTCTTGGTTTGTATGGAAACTTATGACAAGCTGTCACTAGAAGAAGCCGTCTAAGCGTATCAATGTTCTGTGATTCTTACGAATGAAATCATCTTTTTTAAGGCAGTAAATGTGTGTGTAGGTGGCTGTCTGTCAAAGATAACCTTTTTAACATGATCTTTTAATTATATTTTTCGTCCTTTCAGTTATTTTGGTTTAGAAAGTAGAAACTATTTAATTTTACAAAACGAATATTAATAATGACTCAAAAGTCTATGCAGACGAATTCACACGAAAAAAAATCTTACAAAGAATAAAAGAAGATTGCCAATAGCATCGTATTCTTCATCAAAGGAAAACAATAAAATTAAATCAAAGAAAGACACTCGATAACATTTAGGAATTTGCTTGAAAATATCGAATTACGCGGAAATATCCACCTTCGAACTAATTAGGTTCGTTAGATTATTCCTTCGTATGTACTCACAAAGTTACTTTGTTACAACAAATCGGTTTATACGGATTTTGATTTTTGCCGTAAATAAGCTGTGCTCTTTTGAAGTTTTATCATTGCTTATGAGTACTGTGACTCGATAGTTCGGTAACAAAAAGCAAGCGGTGTTTTTGTTTTGGGTTTTTATTTATAGGAACTAGGATGTTAAGTCTGTATTACACGGTTGATCACTCTTCTTTTTACCCGAATACGGCGAATCAAAAGGTAGGTTTATGTTTTTGACCGTTATGTAAGTATGTATGTATGTTCTTCTGTTCCCTCATAACTTCTAAAATACTTATCATAATTTGACAAATGAGGTGTCGTTGGAAGCCCCTTGTTTATCTGCTAGTTATAGGCTATGTGACGTCAGATTAAATTGAATATGTCGACCGCTAGGGGGACATTTTTTTATCTACTTTGCAGAATGTATTGTACGTGGCATACGACCACGGTTATCCTCTGAAAACTACCATGAATACGTATGAAATATAATAATAGTTATTAATGCAATTTTTGTATTATGTGCAATTGTTGTATAATATAATTTGTATAAATGTATAGTCTATACAGAAAGATTTTTTTGTTTGGTTTGTTCCGAATAGGCTCCGAAACTACTAGACCAATTTTAAAAATTCTTTCACCAATAGAAAGCTACATTATTCCTGAGTGACATAGGCTATTTTTTAATCCCGTAAACGGGTCCTGTGGGGTGGCCCACGGGAGCGAAGCCGCGGGGAACAGCTAGTATAATATAATTATGTACAGTTGAATACAAGACTTTATCTACATTTATGATATGAATCCTCTATAAAAGTTTCTGAAACCATAGGGTGTTGTACAGAACTCTATGTAAATTGATGGAAAGTTTATTTGCTAAGTATCTAATACAAACAAACTATTGCATGACAATGTTCTTTTTTTAACCCCCGCCGGAAAAAGAGGGGAGATATAAGTTTGACGTGTGTTGTTGTGTATCTTTGTGTATGTCTGTGGCATCATAGCACCTAAACGGATGAACCGCAATTGATTTAGTTTTTTTTGCTTGTAAGGTGATTTTGTCGAGAGTGTTCTTAGCTATATTTGAATAAAATCGGTTCAGCCGTTCAGCCGTACTGTTTGAATCGGCGTGTTTTCGCAAGATAAATGTGTCGGGGGTTTTAAATTTTGTTTTTTTTAAAATTGAAATTTATAAAGATTCCACGAATTAAGTAGTGAGAATCTGGCTGTTTGAAGGAAGGTATAGAAAAACCAAAGGCGTTACATAATGAAATTAAGAACAACATTATAACACTCGTTTGGATGATATTATGGTCACTATGACACTGGTTGTTTTAATGTTGGCAATAAGCTAACTGTTTCAAAAACTTCTATAGAGGATTTATAGCATGGATGTAGGTAAATTATTTATTACTGGTAACTTGTTTATTTGGTACTTAGTCGGGTTTTAGTTTTCGATTTTATTTCTCTGGCGATTGAGATTTCTTAAAGAAGCGGTGTATCCGGACACACTGACACATACTCGCTTCTCATGTCAGAAATCAAGTTTTCAAGGATTACATACATAAACTTACGCCTGTTCTCAATGGGGTAGGCAGGAACTACAAACAAAAGGCAGCTGCTACGCTTACATATCTACTGCATCATTTACGTCCTACTTATGTATGTGGAATAATAACTGTCTGAGTTCCTGTTTTCTATGACGTTTTCATTAACCCTTTACAAAACATTTACTCGCTTAAAATTCTACCAAATACAAAGTAACAACGTGACCCAGCACCTACTTATTTCTTCATTACAAAAAGGGCGCGAAAACACTTACAATCTTACTTAGCGCCTTTATCTTTAAAACCTCAAGTTTCTCTATAAAAATTTCAAAGCATTTTTCAGACGAGAAAAATAAAGGAAATATTTCCAGCGGACCGCCCGCGCCGCCGGCGCGGCGTCCCGATTCTTGAATTATTGATTTGCTTTGTTTGAAAAACGTGTAAAGACCAACATAAGTCGACCTTCCTAACTGTATCACGACCCCCTCTTAAACAATCAATTGAGGAACATTACGAGGGGGGTAGGAGCTCTCGTTAAGTGTTTCTTAGCAACGGTCAATTGTATAAAGGTTTGAAGGATCAAAGGTTGACCAGATGATTACTAAGATGACTGAGGTTTTCTTTGTGAAATTCTGTGAAAGTGTGCCATAGCTGTAGTTTAGGGTTCGAAATTAAGTGTTCAGCAATAGTTGCTCAAAAGGGTTAAGTATCTAGTCATAGATATTTACTGACCAAATTACCAGCAGTTTATCTTCAGATGCGAATTTTATTTTTAATTAAATCCATCCAACATTAAGGAATTACAAATTGATACCAGCAACAAATAAATATCATCGCAGATAAATAAATGAGAAGGGGGGAAATATTAAAAATGGCGGAAACAAACATTGGGCAAATAATTTGTCTTGATGACAAATACCGGCCGAGGGCATCCAATAAATACGGATTCCTAAGCATTGTTTCCAGATTCTTGTCATTAATCATTTTTATGTCCGTAATTAATATAAAGATCCTGGCGACAATAGGATCTCGAGTTATTATCTTTTTGAGAAAAACTCCCCGGTGGGTAAACGAGATTGTGATATTAGATTACAGTCTTTATCAGATTGAGTTAGGGTTGATTTTGTAGCGTCGCTTGTTACATTTGATCCGATTTCTCATGTGGTTGCTGATGATGTAATTATAATTATCTATTTACTTTTGAAAATTTATAGCCTTTGTGTTACCTGAGTTACCTTTAGTAGATCTCGTGGCTAAATAATAACAGCCGCACTGGTCGATCATCAAGGTTAAGCAACGCTTGACGAGGTCGGTCCGTGGATGGGTGACCATTTCAACACACCGAGTTCCGAGTCCTCTGTGCTTCGGAAAGCACGTTAAGCCGTTGGTCCCGGCTGTCACTTGAAGATCTTTGACAGTCGTTACGGGTAGTCAGAAGCTTGATATCAGACACCAGTCTTGCCAAGGGGTTACCCAGTTACTGGGTTGTGGAGGTCAGATAGGCAGTCGCTAAATGTAAAACACTGGTACTCAGCTGAAACCGGTTAGACTGGAAGCCGACCCCAATATAGTTGGGAAAAGGCTAGGCAGATTGATTAAGTTACCTTTAGTATATTTAGTTCACACTTGAGGGAGGCCGATGTCCAGTAGTGGACATCTTTTAGCTGAAATATCAACATTTCAGCCGATGACGTTGACACTATTTTTGAGTCGCAAAAAAAAAATCTAGATTTACCTACAATAACTTGTTGTTATATACAATACCAGCATCTGTCAGCATGAAAAGTGTTTTCTTATCCCAAGGGAATATTATAATGGGATGAAAAGACTATAATCTATTTCTGTGCCAAATTTCATCCAGATCCGGTCAGCTGTTCTGGAGTGATTGAGTAACACACATCCATCCAAACATTCACATTTATAATATTAGTAATATATCCGGCATTGTAGTAATAAAACTTCAAGGCCGTAAAATACACCTGATTTTATCGACACAAATACCCCACATAAGGGATGCAATCACCACACCCTCAAAGATAGAGCCATTTTAGTACTTGACTTACTCATTGCGATATCCAGATAGTCTAACTCCATAACTTAGGATTAAGGTCTCACAGAGGCAAACTTTTATGTTGTTCATACGACCATAGCATAGCAAATCTAAAAAAATACTCAACCAACACACAAAAGGTAAGATATTATTGTATTGAGCTGAGAGAGAAGTCAATCTTTAAACATAATTCCACAAGTTTTTATTGCATTTACTAAACATTTTTTTAACGATTAACACGTCATTTATGGGTTTTTTTATAAGTCTATGAGTTGTTCTACACATTGACTTAAGAATCGTAGCTTTTGTTTATTTTTTATCAAACTTATCAACATTGTCCCACTGCTGGGCAAAGGTCTCCTTCATAGCTTTCCACTCTTCCCTATTATTTGCAATCACCTGAATCGTAGCTTATTTGGTTTAATTTTAATGTCGCTTTAAAAGAACCCTGCGCATATCTGCCTTATATTTTTTTGCAGAATTTTAGGAAATGTATTAATAAAACGTGTGGCGAATCGTTTAAGTGGGATGTTTTTATCAATAAAATAATAGAGTAAATAGCGGTCTACAAGTCAATCTTACGATTAATTTAATTTCTTATGAAATCCTACTACTGTATTCCTAATTGAAATAAGGGTATTCAATACACAAGTAGAGGGATTAGGGCGGAACCCAATTAGCACCTAGCCACTATTTCAGTATAGTTGGTAGTACAGAATACTGTTATACTATTAGGCAGATAGATATAAGAAGAAACGCTATATATAAACTTGAGGCTAGAGATGCCGACGCATTCCACCAACCAGCTTTTACGACAAATCTTTTACGGTTCAGGCGGTGTGGTTGTGGAATGCTTTGCCAGTGTCAATAAGGCGTGCTCAATCTCTGCCCATTTTTTAAACTATGGTAAAGAATCACTACCTCCCTCTATAATAGTTGTTTTACTTGATTTCTATGTTTTTGTTCTGTACTTATAACTATATATATTTGTCTATAATATATATTTAAATATATATATGTACTAGTTGACCCGGCAAACTTTGTTTTGCCATAAAAACACCAAACATTTATCTACCCTACCTACCCTACCCTACCCTACCCGACCCTTCACTACCCTACCCTACCCTACACTACCCCACCCTACACTACCCTATCCTACACTACCCTACCCTACACTACCCTACACTACCCTACCCTACACTACACCACCCTACCCTACCCTACGCTACCCTTCCCTACCCTACTCTACCCTACCCTACACTACACCACCCTACCCTACCCTACCCTACCTACCTACCTACACTACACTACTCTACCTACCTACCCTACATACCTACCCTACCCTACCCTACCCTACCCTACCCTACCTACCTACCTACACTACACTACTCTACCTACCTACCCTATCTACCTACCTACCCTACCTACCTACCCTACCTTACCCTACCCGACCCTACACTACCCTACCCTACCCTACACTACCCTACCCTACGCTACACTACCCTATCCTACACTACTCTACCCAACACTACCCTGCACTACCCTACCCTACACTACCCTACCCTACCCTACGCTACCCTACCCTACCCTACCCTACCCTACCCTACCTACCTACCTACCTACACTAAACTACTCTACCTACCTACCCTATCCAACCAAACTTTGTTTTTTTTTTTTTTTTTGCTTTTAAACCTTCCCTGTATTCTGTCGAATATAACAAAAAAAGAATTATTCAAATCGGTCCAGCCGTTCTCGAGTTTTAGCGAGACTAACGAACAGCATTTGATTTTTATATATATAGATTTATTGTATATATAAATAGTACACCAAAGACTACCTACAGTACTGTCTTTCCTTTAATTTTTAAAATCCATCCAAAGGTTGTCTTGAAAAGATCGCTTTTAGCGATAAGGCCGCCCATTGTGTCACCCAGTGTAATGTTTTCTTCGTCTAAACTTTCTGTAACTTATATGGTGTACATAATAAAGAGTATTCTATTATATTCTATATATGTTTGCTTGTAATATTTGTAAATGCAAAAAAATGCTAGAACTTATTGCAGAACTTAATATTGAATGTATATGAGTGGTTAATATTTGCACTATGTATAATGCCCGGGCATTATGAATCCAGTCAAGTCAAATCGGGAAATGTAATGAATACTGATTTAAACTTTTACATTTATCACATTGTCTGGTCAGTATGAATATTGTTACGTTGGGCAATCCGATAATTATGGTCAATGAATTAGCCCAAGAGCGACCGAAGTGAGCTCGAGAGCTTAGGGCACCCCAATACGGATAGGTTAGGTTCATCTCCTTCATGTTAGGTTACTTTAGACCCTGCAGACATAAATACGGCTCCTTCGACTTTGTCGTTTAAATAATAATCGTACTTACATATTACATATCAAAACTAATGTCAACATTTAAATAATTTATAAATAACACATCTTTTTATTACCCAGCCTAATAAGTGATGGACATTATTCAGAAAGCCCGGGCAATTTAATTATTTCATAACTTTTTATCATTTTGCCTACTCATATTGCTGCATTTTTAAATTGCCCGGGCATTATGAATAATGCAGTATTAAACACTCGGTCCATAACATATACTATATAGTAAAGGTTCGCTATCTCTCAGGTTTTAAACTCAGTTGCTGGAATACAGTTTGTATGTGAGCTTTAAAACTTTAGTGTTATTTTGAAGAAAATTCTATCTGATATTTTGATCAGCGTTTTTTTTACTCTACTGTACCCAGCCATGAAAATACCTATTAGAGTTTTGGTCATCATCATCAACCACAGTTTGACATAGCCTACAGAGCACAGGGGATCCAATTACAGTTTTATTTGGATACAATTATTTTAGACGTTTGTAACCTAAGGGGAGTAAGCAGCAATAGTAAATGGTAAAGACTACCTTAATAACAGGTGGACTCAGCTCACATTTTAACAAAAAAAACGGCCAAGTTTGAGTGGGACTCAAGCGCGAAGGTTTCCGTAACATGATCGCATAAAAATGGCAAAAATATTACGTTTGTTGTCTCGGAGCCCGACTTAAATATTTATTTTATTCTGTTTTTAGTATTTCTTATTTTAGCGGCAACAGAAATACATCATCTGTGAAAATTTCTACGATCTAGCTATCACGGTTCATGAGATACAGCCAGACAGTTCGGTGACAGATAGACCCTAAAAACAAACAAAAACAAATCTTAAATAAAATCGACACTGATTATGTTTTTGATAAGGTTAACATAAATATAAAATCAAAATTCGTTTTAAAACCGACGTAGAAACTCCGCACCCAAAATAGAAGCAGAGTATTCTTTGGCATTAGCAAAAAGGTTTAAAAATAAAGTAATGGTCGCCTAAAAAGGTATTTTTCAGAACGTGATTTCGCAAAACGTCAATCAGCGTCAGTAAAATAAGAAGAGTTTATTTTACAAGTAAGGTGCTTGTTTTTAAAATACTTTTAAATCTGTTTTAGTGAGCATGACAGGGGTTACCGACTAGTTATTTTGTGCATTGTTCGTGTTTGTTATAAAATACATGGCATCACGCCGCCGGTGCTCTCCGAAGGATTGGGCAGCGTTGCACCTAGGTATACTGCCACGGTAAAGAAAAAAGGCACATCTAATTTCTTTTGCAAAATTGAGTTATATAAATATTCGGAATCTAAAAAAAAGGAGTAGCTGAATGATATTTTTTTTCAAATTTCGTCTTCACTAACCATAGAAAAACATATAAGCTCAAAGGGCACATTAGACATCCAAATTCACATCAGATAACTTAAAAAAGCACATTTTATTTTGACGTTAATCAACCTGAAAGGGAACAAAAATGCATATATATGAATTTTATTTTAATAGAATTTTAATGTCTTGCTAAGTAGAAAATGCTTCTTTGATAGATGTTTGATTAAAAAGGCTGATCTACCAAATATATTTCTTTTTTAAGATCTACCGATAATTATTGTAAAGATAAAGGGTAAAAGTGAACAGTTAAGCCCATTTTGTGTAATATTATTGTGCGGAAGAGTGGTGCAGTCTTGACATAAGAAGGGCACAATTTAGCAGAATGTGCCCTTTCATTTTAATATTTAAAACCACACATCATCACATCACATAATCAGCCTATAAATGTTCTCACTGCTGGGACACAGACCTCCTCTCTTTGAGAGGCAATGGGCCGTAATCCACCACGCGGGCCCAGTGCGGTTGGTGGATGTCACATGTCTTCGAATTTCTGGTTCTAGGACATGCAGTGTTTGTTGTGCAGTGTTTTTATAAATTTTGTTATGCACTTGTATGTACTGTCCTCATATGCAAATTTCTAAATGCAACTGCATGCAACAATTATGGGTTAAGCTCGCCTTTGTACATAAGCTGTCCTATTGTATCTGTGTCTTTATGTTTTTTTTGTGTACAATAAAGAAAAAGAATGCCGGTTTCCTCACGATTTTGAGAGCAGTGGTGAAGAAATAATTTACACAAAGTAAAGCGCCTGCCTGGGCTATAACCCACGACTACAACCTACAACTTGTAAGTCGCGGTCGATTATTTTTTTCTAGTTGTGCCCGTTTTCGTTCTGACGGCAGTATAATACACCCACATTTCGCCTGTTACGTGTAAGTCCTATGTAATATTACCTTCAACCGGACACAACATCACTTAGCTCGACCTAGGAATTGAACCCAGAACTTCATGGTTAGCGGTAGCACTTGTAACCACTAGGTCGACGAGGCAGTGTTATAAAAAAGTAAGGTACCTACTAAAGTTTCTACATTATTCTTAATCATCATTTCAGCCGAAAGAATGAAAGAATGAAACAAAGAAAAAAAGAAAGAAATAAAGAATGAAACAAAGAAAAAAATAAAGAAACGAAAGAAATGAAAGAAAAGACAGAAAAGAAAGAAAAGAAAGAAAAGAAAGAAAAGAAAGAAAAGAAAGAAAAGAAAGAAAGGAAAGAAAAGAAAGGAAAGAAAGAAAAGAAAGAACAGACAGAATAGAAGGAAAGGAAAGGAAAGCAAGAAAAGAAAGAAAAGAAAGAAAAGAAAGAAAAGAAAGAAAAGAAAGAAAAGGAAGAAAAGAAAGAAAAGAAATAAAAGAAAGAAAAGAAAGAAAAGAAAGAAAAGAAAGAAAAGAAAGAAAAGAAAGAAAAGATAGAAAAGAAGAAAAGAAAGAAAAGAAATTGAGAAAGAAAGAAGAGACAGAAAAGAAAGAAATGAAAGTAAGAATGAAAGAAATCGGCACTGTGCAAATCACCCAGAGGGAGGCCTTCCAACGCTGCATCTCACAGCGTGCTCCGTCTGCATTATTATGAGGAAAGAAACGTGTTGCGCTGACCCCAAGTAAAATGAAACAAGGGCAGGAAGACAATTATAAATATTATTAAAATATGAGAAGCTACAAGGAATAAACGTTATTGTATTAGGATAATTAAATAAATCCTAGACACAAAGGTGCCTTTCAGGATGTTACAAATCTTTTGTCGCAATGATAGGTGCACAATGTAATAAAATATTATGATAAGAAATGTATCAGTTTATTTTATTTCAGATAACTTTTCACTTTATGCAACAATGACAGGAAACAGTGCGACCTCTGGAATAACTTCTACGAGTTTTCAATAGGTGCCTATGATTTTTATCATTATCTGTTAACATAGGTAATACAAAAAAAAAGTTAATTTAAAAATCAAAAACCTGACTGATTAAGAATCGAACTAAAAAGCTGTTAACAAGAAGAAATCATGCTGTGCAGTCGGAGGAAACATATTCGCGAACTGGCTGGCCACCTGATCCTGAGGATAGAGAAGAGGATATTCTTCAGTCAAGAATCGACCATATCTATGTGCAATACTTAGATTTATATAGGCAAGGCCTGCCAAACATGCGGTGAGCCTTCAATACCATAATGTGAACAGGTGGTTCCACAGATGCGGTTGCAAAAGGCCACGATGGTAATGGAGTAGGGGTGAAACGGATGCTTCCCTTAAAAACCCTTTTTTTTAAACCTTTGAGAGTGTAAGCAAAGTAGAGGAGGCCATTAGAGGCCCAGCAGACAGGTCGTATCAATGCGACAACTTTTGTTGTAAATACGGGTAAAATCTACCTACGTAGAACCATTTCCTTAAAATGGTCGTCGCATCGCAGCTGTCTGCGGGAGCATTTGCCTAAACGTATTCTGTACGGTCAAGCGTACTTCAGTAGTGAGTTGGTGACACTTAGTCTACGAAGAATGCCTTAATTGCTATATTATAAAGGTTGCAAAAGTCAAATTGTTACCAGATAATAATATGTGCTCTTGATTGTAGCTGAAGAAAACTTCAATAACACAGCAGGTAGCAATAGAGAAGCATATTTTGACAGTAACCAAAAGTAGTCGAAATTCTAGCTCGAAATGCAAACCATTTTAATAACACCGAACCACATACAAGAAGAGTTGAGGTCGATAGTCACTGTAATTCTCGAAGACCAGTGAGTTGGAAAATTGAGAAGTGGATTAGGCAAATCACTTTTCATTCCATCCTATGGCCGCCGAAGTTTGCCCTTTTAAATTTTATTATCTCGGCGGCACGCCGTCTGTTCGTACCGGTACACTGAAAGCGGGAAGCGAGACATTAAATTTGAATAATTAATTTTATTTTTTCTCCCTTTTTTTAAATGACTGCGAGAAAGTGAGTTTGCATTTTTCGAGTGATGTCACTGGCAAAATTTGGTGGGGTGATTTTTGTGTACTTTATATATGTTACTACATTTGCAGAAATAATTGGAGAAAGGAGCGTTTGAAAGATATCAACAAGTAAAATTTCAAATTTAAAAAAAACCCCGGCACTCATTTTTTTTTTAATTTGTTATAGGCTCGCGTTTGACCACTATCTCGCCTGATGTTAAATAATAATGGTAGTCGAAGGTAAAGCACACTTAGAAGTAACTTATTCACTCTTTACTTAAAGGCCCCTAGGTTGTAGCTATCAGGAAACAAAGACACCGGCAGGGAATTCCACTCCTTAGCTGTACGCACAATGAAAGTATTTTCAAAACGCTTTGTGCGTATGGGTGGAATATCCACCATGTACCGATGGTGCATTACCGTACGTCTTGTAGTCCGATGATGGAAAGGGCTATGTGGAATCAAATTGTGCAGTTCCATCGCACACTCCCCGAAATGTAACCGATAAAAAACCGCCAGGCTGGCAACTCGTCGTCGGTGTTCAAGGCTCTGGAGCTTTGAGTCGTTGCCGATAAGTCTCTTGGCCCGTCTGTCAATTGACTCAAGTGCATCAAGTCGGTACCTGGCAGATTCGTCCCAGAGATGAAAGCAGTAATCCATGCACGACCGAACTTGCGTTTTATACAAGTTGAGCAGCTGTTCAAGCGTGAAGTACCGTCTCACCTTCGCAAGGATCCCCAACTTTTTTGCAGCCAATTGAGCCTTTGCCTCAATGAATGGACCAAAATTGAGGGTCGATATTAACGTTACACCAAGAAGGTCGAGATGGTCCGTTATCGGCACGGTTACACCACGGAAGGTTGGAGCCGGGTGGATTTGTTTTTTTTTTTAAGGAAAACAGACACGCCTGGATCTTAGCAGCATTGAAACTGACTAGATTGGCATTGCCTCATTTGGAGACTGCCTCCAAAGACAGGTTCAAGCGCTCAACTATGGCCTCCCGAAGAGACCGGACTTGAGGCCCAATAGCCCGCGGGCCAGACACGTATCTCTCAGCAACAGTGCTGTCGTCTGCATACCCAAAGGTTCCGGGTTTTAGCAGGTCATTAATGTGCAGCAAGAACAATGTTGTCGAGAGCACTGACCCCTGAGGAACTCCGGCGTTAATACCTAACTGACCGGACGAGCAGCCATCAATAACCACTCGGATGGACCGGCCCCTCAGGAAGTCTCCAGTCTGCCTAGTGGTCTGCAGACCACTAGGCAGACTGAAGGAAGGAAGCTTACCAATAAGGCTCTCGTGCCAGACCCTGTCAAAGGCCTTCGTTCAAGAGAGACAGCAAGCGCCTCCCCGTGCTTCTCGATGGCTTCACTCCAGAAGTGAATGGCATTCGCTAGAAGATCCCCAGTTTACCGGTTTCGGCGGAAGCCGTATTGGCGGTCACTAAGGAGCTTATTTTTATTTCATGCTACATTATTTATCTAGTACATAGTAGATACGCTTCGATCGGTCATCTATAGAACACGTTATTATGACACGATATCTTGCGAAAACACTCCGATACAAACAGTAAAACGCCCATAACTCTTGAATGGCTGAACCGATTTAATTCAAACATAGCTAAGAACACTCTCGACAAAATAACCTTTCAAAAAAACTAAATTAAAATCGGTTCACCCGTTAGGACGCTATGATGCAACAAACAGACACACATATACACAGCAACACATGTGAAACTTATAACAACCCTATTTTTCCGTCGGGGGATAAAAACAAAATATAATATAATTCATCAAAAACAAAATTATACCTATATTTAAAAAAAACTTATAATATCATTTTCGAGTCGATTACGACCACGGTTACGATTTAGCAATTTGTTTTTGGCATAGGAATTATATTTTTGGGCTACGACCTCGTTTATATTTATTTAAAAGCTATACAAAATATGTTTGATTTATTATTTTACTAAAAATCAAGCTCGCTTAAACGCCGGTTACGTTGCCCCACCCTATTCCAAGTGAAAATGATTTCCATCGCGATCGAGTGGCTCAGTAACTTAAGGGGCTAAAAACAGTTTATTCGTCACCAATTTCACAATTTCTATTTCAATGTTTGTTGTTGCAAATTGCTCGGTTCTCGGCTTTGTTCAAGATTTTCTATGAATTCAATTGGCCTGCTTAAAATTGCTCCGCGAGGTCGACATTTTGATAAAGACACTCACTCCAATATGAAACGGCGATGGAGATATAAAAAGATTTCTTAGCTGCAAGAGTTAAATTAATTGAAGCTTGTGAAATAGTAGCTTTAAATGGGTTTATTTTATGTCTGTATGGATGCTAATTACATTTTCTGGTTCTCGGCACTGCATGCTCTTCTCGTACTTTTATTTTGTTTAGCACATTTATGTTTTTACTCGTTATTTTTCTGAGACTTGGCGGAGTTTTATGAAAACTGATTAACGCAAACTCGGTTCATTTATTTTCTCATCAGCATGCCGCAAAAAGACCTTTGTGTATTCTTAAATTGCCATATAACTATAAATTTTAGAGACTCGTATACATAGCGATCTGTGAGCTATAAATATTAGAAATACATTAAATAACAAAACTGTTTTCTAAGAAACGACGAAAATATACTTCTGGCGAACAGGAGACCTTTTATATTATATAAAACAAATAATAAATATTTTCGTACCACTTGCTCAAAAAAGTGACATTCTATGCCACAAAAAGCGAACATAACAATAGTCATTTTTAATCAGTTAAAAACAGGGAAAGGAAATTGTACTGAATTTAATTCATCCTCTAGGGAGAGAATGTGATTTAAATTTGGAATACTTACCGAAATTATGCTAAACTACATCTGTGTTTACACCATTGAGTTTGTATATAAAGCATTATACATCTTTTTGAAAAAGGAATACGCATTTATTATGCAGTTATGATTATTAAATAAAATTACGAAAACCGGCGAGGCCGTATCAGATTGATGCCTTTGCTTTTCCGACAAAAAAATATTAGTCTAGGAATTTGCCTCGTTTTTGTTTTCTTCAAATACATAAATGTTAAGTTTATTTTACTTTTAATTGTAATTATTTTTAATAAATGCTTATCTCATATTATTATTGTGTTAATTTTTTTGCAAATGGTACGAAAAGTAGAGTATTTTCCTCGGTGATAAAGCTGTCTTAGTCTTGGGTGAACTTAAATCCCTCGCAACACTCAGAACTCGTCGTAAATCCCTCGCTTCGCTCGTGATTTAAGTTTTTAACACCCTCGCTACGCTCGGGAGTAAACCTCGAGTCCTTCGTTACGCTCGCGATTTAAATCGTCACCCGTGACAGAAGACACTGCTTTATCCCCTTGGTTAATAATCTACTAATACATACATACATAAAAGCACGCCTTTTTCCCATGGTGGTAGGCAGAAACTACAGAATGCCACCTGCTTCGAAAAATAATACTTTTATTAATAGAGAATAAATAGCAAACAGTCAGACGACTCTTAACGGTGGCTAAAGAGCTAACCTTTTCTTCAGCCAAAGAATCAGTATTTCCCATAGACAGCGATGTGGACGTATTATTTGATACCCAATAAGCTCTTCCCCTCTGCCCTCACATTCAGTTTTTGTTCAGAGAGAAGCATGATTGGTATCAGGAAGAAAGACAGGAAACGAAACACCTATATAAGAGCCAAGACAAGAGTTATGGATGTACTTACGAAGATAGACCAACTAAAATGGAGATGGACAGGCCACATGTTAAGGAGTACTCAGGAAAAGTGGAGTAAAATTGTGACAGAATGGTATCCCAGAGATGGAAAAAGAAAGCGGGGAAGACAACTTAAGAGATGGGACGATGAGTTGAAGCTTACAGCGGGCCCTTACTGGAGAAGGGTTGCCAGAGATAGAACACAATGGAAAATGTTAGAGGAGGCCTTTGCCAGAAGGCACACTGAACTTAGAGATATCCTCTAAATGAGGAAAACAAACACTTCAAAACAGATGGAAGTTCAGGATAATGGGCTTATTGATTGAAGCTCTTCCCCTCTGCCCTCACATTCAGTTATAAATCCGGCCAAGTGCGAGTCAGACTCACAGAGGGCTGTATAAACAGCTACATTCATCTAAATAAATAGTTAACACTACTAACGTTCATAAACAATGAAAGCACCGAACATTGCTCTAACGAACGGACAAAATTAACTTTTCCGTTCGGAAACTGTTGTCCCCATACATCAATATACAAAATGTTTACTTTTCCAAGAACATTTTATAAGTTGGCCGACTATTACTCGTAAACTTGTAAAGCCTACCAGGCTAGGTAGCGTAACTAAGCTGTGATTTCCTTTTAATTTGGTTATATGTTCTACAACCGTGAATTTTTTCACATATATCCAAAATCAACCATTTAGCTAGCATGGAGGGGGGGCACTTGACTCTAACAAAAATTTGCCATTTAAAGTTTAATTTTACGCAAACGGATCCCCGAATCGAAAAATGGTTTTCACAGACCCGTATTATTTTTGAATGGCCTATCCAAAAATACTCCACACCATGGGACAGATGAGAAAAAAACATCATCACTATAAAGGTAAAGTAGGCATTATATTTTTTTTTTTCGTGCTTTTATTTCACCTCTTTGTCGGCGTGGTTTATAGATATATCCATGCCAAATTATAACTTTCTTGTACTAAGCTGTAGACGGACGGACGGACAGACGAACATGGCGAAACTATAAGGGTACCTTGTTGACTACGGAACCCTGAAAAGAATAACATGGGTATTCTATTAAGTAGTTCTATCTCAACTGCACCAAGTGCCTTACTCAAATTTGTTGGAGTATCCCCCATCAGTCTTAAATCACGTTAATTTAATTTATTTTGAGACTTCCGTGGCAAGTTTTGATAAATTTCAAGTCTAGTGGGCTCAATTAATTATTGTATTTGTGACTGGCAACCGTGCCCGCACTTTTAATTCTAAATATTGTCCAAACATTATTGTCGGACACTCTCTCTTCGTTTCGATGCAGTCAAATTAAAATGTTCTAAGTTATTGTCTAACCAAAAGATATTATTTACTCTGTAATATTTAGCTTATTATTTAAAATCGTTTAAATTTTGCTAGATTATTATTTCATCGTTAAATAAAAGGCATTGCTAGTGTGATACGCAATTAAGTCTTCTAGTTACCACTTCAAATACGATGGACCTTTCAACATTCAAAAAATTCATACATGCAGAATTCTCCGAAATAAAAAGTACACTTGAGCCCCTTAATTAACATCAATTCGATGACCCCTGATTGCAAATGTAAAATGTTTGTACACACAAAATAAGTGCTGATGACATTTAAATCGAAACCTTTGATGTAGCACTCTCATACAGGGGTGAATACATTTATGTTTTATTTTAATTGTGCATGAGTATGCTTCTGAACACAGGTGATATTAAAATCATCAAGCTTTTGCTCTTATTTTTGCTGTATACTGAAAAGCAGTAGGGCAAATGTAATTGGTTCTCAAAACGAGGTGTAATTAATTATGTTTGTCAGTTGAATACAATTAACGGGAAGGACCGTGATCTCATGTTTGGTATGAGATACTTAAGTGAACATTGAACATAGGCAAATCATGTTGTTTACAAATAATTATAAATATTAAGTGGCTCTGCACTAGTTCCAAAGTCATAACAATTCCATGTCATGAAAATTATTTTCCATTTCCTCAACCTTTCCGAAAACATAGACGCAGTTATTGCAGAATACCCCTCAATTATGCTAATATACACTCATATTACTTTCAAAACCACCTAGCGACATTCTCGAGACAAAACTCGTTACGCCTTACCCCTTTACATGGAACAAGAGCAGCATTATGACATCATATTAAACTCCAACCCTCCGAGGGTCGAAAAGTAACCGATCCCACAAAAACAAGCCGGAACTAAAAGTGTCGTATACAACATAAATACAAAAACGTCACTACTGCTGTACCCTATCTCCTGTAACATAGGGAGATCCCATGCAAATTAGGTGGGTACCTATTTATTTTCAAATAACATCGTTCTGAGTATAACAGTTTGACGTGGGTCGGATATATCATACGGCTGTTCCATATTTCCACACTTTTTTTTTGTTGAGCTGACATTCGTGGACGCTGTATGGCGACCTCCATATATTACTCGAACACATATCGTTTTGTAATGAACAGCCCGAAATTGGCAAGGGATGATTTATAATGATATACTTAGGCGGCTTCGGCTGTGGATCTGGCAGGCACTCTGCGTTAAACCCCGAAATTCGCAATTCATATAGGTTCGGGAAAAAGAAGCTTTATAATACTGGCACCTATCTGAGTATATAGAATAAAAAAAAAAAAAAAACTTTTAATTTTTCGTTCCCATAGATCGTCTAACAGTCGACAGGCAGGTGTATTACTTTGTGCAAAGTTATTCCATCACCGCTGCTCTAAAAACGGTGAAAGAAAACAATCGTTAGGAAATCGGCTGTCCTAGAATCAAACATTCAGAACATTATAAGGCTGATGATGATAGATCGTCTAATACGAAAACTGAGGAGAACGAAAGGGTGCTTTATTACGAATATCAGTAATAAAAAAATACTTGGCTACTTTTGATATTCATCAATTTGCCACTTTTTAGGGTTCCGTAACCAAAGGGTATCCGCTATAACAACAAATACTAAAAACAGAATAAAATAGTTATTTAAGTGGGGCTCCCATACAAAAAACGTGTTTTTTTTTCCGTTTTTGCGATAATGGTGCGGAAAGCTTCGTGTGCGAGTTAATTTTTTTTTTTATAAAACTTTGTCCCACACTAGGAATTTTTCCTGTATCGTGGGTGCGTTTACAAACATATAAACTCACATACCCCTCAAAGTGTCAATTTCCAGACACAATAGAAATTACCATTGTTTTAATCCGATTCGGAAATATGGACAGTTGAGCTGATACACAAACACGCAGAGCTGGAAAAACTATCTGTTGGTCATACAAATATTTGTTCCGTGCGGGAGTCGAACCCGCGACAAGCAGCGCAGCAGTCAATCGCTCAACCACTGCGCCATCCGTGCGCCCACCTGACTCTGACTCGCACTTGACTCGACTCGACTCGCATTTGGCCAGTTTTTTTAACTGAAGACAGTAAGTGCAACTATTTGAACATCAAATAGAGCGCATATTAGGTTCATGAGAATCTTAGAAATAGAGAATTTCCTGGCACTCCTGGTTTTAGAAGATACTGGTATATCTTTATGCTGTTAAGTGCTTGTTAAATATATTTAACACTCTAGAGATGAGACTCCAACGGTTATGGGCACCATAAGCGTGAGTGCCTGAATTTATACTTCCGAGTTTAAAGAGCATATCACGGGTTATGGCTGGAGTAAGAGATTAATATCATCACAGAAGAAATGGTCTCTAAATTTAAATTTATGCACAAGTTTTGTTGAAAAAAAGAAAATTTAAAATGTTCTGTGCATAACGACTGTTCTTCTTAAGTAAAAGCAACTCAGCTGAAAACAGCAAGTAAATTATTCAGCTCTGTTTTTTACCAAATCAATTTAAAGTTCAATGATAACACTTTGTTTGTATAAATAAAAAGAAAATCTTCTTTATCTAAAAGTATTCAGATCATAAAAAAAAGTTTTACTTAGAACTAAGACTTAAATAACAAAGTTTTGCTTAGTCTATGGTTTATTCCATTATCATCGATAGTCATAATAAAAATAATAAACAAATGAAGCAAACAGAGACGAATAATAAAGAGGAATCATCAAATAAAGATGGTTGTCAACTCGCTTCGTCTGCCAATGCTACATTAATAGTTTGCGAGAGCTATAACAATAAATAGTGTTATTAAGATAAAAAAAATGGCGAACGACAAACTAAATCGCCAGTATATTACGAAAAGAGCGGCTTGTTGTGTCGTGTTGGGCCACAATAAGCGTGGCCAGGGCTCGTAAACATTTGGTATAGACGCAATAAAGATATTAGTGGCGGCACTTGGACCAGCGCGAACGGCCATGTATGCTCAAACATTTTTTATGTGCGTAATGAAAGAAACATTTTTATTCAAATAAAATTCCGCAGAAGGAACGAAACGGAAAGCCTTTAAATATAGAAATTGCGTTCGAAAATGTGCTTGCTTTATTTTTATCACGGGAAATAAATTATGAAATGGGCCAAGGGTTATGTGCGTCTGCCATTAGGTTGAGTACATTCGCAGTCAGAGTCACGCTGTTTTCGATGTGCAGAAATGTTATGGATACAAAAATGGTGAACGAAGTCTCAGTTAACGCTTAGTCCATACTAATATTATAAATGCAAAAGTAACTCTGTCTGTTTGTTACTTAAAACCGCTTAAGACGCTTGGATAAGGACATAGGATACTTTGTATCTCGGGAGTACTTTAACTTGGGATAATTTCCAAGGTTCACGCGGGCGGGGCTGCTGGCAGAAGCTAGTTCATCACAAAATAAGTTACACAGCACTATTCAAAATCAAAATATAGTTTATTTCAAATAAACCTTAAAGGTACTTATGAATTGTCACACAAACAAAAAAATTATTCATTTCATTTCATTACTCCAGTTGCAAATTCGCAAGCGTCAGTAGTTCTCAATGGAGAAGAATTTGCAAGAAACTCCACGAACACTCTTTTCCATCAGTTTTAATTACAAGTTTTTGGTTACATCATTCTTGTTGAAAAAATACATAAATGTGAGAACAATGTAAAAAGACGTGCACGTAAAAGCGTCTAGAGAAACCAACAATTTAAAAAAAATACAATAACAGGCCGAGGCAGTTAAGAAATGATTAATCCCAACTGATGGCGCCCGTTCACGAACTTGACGCATGGATCGGCACCACTCAGCTCAACCATCACAATGCTAATGAACAGCAAGTTCGATGCCAACAAGTAGGAATTTATTTCCAGTCATCGCATTTTAAGTTAGGGAACTTTAAAAGCTGCCTTTTGACTGAGCGAAATGAATAATCCTTTCCATTTCGACCCGCACTCTCGCAAAACAATAGACTCCATCAAGTATAATGATGGTTTTAAACAAAACAGGCCATTTCTCAGCGAGGATCCATCTCCCCTCAAGGAATTGTGTGCTGATTTATCTAACGTTTCATGTCGAATTAATAACTTTAAGAGTGACTTAGAATAATCTTTTATGATTCGACGAGAGATACTATTGTTCGACGCGGATCGAGTTGCGAACTGTATGTAAGATTGTGCCTATAATTAAATGTTTTGTTACAAATTACTTTTGGAACAGAAATGAGAAATCTTGTGCGTGAATGTTGCGTTGTTATAATGTTCTTGAGTGCCGTAATGTATGTCTGTGTGTTGTGGAGTTTCGAGACTTAGGCAAAGGGTTCAAAGTTTTAATAAGGCACGTGCATCATTAGAAATTCCTTGGCAAGTTTTGATTATAATTGAATCGAAGTGGCGGATAGACCGTCACACATGTTTTTTATTGTTATTGGTAACTGTAATCTAATAATAATTAAAATCTGGCTTTCATCTAAGTAGGAAACCATAATTTTTCGAAGACTACAATATTTGTATTACAGTATTAGTACAAGCTTTTATCCACTGCAAATTATTAGGATTATCTAAATCGAGATAACAACATAGCCCTCCAATGTCCTAAATAGTTTAAACCTGTCGTACATGACCTGCAGTTATCGTATTATGACGATATTTATTATACTTTGGTCACTAACGGTTAATGAATATTTGTTTTACCAGGTTAAATTAATAAGTTTTATGATTTTACCAACCTAATTAATAACACTTCATGATTAATTTTACATTGTGACGAACATTATGAATGCACTGAAAATATAATTTCGTTGTGACCCTTCACGTCACACGGCTAAAGCCTGTCCGATACACAAGAGAAGCAATTTATAATAAACTTGGTAAAACTTATCAATCACATCTTTCTGCCATGGTTTCACCATGACTCGGCACAGAAGGACTGGACAATGCAAGGACGCTGGATTTTTGAGGTCGACCCTCTGACTTCTGACGGAGATTAATGGACCAGCCGGCTTCAAAGACCCTACCATACAAAACGATACATAGCCCTCCCATTCTTTCGAACAATCCATTGCCTTTATGCGAAAATAAAACTAAAGGAAGGTCGAAGAAAACCCGCAATGAATGCAATAAAAAGTGATGTTTTAGCCGTGATATTTTCATCCGGTCTCGAAGACCCCCGGGGGAGTCTCGCGTGTTATGCAGGAAATGTGTGGTTTATTGATTGAAAATCGCTGTTACCTATGCGATTGAAAAAGAAAGGTTCACCGTTCGATGGTTACGGACGCTCTCGAGTGGAAACACTTGATTTTTCACGCATTCCATCCTATTGAAGCGAACGGAATCGACGATTGTGATGATAAAAGATTATTTTATTATTTTGGTGCCGCAATTTTTGAGAAATGGGTTAACTTGTATAGAAACGATTCGTTTTATTTCTTGAGATAGATGAATGATGAAAAAAAAATTGATGATATAAATTATGATAATAATTTATATCTAATAATTTGCTTTCTTCGACCTTATCTTATCTTGTGGAGGGGCCGAGAAATAACTCGGACACTTCGACCCATGGGATCTATTGTGTTCTTCGACCTTACTCCATATTGCTAGTAAAAATTTTACAAATCTTATTTTAAATTCCTCACTTGCCAGTTAATAAATCTTTAACATTTAATCAACTTAATTACCAAAAACTCCAAGCTAACATTTCTTAAGCTTCCGTTACCAAGGAGACATAATCCCAAGAATTATGAGCCATAACTTTATTTAATATAAAACGTATTCACTTATCTCACAACATCTTAGCTATATTAAAACCTTAATACTTTCGAACCTTCTTAAAAAAGCAATTATTTTTTTATTACACCCCATTGCGTGTTAATACTGGCATAAAAGACTGTCAGATTTATTTCCGTTGCCAAAAATTCTTAATTTAAAAAAGCCACCGCTTAACTTTTCATTGCCATTCACTTCTCTTGCAGCTATAAGTAAATTTATCAGAGGCAGTGAGGGCCCTCGACGTTGGCATAAAAGGCGAAACCCTTTGGTGGAGTTTGGAACAATGGTGGCTTTAACAATGGTACACAACAGGCTCTTCATTGTACTACGGACATCTTGTGATACAAGGATCTTCTGCAACTTACAAAACCGGTCTTTAATGCGATGGCTTCATTAGGGTCTTAATTGAGTGCATCTTAGCACGTGAGAACAGGGAACATTATTTGAATGAGAAATTTCGTAATCAATTAGTTAACATCTTGACATTTTGATCAGTTTACGCAGAGTGATGGTTGACACAATTTTCAGTAGTGATGTGTTTATGGATTGATTTGACAAAGTTATTAGGAGGAGATTATAAGTATTAAACTAACGTAAGACCAACATATACTTAGTTTGCAATAAACGCTTTGACTTTGAAGTAGGCAAGGAGTTTTTTCTTTCGTTGCAAATGATTCAATTTACCTACTGCTTATATATTTTATATATATTGTGGTATTCTGATTTACAGATCCACATCTTTTAGTATATTTACTTTTTATTACACTATACAAACCACACCTTTCTTTATCTTTTGATGTTGTATCAACTCATGTCACTCATTTGTATGTATTCTTTGATACTATTAACACCTAAAAAGCATATGTTTAGTTAGCTCTGATTGATTTAATATCCACAACTTAATTTATATGGCAAATTTATAAAATCTTGGTATATTTTACACTCAGACATTTTTATCTGATCTGACATCTGTCTATTTTATTTTCTTAAGCCATAGACATAACAATATGTTATGTTATGTTATTAACATACCATGGACTTGACCTTCCTTAAGTATTATAGTAAATAAGTACATTATAATAAGGCCAGCCGCAGACTGCCAGACTTATTCGTACTGGTCTTGATTTCTTAATTAAGATTTGAATTTGAAATTTAGAAGATAGAACAGAACGAGGAAAAACGGGTGTCAGCTTTTTTAGGTTGATTCTGGCAGTGAACAATAAAAATAGTGAAAATTATAGAGTTTCTTGTGCATTCTTCTCCATAACAAGCTACTTTCTGAATGCACGGTAGAAACAACTTTTATTCCATGTAAATTTAAATTGTGACATTCAAAAGTGCCGCTTGGTGGCCCAGTTGAAATAAATATCTTTTGTCTTGTCTTTTGTCTTTGTCTTTGAACGCCGAAAGTCGGTTTACTACTTAGTATTACGAAGTGTATCATCTTATCTGAAAACGCCTGGAAAACTCTCTAAACTGTAATAATTCAGCTAGTAAAAGACTGATATAAATCTCTAAAAACTATAAATAAATTGCATTTGGTCTCATAAATGTACTTTTACTGCTTATAATAATCGATGTGCCAGTTCGGTACGTGTTGGAAGAGCAGCATCAATCAAGTTTACAGCGACGCGCGCTACTTGACCGTCTGCCTGAGACGTCACAACCCAGCACATACTCATACCTTGCTGCCTGCCTTCCTGTCAGCTTGACTACTAGCTTATCTGGCTACCTGCCTGTTTTGCCTGCTTGTCCGTCGAGTTACCTGTTCACCACCTGCCTACATCGAGCATATCGCGACTTTTGAAGAGTTCGACTTTTGCTCTAGTCCCGCTATGCTTGACTCGTAAAATACCTACTAAAAAGTGACGTACCAATGGAAGGTACAGTTGAGAAGAAAAGTGTTTAAATTCAATTAAATTGAGCAGGAAGCCAAAAAATATTGAAATTAAACTAAAAATATCGAAATCTTAGATCGAAATATTTTTAGGGTAAGTTTTTCTTTAACTGCAAAACGTTTCTTTTTTCACAGTTCTATGGAATGGATGGAAACTATGTTTTGAATGAATGAATGACGCGACGTGTTGAGTGGCGTAAAGGCGAGTGTGTGTTAGTTTATTTTTATTTACTTTCGCTTGACCACTATCTCACCTTATGATGATGATAAGCGATGATGTGGTCAACGATGAGGCACGCTTGCCTAGAAGAAACCTATTCATTCATGACTTGAAGACTCCCAAGTTGTAGCCTTCAGAAAATACAGACTCCGACAGGGAATTCTACTCCCTTGCTCCTTTATAGTATGATGAAACGGAACGTTTATTAACTTTTTTCATAATTAACATTTTAAATTGTTCAACAAAATATTATACTGTAACAGTTTTCTTCATCATTGCCCGCGAATGTGATTTCGCTTTTTTTTGGTATTATTCGAGTCGAGCATAGCGGGACTAGAGTATAGGGGGACTAACCGATATTTTGTCGAATCGGAATTTGTTACTGAATCTGGAATACTGGCATGTGTGTGAAGTCGCTCATACGTTAGCGCCGAATAAATAAGTATACGATAAAGCGGATCTGTAAAACGGACACGGAACACAAAATTGTATAATTTAAACAACTTTTGTTGTTTAAATTATACAATTTATATCTCCGTGTAACGCGACGTTATCGTTATCTGGTTAGTAAGTAATTACCACCACTTCATATACAAGTGACCAATTTTACAATTAACAACACCATTAACGACAATCATCCCAATTTAAATGATTCTGTATAAATAAAACCGACCAATGAGCTTCGAACGCCGATACTTATAAAAAAAATCAACGCATGAATTTATTCCGTTGAAATCGTATTGAAACAATAACCACTAGTTATTCTGTGTCAGTTTAAATGAATTGCATTAAATTCGGTGACAAGCGATATTCGACCGAATGCCGGTGATATTAATAATGTTTAATAGTGAATTTTGTTTAACAAATTAATTTTGGAGCGTAAATTTTGTTGATTTTTAGTGTGATTGTGGTAGACGGTTGGGTCGTTGAGATTTTTATATATTTTTCATCGTCATCTTTTATATTTTCTGGCGTATTGTGCCGTGCGAGGTCTTTTTGGTTTGATTTTAAGTAAGAAAGAGTTTATGAGAATGGATTGAGTTTGTATTTACAAATAACTAGCTTATGCTCCGCGTTATCGATCCAATGGCATACGGGAACAATTTATTTTTCCTAGATAAAAAGTAGTTTATACACTAAGAGATAGCGTACTGGTATCTCGATTTCCAGTTATTTCATCACACAAACAAACAATTTCACCTCTTTATAATATTTGTTACTCAAATAGTAAACCATGAGATGAGTGACAATTATACCAGTGGAGGCCCAGTAGCAACAGTCGCGACTTACAAGTTGTTAGTTTTTTGTTTTTTTATTCATTATAGGCTCGCGCTTGACCACTGTCTCACCTGAAGGTAAGCGATGATGTTGTCGACGGTGGAGCACGCTTGCCTAGAAGTACCCTATTTACTCTTGACTTAAAGACCCCTAGATTGTAGCTATCGGGAAACAGACTCCGGCAGGGAATTCCACTCCTTAGCTGTACGCATAATAAAAGTATTCTCAAAACGTTTAGTGCGTATGGGTGGGATGTCTACCATGTACCGATGGCGCTTCGCCGTACATCTGGTAGTCCGATGATGAAACGGGCTGGGTGGAATTAGATTATGCAATTCCATCGCACACTCCCCGAAATGTAACCGATAAAAAACCGACAAGCTGGCAACTCGCTGAAGCTTTGACTTAACCAGTGCTTCATCGCCGATGAGCCTCTTGACCCGCTTTTCGATCGACTCTAGTGCATCAAGCTGATATTTGGCAGATCCGTCCCATAGATGAGAACAGTACTCCATGCATGATCGAACTTGCGCTTGGTACAAGCTGAGCAGCTGTTCTGGCGTGAAGTACCTCCTCACTTTTGCAAGGATCCCCAGCTTTTTGGAAAAAGTTAGTTATGGGTTCGAACCCAGGCAGGCGCTTTACTGTGTGTAAATTATTTCATTACAACTGTTCTCAATACGGTGAAGGAAAATATAATGAAAAACCGGCATGTCCTAGAAACAAAAATTCGAAGACATATTATGTGACATCCACCAACCCACACTGGGCCCGCGTGGTTGATTACGGCCCATTCCCTCTAACAGAGAGGCATACTACTCTAACTAACTACGGAAATACCCTACAGCCACAATTAAAGAAAACTAGTTTATTTGGCACACACAGATACACACAATGTAGGTAAAAATAAAAGGGAACTTAATTTTTAGAACCATTACATACAACCAAATCAACACCGCTTAATAAACAAATCCAACAGAACTACAAAAACAAAATTCGCAGAAAACGCAACCTCAAACAAAAATTTAAACAATCAACACAATCCCAGAATATCGTGATTCAGAACCATTCGATTGAACCATTTTAAGTATAACGACTAAACTGAGTTTACGCTTTGGCTCGAGTCAAAGCAGCCATTGCATATTGTTGCGAGTTTTATTCTCTTTGACTAAGTTCCGATTGTACACCGCAATGCGCCGAGACCGCCTTAAAAGTATTAAGAGCAATCACAATAAACCAGGAGTTAACTTCGCACAAACTTTAGTCTGTGTTACCGATCCTTTTAGGAAGTTTAACATACTGAACGAAATAGCGAACTTTTTTCATAATGCCAGTATGTGGTGCTTTTAATAACGTCGGAAGTTTTTTAATTAGATTTGGAAAGCTTGATGTATTTACATTGTTGAGATGAGATCATCATGTGTCATGTGGGGAAACTTGGGCAGGTATTCATGAAATTATTTGGTTGATATAAATTTCAAGTCGTAAGACCTTATCATTATGATTCTTTTTTGTATTTGAAGCATTTCTTTCCCTTCGGATCCAACCTAATCTAGTATTAAATAAAATCATCATCATTTCAGACGAAAGACGTTCTCTATCGAACATAGGCTTGCCCAAAGCGTCGCCACATAAACAGTTTCACATCCAATGGATACCCGCGGCCTTTACAATTACATGCTGAAATCAAATTTTGACAGAATCAGTTCAAAATCATCATCACTGCATCATCTGTGCTGGTTGACGCACTACGTTTTCTTCTTCCGTATTGCACGACGGTTATAGACCGTGACGGTTGTATATTGTCAACCGTCAAGTCATCACTGACTCCATTTTCTTTCATATCACTCCTCACACAGTCCATCTATATTTTCTTTGACGTGACGATTGTGACGGTTGTATCTTGTCAACCGTCATGTCATCACTGACTCCCTTTTCTTTCATATCACTCTTCACACAGTCCATCTATATTTTCTATGACCTTCCCCTCCCTCTCCATCCATCCACATGTAAATTCATCATTTCAAGTTACATATAGGTAGAAATTCTAACGTGTATTTTTATGTATTCTCTTCTTAAAGGAAACACATGACATTCTATTTACTTGCTTCGGTTATTATACCATAGTTACTCGTCTTACCTAAGATTATATAGGTTTAAGTTCATATTTAGACATACATTATTAATACGCTTGTTCTTGTTACGACACGGGTATATTAGAGCCAGGTACTTTAGTAAAACAATAACTAGTGCCATTGTTTCACTAAGATATCTTTGGAGATGATTAATGTTGTAAAGGTGACAGTCAACTGTGTTCATAGTATCTTGTCTTTACGCTAATCTCATAGAGTGACAGAATTAAGTGATAAGCAAACGATGATTAGCTGAAATGTTAGTTGATACTAGCTATCTCTCGTGGTATCACTAACATTATTATATTATCACTTTAATTAGGGGATCGAACCCAGGGCGCTACATTGAGATTGCGAATCCAACTAAGTAGGTTTTTCTATATGGATATTACTCAGTGGAAGACTGGAATATGGAAGCTAGCGGTGTGATACCTCCGTGTCTAGGAAAGCTATACGGCCTCTCTCCGGCCTCTCTCCGGTAGTATTGGATTGCCTCCCCATCGGACAATGAAAGCGATAGAAGAAAGTTAGTAGATTACAATATGCATCTCCCGCACCGATGGGTCTGTACTGAGTTTGGTTGTCATGGCCGAGATTCAATCACAAGGACTATAAATATAATAATTATTATGGTCTATTCAATTATTATATCTCTCAGAACCATTCTTTGTCTCTACTCTTCATAAACCTGGTCTTAAACAGTGAAAGATTTTTAAATGTACGGCCGTCATTCGGTATGTTGCTTTAAATATATACCCGTGATACTTTTAGCGTACAAGAGGACGTCATTAGTTTCCTAAGATAGAAAGTAGGTAGGGAAGAAAAATCCTGTATCAGCAACATACTTTCTTTTTCCGTAACGAACTTATCTGAAGGGGGCGTGCATGATAATGAGTTATTAATGATGTTTGTAGAAGACGAACACACATTATCTTCATGCCTTCGTATACTTAAGTAGATCCATACTCAATAATTATTCTTGGTTGGTAGCAAACGAAGCTTAAAGCAATCGGTTTAGAAATGGGAAAAAATTGAAGGAAATTCAAATTCTCATAGTGAAGAATCTATAGAAGTGAAAATAGCCAAATTTTTTAAAACCGATAAGAGAATTGCCCAAGAAAATTTCTAGTGAAAATTGATCGAATTTAATGCAATAGCATCTCATTGCGTCAATTTGCGTCCATGTGAACGTACTTGCAATTTCACTTAGTAAAAATCGCATAATGGTGTGATATTGTTACAACCCTTGTTACTTTTCAGCAAAATATTAATATGGAAATGTTTCTAAATACTTATAAATAGTTCAACTCATCTTTGCACGCGGCGCTGTGTGTGGGTAAGCATGTGTGGGTGGTTGTTTGCTCGGACGACGACTTTTGCGTCATTGCCATGCAAACGCATAATGTATCATTACAAGCGCACGCACACATGGCGCCGCGCGCACAACTGAGTTGCATATTTATAAATAAATATAATAAATAATTTTTATTCTTCAAAAAGTACAAAAGCGTTACAAAAAACAACATTGTCATCTATTTTTGTGAGGTGAATGTACAGAGAATTTTAAATTGAGACAACAACTCCCAAACTGAGACATGCTTGTATCTTGGGTAGTCAGCACTACGAAAGCCGACACCCTTAATTATGTGCCTGACATCATTAAGGGTATTGGAGTCACGATAATCTTGCATTCTGATTTACAGATCCACATCTTTTAGTATATTTACTTTTTATTACACTATACAAACCACACCTTTCTTTATCTTTTGATGTTGTATCAACTCATGTCACTCATTTTTATGTATTCTTTGATACTATTAACACCTAAAAAGCATATGTTTAGTTAGCTCTGATTGATTTAATATCCACAACTTAATTTATTTGGATAGTTTATAAAATCTTGGTATATTATACACTCAGACATTTTTATCTGATCTGACATCTGTCTATTTTATTTTCTTAAGCCATTATGTTATTTTATGTTATTAACATACCATGGACTAGACCTTCCTTAAGCATTATAGTAAATAAGTACATTATTATAAGGTCAGCGGCAGACTGCCCCCCCGCCTCTGTAAACCGTTTTTTATTCGTACTGGTCTTGATTTCTTAATTGAGATTTGAATTTGAAATTTAGAAGATATAACAAAACGAGGAAAATCGGGCGTCAGCTGTTTTAGGTTGATTCTGGCAGTGAACGCCGAAAGTCGGTTTACTACTTAGTATTACGAAGTGTATCATCTTATCTGAAAAGACCTGGAAAACTTTCTAAACTATTCAGCTTGTGAAAGAGTGATATAAATTTCTAAAAACTATAAATAAATTGAATTTGGTCTCATAAATGTACTTTTACTGCTTATAATAATCGATGTGCCAGTTCGGTACGTGTTGGAAGAGCAGCATCAATCAAGTTTACAGCGACGCGCGCTACTTGACCGTCTGCCTAAGACGTCACAACCCAGCACATACTCATACCTTGCTGCCTGCCTTCCTGTCAGCTTTACTACTAGCTTATCTGGCTACCTGCCTGTTTTGCCTGCTTGTCCGTCGAGGTACCAGTTCACCACCTGCCTACCTCGAGCATACCGCGACTTTTGAAGAGTTTCTATGCTCTAGTCCCGCTAAGCTCGACTCGTAAAATACCTACTAAAAAGTGACGCTATGCACGCAATTCTTGAATTCTACGTTGACAATGGAAGGCAAATTTGAAAAGAAAAGTGTTTGAATTCAATTAAATTGAGCAGGAAGCCAAAAAATATTGAAATTAAACTAAAAATATCGAAATCTTAGATCGAAATATTTTTTTGCAAAACGTTTCTTTTTTCACAGTTCTATGGAATGGATGGAAACTATGTTTTTAAAATGAATAACGCGACGTGTTGAGTGGCGTCAAGGCGAGTGTGTGTTAGTTTTTTTTTGATATTCTTGCGCTTGACCACTATCTCACCTGATGGTAAGCGATGATGTGGTCGACGATGATGCACGGTTGCCTAGAAGAAACCTATTCATTCATGACTTGAAAACTCCCAAGTTGTAGCCTTCAGAAAATACAGACTCCGACAGGGAATTCTACTCCCTTGCTCCTTTATAGTATGATGAAACGGAACGTTTATTAACTTTTTTCATAATTTACATTTTAAATTGTTAAACAAAATATTACACTGTAACAGTTTTCTTCATCATTGCCCCCGAATGTGATTTCGCTTTTTTTTGGTATAATTCGAGTCGAGCATAGCGGGACTATAGGGGAGTATAGGGGGACTAACCGATATTTTGTCGAATCTGAATTTGTTACTGAATCTGGAATACTGGCATGTGTGTGAAGTCGCTCATAAAACTACATACGTTAGCGCCGAATAAAAAAGTATACGATAAAGCGGATCTGTAAAACGGACACGGAACACAAAATTGTATAATTTAAACAACTTTTGTTGTTAATAATATGGGGAATTTTTAACTGCACCTCTATTTAGAAATTTAAGCAAACAAAATATCTCCACTAATAACCTACTGCAAAACAATATTACTCACCGTAAAACAAAAATACTGATTTGCACACAAATTATTCAATTAAATATAAAATAAATGTGAATTACACCAAGAGCGAGCGAAGCGAGCTCGGGAGCTTAGGGCACCCCGACACGGATAGGTTAGGTTCGAAGGAGATGACGGGAGCTGAAGTGAGCGAGCAAAGCGAGCGAACTCAGCTCCCGTCATCTCCTTCATGTTAGGTTACTTTAGACCCTGCAGACAGAAATAGGAGCCCTGCGCAGCGGGGCTCCGTCGACTTTGTTTCGTTTCCCCCCCTCCCTTAAAACTTAAATATTTTGTTGCACTCGAAGAATTATTAGATTTACTTTTAGTTAACAGATAGTTATTCAGTAAAACAGTTAAGCTTTAAAGATCTAGCAGTATAGTATAATTCATTTATTTGATGAGCAAATTTAGTGTGCAATTCAGTATTTTTGGTAGTAATTTCGAATATTTTGATTGAAAAAAGGGGAATTACAGTTAAAGTATTAAATACCACCCTTAATATATCTCCGTGTAACGCGACGTTATCGTTATCTGGTTAGTAAGTAATTACCACCACTTCATATACAAGTGACCAATTTTACAATTAACAACAACATTAACGCCAATCATCCCAATTAAAATGATTCTGTATAAATAAAACCGACCAATGAGCTTCGAACACCGATACTTATAAAAAAAATCAACGCATGAATTTATTCCGTTGAAATCGTATTGAAACAATAACCACTAGTTATTCTGTGTCAGTTTAAATGAATTGCATTAAATTCGGTGACAAGCGATATTCGACCGAATGCCGGTGATATTAATAATGTTTAATAGTGAATTTTGTTTAACAAATTAATTTTGGAGCGTAAATTTTGTTGATGTTTAGTGTGATTGTGGTAGACGGTTGGGTCGTTGAGGTTTTTATATATTTTTCATCGTCATCTTTTATATTTTCTGGCGTATTGTGCCGTGCGAGGTCTTTTTGGTTTGATTTTAAGTATGAAAGAGTTTATGAGAATGAATTGAGTTTGTATTTACAAATAACTAGCAAATTCCCCGCGACAGCGATCCAGTGGCATACAGGAACAATGCATTTTTCCTAGATAAAAAGTAGCCTATGGTACTGTATGATAGCGCCGCTTTCTGTTAAAGAGTTTTCGTACTGGGATCCCAATTTTCTGATATTTTGTCATACAAACAAACAGTTTTACATTCATACATAAACTCACGCCTTTTTCCCATGGGGGTAGGCAGAAACTACAGAACGCCACCTGCTACGATCCTTACATACTTCTTTTGCTTCACACACATTCTTACATCTAGTCATACACACACGCCGGTTATGGGTACTGCGCACTTGGCCTTTCTGAAGAACATCACCTATAAGGTCTATGTATGTCTTTCTAGGGCGTCCCCTCCCGTCGTTTCCATTCACGTCTGCCTTGTAAATACCTTTCGTAAGTCGACTTTCATTCATCCTCTCAACATGGCCAAACCATCTTAACATACCCTTTTCAATTTTAGTCACTACATCTTCTTTTAAACCACAACGTTGTCTTATTACCTTAAACAGTTTTACCTCTTTGTTATATTTGTTTTTGAAATAGTAAACCATGATATGAGTTACAGTGACAGCTGTGGAGCCCCAGGGGTAGCAGCCGCGACTTTCACGTTGCAGGTTGTGGGTTCGAACCCAGGCAGGCGCTTTACTTTGTGTAAATTAATTCATTACCGCTGTTCTCAATACGGTTAAGGAAAATATAATGAAGAAACCTAACTATTTTTAGTCCTAGTTTAGTTATGTCCTAGAACTAAAAATTCGAAGACATATTATGTGACATCCACCAAACCACACTGGGCCCGCGTGGTGGATTACGGCCCCTTCCCTCTCACAGAGAGGCATACTACCCTAACTAACTACAGAAATACCCTACAGCCACAATGAAAGAAAGGAAAGAAAACTAGTTTATTTGGCAAACACAGATACACACAATGTAGGTAAAAATAAAAGGGAACTTAATTTTTAAAACAATTACATACAACCAAATTAACACCACTTAAAATCGTAAACACATCTAAAAGAACTACAAAGACAAAATTCACAGAAAGCGCAACCTCAAACAAAAATTTAAACAATCAACACAATCTCAGAATATCGTGATTCAGAACCATTCGATTGAACCATTTTTAGTATAACGACTAAACTGAGTTTACGCTTTGGCTCGAGTCAAAGCAGCCATTGCATATTGTTGCGAGTTTTATTCTCTTTGACTAAGTTTCGATTGTACACCGCAATGCGCCGAGACCGCCTTAAAAGTATTAAGAGCAATCACAATAAACCAGGAGTTAACTTCGCACAAACTTTAGTCTGTGTTACCGATCCTTTTAAGAAGTTTAACATACTGAACGAAATAGCGAACTTTTTTCATAATGCCAGTATGTGGCGCTTTTAATAACGTCGGAAGTTTTTTAATTACATTTGGAAAGCTTGATGTATTTACATTGTTGAGATGAGATCATCAAGTGTCATGTGGGGAAACTTGGGCAGGTATTCATGAAATTATTTGGTTGGTATAAACTTTAAGTCGTAAGACCTTATCATTATGATTCTTTTTTGTATTTGAAGCATTTCTTTCCCATCGGATCCAACCTAATCTAGTATTAAATAAAATCATCATCGTCATCCTCATCATCATTTCAGACGAAACACGTCCTCTATCGAACATAGGCTTACCTAAAGCGTCGCCACATAAACAGTCTCGCATCCAATGGATACTCGCGGCCTTTACCATTACATGCTGAAATCAGATTTTGACAGAATCAGTTCAAAATCATCATCATGTACCTGCTGGTTGACGCACTACGTTTTCTTCTTCCGTATTGCACGACGGTTATAGACCGTGACGGTTGTATATTGTCAACCGTCATGTCATCACTGACTCCCTTTTCTTTCATTTCATATCACTCCTCACACAGTCCATCTATATTTTCTTTGACCTTCCCCTCCCTCTCCATCCATCCACATATAAATTCATCATTCCAAGATATAGGTAGAAATTCTAACGTGTATTCTTATGTATTCAATTCTTAAAGGAAACTTCATCACATGAAATTCTATTTACTTGCTTCGGTTATTATACCATAGTTATTCGTCTTACCTAAGATTATATAGGTTTAAGTTCATAATTAGACATACATTATTAATACGCTTGTTCTTGTTACGACACGGGTATATTAGAGCCAGGTACTTTAGTAAAACAATAACTAGTGCCATTGTTTCACTAAGATATCTTTGGAGATGATTAATGTTGTAAAGGTGACAGTCAACTGTGTTCATAGTATCTTGTCTTTACGCTAATCTCATAGAGTGACAGAATTAAGTGATAAGCAAACGATGATTAGCTGAAATGTAAGTTAATCTCAGTGGAAGACTGGAATATGGAAGCTAGCGGTGTGATAGCGCCGTGTCTAGGAAAGCTATAAGGCCGTTAGTCCTGCGTGAGATTTCTCTCCGGTAGTATTGGATTGCCACCCTATCGGACAATGACAGCGATGGAAGAGAGTTAGTAGATTACAATATGCATCTCCCGCACCGATGGGTCTGTACCGAGTTTGGTTGACATGGCCGAGATTCAATCACAAGGACTATACATAGGTTAGGTTAGGTTAGGTTAAAACGGGCTGGTTTCCGCAACTCCACGACCAAGCGCGTATTTTGCGTACATATAATAATACATATAATAATTATTATGGTCTATTCAATTATTATATCTCTCAGAACCATTCTTTGTCTCTACTCTTCATAAACCTGGTCTTAAACAGTGAAAGATTTTTAAATGTACGGCCGCCATTCGATATGTTGCTTTAAATTGTATTGTATGTCGTTTTTGTGGCGAATAAACACTTTTTCTTTCTTCTTTCTAAATATATACCCGTGATACTTTTAGCGTACAAGAGGACGTCATTAGTTTTCTAAGATAGAAAGTAGGTAGGGAAGAAAAACCCTGTATCAGCAACATACTTTCTTTTTCCGTAACGAACTTATCTGAAGGGGGCGTGCATGATAATGAGTTATTAATGATGTTTGTAGAAGACGAACACACATTATCTTCTTGCCTAAATACCTTCGTATACTTAAGTAGATCCATACTCAATAATTATTCTTGGTTGGTAGCAAACGTAGCTTAAAGCAATCGATTTACATGTGTGAAAATTAGAAGCAAATTCAAATTATCATAATGAAGAATCTATAGGAGTGAAATTTACCAAAATTTTTTTCAAGTGCAAATCGGTCGAATAAAATGCAGTTGCATCTCATTGCGTCCATGTGAACGTACTTGTTTTGCTCAGTAAAAATCGCATAATGGTGTGATATTGTTACAACCCTTTTTACTTTTCAGCCACATATTAATATGGAAATGTTTCTAAATACTTATAGATAGTTCAACTCATATTTGCGAGCGGCGCTGTGTGTGGGTAAGCATGTGTGGGTGGTTGTTTGCTCGGACAAGCTACTTTCCGAATGCACGGTAGAATAAATTTTTATTCCCTTTATCATTTTTGATTAATTTTTTGACATTATGATTAATTTTATTGACATTTTGATTAAATTTTTGGTTATTATGATTTTCGACAATATACAAAATTTCATAAATTTATATAATGATCTTATAATGTAAGTTTTGATTTGCATGTAGCTAGTTTATTATTTAATATTTCTACACCAGCAATGGTACTATGTGTGAAACAATGTTAAATGTAAGATCTCAATGTACCATATACTAAGAAATAAATATATACCAGGCCCCTCAGAAAGTATTGCGAAAAAAAGTTTTTATATATGGGAGACTGGCCAGTTATAATGTTTTTCGAAAATATGATTATTTATAAGTAAAAATAAGTAAGTTCCAATTTCAAAATTTCCCTCCACATTTTTTGCGAGTTAATTCAAAGTATTGTGTCTCACTGAAATATGGATCTGCGCCGGGAACATTTTAGAGCTATGATTTTATACGATTTCAAGTGTCGCCTGAAACCGGATGAATCGTACGATAGACTTCAAATGGCATTCATGGATGAAGGCCCTTCCAAGGCAACCGTGTATCGTTGGTATAACGAATTCAAGCGCGGTCGACCAACTTTGGGGGATGACGAAAGAAGCGGTCGCCCTTTGACGGCTGTTACCGAAGAAAACGTGCTAGCAGTGAAAAATTTAATCCAAGACAATAGGCGAATTACATATCAGGAGATTCAACACATATTGAAGATTGGATCGGGAAGCGTTCACGAGATTCTACACAGCCATCTTCGCGTGAGGAGGATAGTATCACGCTGGGTGCCGCACAACCTCACCGATGCTCAGAAGCAGGCCCGGGTGGAATGGTGCCGTGATATGCTTAACAAATTTGAAGCAGGCTCGTCTCGGCGTGTTTACGACATCGTTACAGGTGATGAGTCCTGGATTTATCAATACGACCCAGAAACCAAGCGCCAGTCGACTGTTTGGGTGTTTCAAAATGAGCCAACGCCTACCAAAGTGAAGCGATCTAGAAGCGGGGGTAAGATTTTGATCGCTAGCTTTTTTAATTTGACTGGCCACTTGGTATCAATTCCCTTACGGGATCAAAGAAGCATTAATGCCGAATGGTATACTACCAAATGTTTGCCAGAAGTTTTCTCTGTTATAAGCAACAAGCGACCAAACACAGGGCTCCGCGGGCTACTGCTCCACCACGACAATGCACCTGCGCACACCGCACTCAAAACGAGGGACTTCCTGGACAGCACGCCAGTCAAACTCCTGGGTCACCCTCCTTACAGCCCTGATCTAGCACCGTGTGACTTCTTTTTATTCCCAAAAATAAAAAATCAGCTCAAAGGGATACAATTTTCGTCGCCGGAAGATGCGCTGGCTGCGTTCGAGCAGGCTGTAAACGAGGTGTCTGCGGCGGACTGGAAAAAGTGTTTTGAAAACTGGTTTAGGCGCATGAATCTTTGTATAGAGGCTGGTGGAAAGTACTTTGAAAAGATTTAATAAAAATATATGTACGTATAGAACAATTTTTTTTAGTTTCGCAAAACTTTCTGAGTGTCCCACGTACTTACTTACTTACTTCCTTGTTGAAATAAAATATCTTTGTCTTTGGACGACGCGACGACTGCCGCGTCACTTCCACACAAATGTATAATTACAATCGCACGCACAGCGCACGCACACATGGCAACGCGCGCACAATTGAGTGGAACTATCTATAAATAAAATAAAAAAAAATTGGATAGAATTAATTTGTATTCTTCAAAAAGTACAAAAGCGTTACAAGAAACAACATTTTCATCTATTTTAGTGAGGTGAGTGTACAGTAATTTTAATTTGAGACAACGTCTCCCAAACTGAGACATGCTCGTATCTTGGGTAGTCAGCACTACAAAAGCCAACAACTGGAAGGATGTGCCTGACATCATTATGGGAGTTGGAGACACGATAATCTTGCATTCAAACGGAATAGACAAATGGACATTCTAACAATAAAGCGTGTCAATAATATTGAGATAGTACTACGTATTATCGTATTTACGTAGTACATAATAACTCAATGGTCAATAAGTCTAAAATGAATAAGGTTAACTTGCGCAACCGAAATTTCACGTCCAATACATCATTCCATAACAAGTTTTGAACTTTGACAATCGTAATCGCTGATAGATTGTCACTTTTTCTAAAGTCTCAGATAGAGCATGACAGCTTTATATGTTACTAACACTCTATGGATTTTTGCGTCCGAAATAAAGATATTCTATTCTATTCTATGTACAGCTATCTAAATAATAAATGCATCGCAATTAAAACAAAGATATCAGAATCGTAGACAGGTTCTCTTTTTGTTGTATTACTGTACAAAAGATACGCCAAGTTCTTTGTACAGTAAAAACTTGTTGTTTTCTCACTACACCTTTTTGTTGATTAAGTTCGTTGCAAGTTGCAAGACAGTTTAGTGTTCCAGGAGATACGTTGGGTGTCAGTTTGTGTGTCAGATGTAAGAAAATTCTGTACTAGAAGAGAGTTCTGCAAGCATAGTTGTGCGGATGAGGAAGTATGAATATTAAGTCCAAAAAATACTACCATCAGTTATTATAAAGCTGCAAAAGTAAAGACAGTCTTTCTCAAGGCTTCTGCAGACATACACGACGCAACAATGCTACAATAACAAAACATGTTATCATAGAAATTCTGCGGGTTAAAACAATTTCAATGTAAGAGCGATGTCAGATTGTTATCGCACAGTCCTGTTGTGCCTTTTTGTGAGTGTCTTTTCCCTACGAACCGCTCAAGTAATACGTCCACCACAGCATAAAATAATTCATGGTGCTACTGATAAAATACCAAAAAACAAGTGCAATTGTTAATAATTTACTTTCCCAATCATACATTTTCATCAGATTATGTTTGAATTCCCAAAAATTACGAAGAAGATCACTAATTTCAAAATGTGTTTATTTTATTTTATCCAATAACTACTCACTTTATAAATTGCTTTTACCGAACATTTTTGAGAAAAGATTTGAAGTACCAAAATTCGCTTTCAGTTCTTGTAAGAATAGAAAACCAGATCGATCACCCCGCCGTCAATATTGCCTCTACACAGTCAAAGTATCAAGGCACTTCGTTTTCAATTTTTCCTTGTTATTACAATAAAGTCTAGAGTATTCAGAATATGGTTGGCAGTAAAATGAAAACAGCAACGCTCTGGCACCAAGCCAGCACTGTAATGTGGATAAAGTGATTCCATCCCCAAACACTAAGGAACTTTAACTATACTGCAAAAGTGACATTAGCTAGGCTACCCTACAGAGATGTGCAGAAAAAAATGGTGAAAATTGTCAAAAGTTTGATTAAATAAGTTTTCGACTCGACGGTAATGCGAAATGGTTTCATTTGGTATTCTTGCCCCTGTTACGTGTATTTCGGTTATGAAATTATAGTTTCGCAAGGGTTGCTTGTAGGTAAGTATTTTGAACAAAACTGTAGTGGTTTTCTATTGTTGGAACTTGCTTTTCTTCAGTCTGCTGAATTCTTAACTACGTAAGTTCTTGAGAATTTGCTTATTGAATATTCTATGAGCGAGTGCTTAGAATTGTAGCGCAATTCCGAGAGAGGCTTGGGTTGAGATTTTTTAAAGATTAACTTCTAGTAATTTTAATGTTTAGGTGTTCTAGGTCCACCTCCAATAAAAGGGGTCTTAAACACAACTGGTGATAACTCAATTAAAACACTCGTGCTGTTTGTCGCTAAGGAGTTCGGTTGTATGCTCCATATCTTGAAAACTATAGAATCAATTTTGATAAAATTTGTACTGTTTATTAAGGTGAGAGTTACTCAACCAACAAAAAAAGAATGATCACGATATGATAAGTAGTTTCGGAGAAATGCGTGGACAAACATACATCACACACTTATGGAATTTGGCACACCTATTTAGAAGGCCACATAGACTAAGATCTGTAAATATTGTGCAGTTCCAACAATATTACATATATTATAGGTACACGCGTATCGAAATGATTACCTCATTTTTTTAAGTCGGTAAAAAGGGAGTATGTCTACTTACTCCCTATATTGAAGCTTATAGTAAGAAACTACACCCTAATTTCCCTGATCAAATAAACAGATAAGTAAGTATTGTTAGTCAGCCTATCCCATCGAGAAATATTAAACTTTCGCTTACTAAAAAACTTGACTGTGTCTAAAATTCCAGTCTTATTTATTTATTATAAAGTACACCAACAGCATTACATACGAAACAGTTTGTAATAAACAATTTTTAATAAAGGTGCTGATATGCATGTCTATTACAGGTATACACAGCTTACACCATATGTTCAAAACACAAAATTATTTAAAATGTCAAAATATAAAAAACAGTAAAAATAAAAACAGACAAAAAAAAAAAAAACAGAATGAATTATTTTCGTAACTAAACTAAGTTGTAGGATTTGCGCACTCCCGTACCTCCGAGACTGCTCTTCTAAACTTATTGAACGAAACACCGCGTAGTATCTAGTGTTGTATTTACAAAAAATATTGTAGCTTCTACACATGCGGAGAAGTGGAGCGTTGAAACCTAGGTTGGTTTTGCGGATATGGAGTAATGTGGTGATAGGATGTCTGGGTAGGTTTGAAGGGACTGAATATTGGATACATTCTACTAAATCACTGCACTTTATAAACCTGTTTGCTACTATTTAAAGTAAAATTAAATCACGCGTACGACGACGGTCACCCAGTGTCTTTATTTTGAAAAATTGTAGGCGCTGTACATACGGACTGCAATGACTAAATCCCCTAGTTATGAATGCAAGATGTTTAGCGAAAGCACTTTGAATATTTTCAAGTCTTTATAAATAAACAGTGTAGACTGGGTTCCAGGCGACACAGTCCTTCACTATCCTTACAACTACTGCCACTTACAAACACATTGTATGAAATATTTGTGTCTACATCGTGTATGACATAAACAGACACATAAAATCTGAAGCACAATCAATCGGAGTGCAGCCATCGCACTTGATTTGTATTTGTATGTAAATATTTTTCAACTTGATAGATGGATGTTTCTAACGCAATTGTTGGAAAATTGTATTGGCATTTGTAACTACACAATAAAATTGGTCTTGACGGAAATATTGTTGTTTATTTTAGGAGCATCAAGGAACTGACTATTCTGCTATGGGAAGTTCTGTTTTGGTAGATATTATAGGATCAAAAGTCTCTGGAGTGGTAACCGCATACCGCAAGAAGCAAGGCCTCACACAAAGTAGATCATCATCCCGGTCCTGATCCCAAAGACTGTAGGTATCCGCTGCAAGCGAGAAGCACAGAACCGGTCAATGTACCAAACCCAAGGGATGGCTATCCCAGCTGTGAATATCTTTCGGCTGAAATATTTTTTTCTGTAATAAGATAGCTTAGACCTACCTTACCAATTCCATGTCACAAAATAGAAAGTATACAGAAAGGCCACTCCCACCGTTTCGAAAATTGAGAGCTAAACTTGACAGATTCACTAGGGTTGCTACTATATTGATTCCGAATTTAAAAAAGAGTATGTGAGTTGAGTGAGATACAGACCTAAATACATCGATTCGTCTAAACATACACCAAATTATGCTTACATGCCTTAGAGGGTAGACAAAGTATCAACTATTCATTAAAGATCACGATTCCACATACGACGAAGATTGGATGGTAACAAGACGTAAAAATGGTGTAATAATGATCCCACTAAAAGCATAAAAATGTGAAAAGCACCAAGATCGACAAAAATATAAATGTGAAAAAAAAAGTTAATAAAATCAAAACTTAACTTAATAAAAACTAAAAAGATGAAATTATGTTATGCGGTCGGAGGAGACATATTTGTGAGCTGGATGACTTAAACCATAAATTAATATGACAAGTTTCATAGCCTTTCCAATTTCGTCTATGGACTTAAAATTATTTATTATATTCCTAGATATTGATTTTCTATAAGAATCTAAATATCTAATTTGAAGTATATTTGGTCTGTAAGAATTAATAAAGGTAACCCAGCCAATGCAACCTCGTTACAGTACTTTATGTATGAATGACGTGACAAACGCCCGCACAAAGCACTCGTGACAGCCGCGAATGAGCTCGGTCTAATATTGCCCAATATTCCCTGTAAAATCGCAATGTCAATATGTGTGTGCAAAATGACGCTTTGTTCGTAGTGGCCTCTCTGTCTGCGGCGCGCCGCCGCTTACGTTCTTTGTGTCCATGTGCTAAAAATTGGCTTTTAGGACTCTTTCGTTCTGAGATGAAAGCTCTAATATATCTCAAAAGTTTGACAAATCCTCCACTAGCAGAAATTTTCACAACAAAAATATAAAAAAATATACTACAGTTCCAGAAAAACTAATCATTAACGAAATTACTTACACTTCACTAGATATACGAAAGCAAAAGTGAAAAACAAAAAACGCAACCCGCGCCATTTTTTCCAATTCTGCTCGGTAAACCAGCGGTCAGTCGCAGTACTCAGGGGAAATCTGCTTCTGTTGATTCAATAGAATTTTTTATACCCCCTTTCACATACTTCGGTAAGTTTAAATAACAATATAAATACTACAGTCGTAAATACGTAGCACAATATATCGAAAAGTTCGAACTGGGAAACGTAAAATGGGTTCTGTATATATGTTTTCCATCGTCGATCATCGCATTAAAGAAAAACACGGTGTATCGGTGCTGTTGCCTTTCGTTTTAATTATTTAATTATCTGAGGTAAGTGTTCAGGTGGTTTGCAGGCTCGAGGACTGAAGCATGACTCATATGGTTGGTAATTTATACTTTGGGACATTTTATATTTACTTTGAGTCCCAGCAATTATTTGTTTTTTTTTTGTATTGGTGTAATAAATATTAAAATGATTTTAAGTTCCATTGAATGCAAAAAAAAGATGTATGCTCACTTATACCAGGCCCCTCAGAAAGTATTGCGAAAAAAAGTTTTTATATATGGGAGACTGGCCAGTTATAATGTTTTTCGAAAATATGATTATTTATAAGTAAAAATAAGTAAGTTCCAATTTCAAAATTTCCCTCCACATTTTTTGCGAGTTAATTCAAAGTATTGTGTCTCACTGAAATATGGATCTGCGCCGGGAACATTTTAGAGCTATGATTTTATACGATTTCAAGTGTCGCCTGAAACCGGATGAATCGTACGATAGACTTCAAATGGCATTCATGGATGAAGGCCCTTCCAAGGCAACCGTGTATCGTTGGTATAACGAATTCAAGCGCGGTCGACCAACTTTGGGGGATGACGAAAGAAGCGGTCGCCCTTTGACGGCTGTTACCGAAGAAAACGTGCTAGCAGTGAAAAATTTAATCCAAGACAATAGGCGAATTACATATCAGGAGATTCAACACATATTGAAGATTGGATCGGGAAGCGTTCACGAGATTCTACACAGCCATCTTCGCGTGAGGAGGATAGTATCACGCTGGGTGCCGCACAACCTCACCGATGCTCAGAAGCAGGCCCGGGTGGAATGGTGCCGTGATATGCTTAACAAATTTGAAGCAGGCTCGTCTCGGCGTGTTTACGACATCGTTACAGGTGATGAGTCCTGGATTTATCAATACGACCCAGAAACCAAGCGCCAGTCGACTGTTTGGGTGTTTCAAAATGAGCCAACGCCTACCAAAGTGAAGCGATCTAGAAGCGGGGGTAAGATTTTGATCGCTAGCTTTTTTAATTTGACTGGCCACTTGGTATCAATTCCCTTACGGGATCAAAGAAGCATTAATGCCGAATGGTATACTACCAAATGTTTGCCAGAAGTTTTCTCTGTTATAAGCAACAAGCGACCAAACACAGGGCTCCGCGGGCTACTGCTCCACCACGACAATGCACCTGCGCACACCGCACTCAAAACGAGGGACTTCCTGGACAGCACACCAGTCAAACTCCTGGGTCACCCTCCTTACAGCCCTGATCTAGCACCGTGTGACTTCTTTTTATTCCCAAAAATAAAAAATCAGCTCAAAGGGATACAATTTTCGTCGCCGGAAGATGCGCTGGCTGCGTTCGAGCAGGCTGTAAACGAGGTGTCTGCGGCGGACTGGAAAAAGTGTTTTGAAAACTGGTTTAGGCGCATGAATCTTTGTATAGAGGCTGGTGGAAAGTACTTTGAAAAGATTTAATAAAAATATATGTACGTATAGAACAATTTTTTTTAGTTTCGCAAAACTTTCTGAGTGTCCCACGTAATAATGATTAAAGGAGACTTAACTTGTACATATCTTATACCAAGTCAGTTGTGAAGATCAATAAGTTGTAATTTTATTTATTCATCTAACGCAAAGAACCCTAAAAACAGAGCGCATAAAATATTTATGCAACAAGAATTATGTTTGGTTGGCTAACGTTTGCTCTATTCACACAAACTCAATATTTACACGATTCATTGGAAATAAAAGAAAATAATAAAGTAAATACATACTGGTCTCGGTAATGCGAACAAGCGAGCGGACAAGAGCTCGAACCACATCAGATGCAGTACGTCAAGCTATGCCACGTCACGTCAACGTCCGTGCAACGTCAACGTCCAATTGCGTCCATCACTAGCATGTGTTTGGATATGGAGTAAACAGAAAGCTTCACTCTATTCGATTATAATTCAACCCATTGCTTGGTATTAAATATTTACCAATATAACAAAGGTTTGGCAGATTTTATTTTACGATCTTATGATCACTTAACTAACTAATAAATTCTGTAGTTACTATAGCCTAAGATCCGACTGCAGAAATCTGCAGGAATCAGGATTTTTGTTTAACTTTTTTATTTTTCACTCTAGAAAAAAAAGTAAACACAGCTCAGAACTTCCGGAATAGTATGGCAATTAAGTTAAAATTTTAAAGAAGCCGAAGGAAAACTCAAAGAAAACAAAATTAAAATAGAAAAAATTGGGAATGAAGCCCAAAACCGAATTCAGACTAGATAAGGCGTAATACAGCAAAAACTAGCAAAAAGAAGCGAATAAATAAACGAATCTTTTTGAAAACACAACGATATTACAAGAGTATGAACCATTATGTTCCACATATATAATCTACTGAAGGAGTAAAAAAAGCATGGAGAGAACTGCAAGAATACAAAAATTGGATACCTGAAATGGACAAATACAAAAACAAAACGACTGGATATACTAGGCATAGCAACACATTTCTATCAGAATTTATATGATGACGAAACAATATTACCAATCAAAATCATAATTTTACTGAACAAGAAGAAGAAACCCCGCTAATTATGAAAAATTAAATATTAAAAGCAGTCCAGACTCAAAAAAGCAGGAATGCACCAGGAGAAAAAGAGATTTCGAATGAAAGGATCAATTAATGCTATAGTAGATGCCTTAGTAGTTAGTTTAATGACATACTAAATAAAGAACAAATACCAACCCAGTGGGCAACATCAACAATTATTCTACTCCACAAAAAAGGCAAAAAGGACGATATTGGTAATTACAGGTCCATTAGTCTCATATCCAATCTGTACAAAATATTCTCAAAGATTATACTAGATTGAATCACGAACAAATTGGATTTAGCACCGGTTTTCAACAATAGACCACACACATACCATATTATAACAGATCACAGGAAAATACAATGAATATTGTCTATCTACTATCTAGCGTTCGGTTCTCTCAAACACGAATAGATCTTTGAAGCATGCATTAGTGAACCAAGGAGTGCAGGAATATGATGATAAAAATCAAAACTAGGAGATCTATTCAAGATTGAATAAGGTGTCAGATAGGGAGCTCCTCTATCCTCCAAAATGTTTACTGCGAGGCAAGAACAAGTCTTTCGACACTAGGACCAGACAAGATAATATGGAATAAGAGTCAATGGGTGCAATCAATGGGTGTGTATGCTCAAGCATCTCCGATTCGCCGATGATCGTATAATAATCGCAGACGACCACAACCAACTGTAGGTTGATCAGGAGGATCAAAGAACTTGTAGCAGAAATCGAAAAAGTAGGCCCTATACTTTGATAACTAACCGCTCAAAAACATCGATTAATGGGCCAAAATAGTACCGAAGTGGTATCCTAGAGAGGGAAACAGATAGAGAGGCCCTGTCGAAGATGGACCGATGATTTGAAATACACCGCAGGAGTACTGTGGTGTAGAATATGTCACGACCGTGATCATTGGAAGAGCTTTTGGGAGGCCTCAGCGAAAGCAAAACAATCTGTGCCAATGTCGTAGGATTAAGTGATTAAAAATAAGGTTGCCAGCTCTCAGTTAGCTGCAAGCTGTGGGTTGCCTTGCCAGCCTAAAGGGTAGCTTAACTGAGAGCTAATTGATGTGGCATACGTACCAATGATACAATAGAAGTTCCTAGTGTGGAGAACAGTTGAAAAGAGAGATTTTTGCAGTGGGATCTCAGTATAATAACTTTGGATCTGGGGTGATAAGCTATACTTACAAAAATATTAACTCATGTCACGGTTAAAAGATTAGCAAGTCAGCAGGTCAAGTGGAGTGGTTTCTTGGCGAATTTTCTTAATAAATTTTATGTAACTATAGGTACTGTCACACACATACGAATGGTGAAAATACACAAACTGTATTTGAAATAGCTGACGACCCAATAAGGGATACTTAATTGGGCTCAACATCATCATCATCATCAACCTTTTAACGTTCCCACTGCTGGGACAGTGGCCTCCTTTCTATGAGAGGTCTGCTTGTAATTGGGCTAACAATCTAATATTAATCATGACGATTCATCAGCATTAGGTTGATTAATCTTGTCTATGAATCCGACTAAATAATAATCACGAGTATTACAGTGGAACATACCATAAGATATTTAATAGTAGATTTGCTGAGTGGTTCCGAGATTCATCTAATGACATCTCACGGGTGTCGTAAGTCGCAACTAAGGGATTATGGAGGTGAAAGGGCTGCACTTAATTACTTATTTTCTCTATCCTTATATCTCCTTTGGTATATTTTCTGTTACCTTAGCTTTTTACTAACTGTAATATCTTGATTTTTGTAACAGTAGCTGAGTGTTACACGCTTTTAATAGCTTGGAATGAATGTATCTATGAATCTATGTAACAGAATCTTTGAATGTGATTTTCACCCCCTTAAAACGCTGGATTAATTTGAAACTTTGCATACTTATCAAGGATCTATGACAATGCAATAATTTATACCATTTGTCCCATTGTCCTTACCAGGATCGTTAGGATTAACGATTGAACTAAAAAGTAAAAAATAAATAATAGTTTAAAATAAACTAAAACCACGCTTTAATAGAAAACCAAACTAAAAAGCACAAATAAAAACACAAAAAAAAAAATTAAGAATAGTGTGATTAATAAAAAAACATTTTTAACAAAACGTGGTGTGGTTTTAAAGATATTTTCATCGAAAATCGAAAATGACTGTACTTTCATCGATATCTGTCAATAACATATTATAACAATTAACATCAAGCGCCCCACTCTTTTTTATAATAAAATACATGTTTTTATTAGTCCCACTATTCTTAATTTAAATTTATTGTTTTTTTTTCTACTTTTTAGTTTCTATCTGGAAATGTTTCAGATACAATGTACAATTTACATTATACTCAATCATTGCTGTTGAACCTGTAGGGACGGGCTTACATAACCATTCGGTAAATACAGGTGTCATGTTATTTTAATCGAATGATTGGGTTCTGCGAAGTCGACCACAACATAATTGGGAAAAGGCTAGGCAGATGATGATGATGATTGGGTTCTGCGCTAATGTATAATTTAAGCCCACTAAGTAGCTGCTCTTTTTTTTCTTGTAAAATTTCTGTTAACGCACGTATCAATCAACTTGGCCATATCCATAGCCCATAGCAGGACAAAGGCTTCACCGAAGCTACGTCACATCAACGGGTCCACCGCTTTCCGCTTTTCAAGCTAAATAAAATATCAGTATCAGCGTCGCCTATTGGGTACGCTTCACGCATTGTAGAAATTGAAATGAGGCACTTGTCTCGTACCACAATTAAATTACGATTGTAGCACATTATTCTTCATGTTACAATTCCTTCTGTCTTACAAGACCTATAAACAATGTAAACTAATAAATTCTCGTAGGCCACTGAAAGTATCTCCAACCACGAACTATTTTTCCTCGTCTCTAAACAAAGCTAGCTCAAACCAATCTTAATTACACCACACACTTGCGAAAATTAAATAGAGGACGCGTCACACATGGACGGGCTTAAGGGGGAGATACTCGCTTAATAGCATGAAAAATAATATTAATTTCCTCAAAGTATTAAAACAATTTTTAAATAAATAATATTATATTTTGCCTACTAGAGGAGCTCGTTGCTAAATAATAACAGCCGCACGGGTCGATCTTCAAGGTTAAGCAACGCTTGCCGAGGTCGGTCCGTGGATGGGTGACCATTTTCAACATACCGAGTTTCCTCCGTGCCTCGGAAAGCACGTTAAGCCGTTGGTCCCGGCTGTCATTTGAAGATCTTTGACAGTCGTTACGAGTAGTCAGAGCCTTGAGATCTGACACCAGTCTTGCCAAGGGGTACAGGGTTACCCAGTTACTGGGTTGTGCAGGTCAGATAGGCAGTCGCTCCGTGTAAAACACTGGTACTCTGCTGAATCCGGTAAGACTGGAAGCCGACCCCAACAAAAATTGGGAAAAGGCTAGGCAGATGTTGATATTTGTCTACTAATATAACTTGGAACAAAATTAATTATGTATAAGAAAAATATTGTTTAGCCTACACTATCTCACTGCAAAGGCCCTCCCCAAATCCTTCCAGGTATTCTTTTGACCTCGAACCTGCCCTTGCAGTAACCCTCTAATTTGTCACACCACCTGTTTCTGTAGCAACCTCGGTGGCACCGTCCATCCTCTACCTTAAGGTATGTGAAAGAGTAATTGAGCGGACTCCTTTTGGGCTCAAGAAGAGCTGTCAGAATAAGAAATTTCACACTGTGCTCATAACAGGGATCGTAGACGTTGGGAAAAAGGCTGCCAGGCCAAAATGGGCTTTGGTTGGTTACGTCAGCCGTATGCACAGTAATCGCTGGGCAATATTCTTCGCAAAGTGCACCCACTGAGGAAAAAATATTAGTTTATAAAAACCATAATGTTTTCGTTTCAACTAAACATAATTTTGGGAAAATTAAACCAATCAATAAAATAATTGACAGTCGTCTCGTTCAATAACTGCTTTTGACATGTAATTACAAAGCTGCGTCAACGGTTATTAAATAAATGGCGTGCCTTTTTATAATGTCGATAGCAAAGCTGTAAGGTTTTCTCTGAAAAAAAAACTTTATTGTCAGACAAAAGAGGTGATGGCTTAGATCAATAACTAAGTTTTTTTCTGTCTACCAAAAATATTAAGTGTATTTTTAGGGCTTGAAGTTTAGATAGATTTACTCCTCTTATATATTTTAACTACTTCGAGGGTCTGTGGTCATCATCATCTTCCTGCCCTTATCCCATGTTACTTGGGATCGGCGCAACATGTTTTCCTCTTCCATACCGTTCTGTCCCCAGTTACGCTATTACTGACTCCCTTTTCCTTCATATCACTCCTCACACAGCCCATCCATCTTTTCTTTGGCCTTCCTCTTCCTCTCCATTCATCCACATTTATATTCATAACTCTTTTAGTAACATGCGTTTCATCCCTCCTCATCACATGACCATACCAGGACAAACGGTTTTCCTTCAACTTTTCTGTCACTAGCGCCACTTTCAAACTGCTTCTAATATACTCATTTCTCACTTCATACAATCTCGTCACGCCGCACATCCATCTCAACATTCTCATCTCTGCTACATGCAATCTCCTTTCATCCATCTTTTTCACAGCCCAACATTCTGATCCATACATTATGACAGGTCTAATCACGGACTTGTAGATTTAACCCTTTAACTTGAGGAGCATCCGAGGGTCGCAAGTTGTTCCAGTGACCTATCGCCATTTCATCCATCCTGATTTGATCCGGTGCGTTACATCTCGGCCTCGCCATCCCCTTGAACAAGTGACCCTAGGTACCGGAAGTCGGAGCAGATTGGTATGGGCGTTCCAGCGAGAGCTATGGGCACGGAACTGGAGAGACCGCCAAAATCGCAAATCAGGTATTCAGTTTTGATTCTGCTCAATTTTAGGCCAACACCCTCCAGTCTGTGCCACCACATCTTCAATCTGCTCTGGACCTCTAGGCCACTCTCGGCAACCAGCACAATGTCATCGGCAAACAGCACGCTCGTGGGTCTGTGGTATTTTTTTGTTTTTTTGTTTTTTTGTTTTTTCGGTGTGGTAAATCATCCAATGACTTCCTCCGCTCTGGGCACAGACTAAAATACCACCGGTGTTCGTTTATTTGCCTGAGCCACGGCCGCAGTAACTGTGGTATGAGGTCCTGGATTCGATGCCCGGGTCGAGAAATGTGTTATTAGTTTTTCCATCTGAAATTTCTCAGTAGCAATTAGGAGTACTCTACGGTACTCTCAGCAACCTTATTCTTGCTTCACATTAACGATCTTCTAACACCCGGCACCTTTGGGTATGCAGACGACAGCACTGTTGCTGAGAGATACATGTCCAACCGGGCCTTAGATCCAGTCTCTCCGGGAGGCCATGGTGGAGCGCTTGTCCTTGCAGGCAGTCTCTCAATGGGGCGATGCCAATCTGGTCAGGTTTAATGCTGCTAAAACCCAGGCGTGTCTTTTTTCCGCTAAAAAGAGCCAATTTCACCCGACTCCAACTTTCCTTGATGTGACCGTGCCAATAACTGACCATCTTGAGCTTCTTGGCGTTACGTTGACATCGACTCTCAATTTTGGCACATACATTGAGGCAAAGGCTCAGCTGGCTGCCAAAAAGCTGTGGATCCTTGCAGAGGTTAGAAGGTACTTCACGCCAGAACAGCTGCTCAGCTTGTATCAAGCGCAAGTTCGATCATACTGTTCTCATCTCTGGGACGGATCTGCGAAATACCAGCTTGATGCACCAGAGTCGATCGAAAAGCGGGCCAAGAGGCTCATCGGCAATGAGGCACTGAGGCCTTGAACATCGTCGCCGAGTTGCCAGCTTGTCGTGTGCGATGGAGTTGCATGATCTAATTCCGTCAAGCCCATTTCATCACCGGACTACAAGACGTACGGCGATGCGCCATCGGTACATGGTGGACATCCCACCCATACGCACTAAACGTTTTGGAAATACTTTCACTATATGTACGGCTAAGGAGTGGAATTCCCTGCCAGAGTCTGTGTTTCCCTATAGCTACAATATAGGGGTCTTTAAGTCAAGAGTGAATAGGTTACTTCTAGGTAAGCGTGCTTCTCCGTCGACCACATCATCGCTTACCATCAGGTGAGATTGTGGTCAAGCACGAGCCTATAATATATAAAAAATAAAAAAATGGTAAAAGACTCGCCCCAGTTACGTGGGAATTAAAAATATAACTGGTGAAATGTACCCGTCCAGTTTTTTGAACCAATGGTTTCAAATTTCGGTTAAATGCGTTTTTCATCAATTATTAGCTTTATTTGCAAATCAAATAAGTTGGAGAGATAATTAATTTATCTTTTATTATTATTATTACTTTGGCAATCTCGGGACCCTGAGGTCCCGGTCCTTTGAAAGACATGCGAGGGGCCGAAGCTAAGTCGCAGAGGCCTTGTTAGGCATGTATCAGGAAATGTGACACCAACCGTCGATTATCCCTGTATGCACTACGCAAGTGCACCCAAGGGCAATCCCCGGTTGGTGCAGGACTATTGCAAAATATGGAAAAAAATGTATTGGGTTATTGGGTTTGGTAGGTTTAGAGGATCGATTGCCTAAAACTATAGGACTACTAGCCCCTGCCTGACCACTGTTGAACTACACGGCTATAAAATATTATTATTATTATATACTTGATATTCATTTTTCTTTTTTTCACCGAAATTTGTAACCATTGGTTAGCATATTTACTCAATGGTTGAGTTAACACAGTTGACAGATCAAAAAACTTGCTTAAATACATTAGATAGCAATCATTTAAATCAAACGTCATAACAACAGAACCAGTTCCATTATATTGTCCTTAGAACACAAGTGTGACAAAACACAACCATCACCTTAATATAAATTATAAAGTGGAGGTCTTAACAGTAAGAATTCTCCAATTAATTATATTAAGGCGGAGTCTCGCTGGAGCTAAATAATGGCGTAAATCTGCGTGTTATCCCCTTGGGCTGCTGACGGGGTAAAACCTACTGTTTGCCGCGTTTAGATTGTCTAGTGTGTACATACGGCTCGGGAGGATGAAGAGCTGTAAAGGAAGGTTGTTGAGCTTGTAAAATTTGGATGGGAAATAAATAATAAAAATAAATAATAAATTTATTCAAATCAATAAAAGCATGTTAACATAAATCAATTGAGTCATTTCACGGTTACAATTAGTTAACAAAACAAATAGGTGTTGCAACCAGAACCCATCCTAAGTTAAAAAATAACTCGTATTAAGGGCAGTGGTACAACGCCCTACACAATAATTTAAACTTTTAATAAATTGCAGGTAGATCAAGCGTTTGTTAAGGTTAAGGAAACAAGCATAATTTACAAATTAAATTGGAAATTAAATGAAATCAAAATAAGAAGCTAAATTAAATCAAATCAAAATATGAATTAAATACATACATACATACTCAAAAGTCATTCTCAAATGTTTGGTAAATACCGGTACTGAGTTTTCTATCAGAGCCCTATTATAACTAAAGCTGCAACATTTTAATTACGTGATCAAAATACTTAATTGTCACATTTTCGTGACATGCAGTAGAAAATGACAAATTGATTAACAGTCGAAATGACATCTGTCGTCTAACGGATTAATTAAATATTACCAGGTCAGACTACAATGAAGGAGTATACGCAAGAGATATAAAACATAACTAATTATCCTATTACCTTTTGTTCGGAGCAGGGCTGGAAATGATACACACGTTTAGATGGAGCAAGATTTCTATAATTCCTTATTAGCACTGTGATTTTACACTTATTGGCATCGCCATATTTTCTCAGAGGCAGAGACAAGAGGACGTCACTAGACGAACCATAAACTTACTTACTAACTTAATTAAGTATCGACTAACTGTCTATTATGAGTTTACTAATCAACACTCCCACTTAAACTTATAATAGAGCAGCGGTAAGAGTAACATAAAAAAAACTTAACTTACTCATCATAACATAGGTTTGATAGTTTAAACTTATGTTAAATTAAATACTAGATTTCTATTTTTTATAAATTTACCAGAAGACAATGCTTTTGTTAAAAAGTCTGCAAGTTGGCAACAGCTTTCTACATATTTAATGTTAATAACATTTAGTTCCACTTTTTCTCTTATGAAATGATATTTTACATCTATGTGCTTCGTCCTTCGGTGATAGACAGGATTATTAATAAGCTTAATAGCACTTTGGTTATCCATATGTAGGGTGACCACCATTTGTGGTTCATCTATATCAAATAATAACTGCCTAAGCCACAAAATTTCTTTGGCAGCTTCACTTGCAGCTATATATTCGGATTCTGTGGTTGATAATGCCACAGTATTTTGTTTTCTACTAGCCCAAGTAACAGGTCCACCATTCATCATAAATATATATCCTGTATTTGATTTCCTAGATTCAATATCAGATGCAAAATCAGAATCAGAATATCCTACCAGCTCACTTTTACAATTATAAGTAATGCAAACATCTTTTGTTTTAATCAAGTACCGAATTATCCTTTTCACAGCATTTACATGGTCTTTATTAGGATTATTTAAATATCTGCTGACTATATTTAATGAATAAGAAATGTCTGGCCTTGAGACAGTTGATAAAAACATCAGGGCTCCCACTGCTTCCCTAAATGGGAAATTACTTACATTCTCATTAACACTTTTGGTTAAAATAATATTATTATCAGCAGGTGTGCTACATGGGTTGGCATCTGACATGTTGAACCTTTTAATTATGTGTTCTATATAATTCTTTTGGCTTAAAACAATTGAATGATTTCTTTTAATTATCTCCATTCCAATAAAACTATTTAATTTTAACAATTTTATCTCAAAATTCTGTTTAAGATCATTCAAAATATGCAATAATACATCTTTATCTTTTGATATTAATAATGCATCATCGACAAACAAGATCAAGATAACCTTAAAATTATTAAAACAACCAACAAAAATACAGTTGTCTGACTGACATACTTCAAAACCATAGGTGGTTAAGAAAGAAGAAAATGTTCTATTCCAACAGCGAGATGACTGTTTTAAACCATACAAAGACTTTAATAACTTACAGATTTGTCCTGGTTTAGCCTGGACACCCTCAGGGACCTCCATGTAGACATCCTCCTCCAATTCACCATACAAGAACGCCGTCTTAACATCAAACTGCTGAATTTCATAATTTTCTTGAGCTGAAAGAGATAATATTACTCTGATCGAATCATATCTTGTGGTTGGTGAAAATGTTTCTTTGTAATCTATATCCTTTATCTGGGTAAATCCACGTGCACAAAGTCGAGCTTTGTATCTATCAATATTACCATCTGAATTTTCTTTCACAGAGAATACCCATTTTGAGGTTACAGTTTTCTCATTCTTTCTTTCTATCAACTTCCAAGTTATATTTTCTTTATGTGATTGTAGTTCTTCTTTTATAGCTTCCTTCCATTTATTACTATCGTTACATTTTATGGCTTCTTGATATGTTGTTGGTATGTATAATTCAGTAAAATTTGCTTCTATATTTCTACCACTCCTAGGTCGGAGTGTAATATTTCTTTCATCATCACTAGAAACAATTTGTGAAGGCTCATATGTTATATCATCAGGATCTTCTTGACTTTCTACACTTTGAAAACTTGAATCTGAAGTCCCTTGGTTCTCTCCTGTTGAAATTGGTTGAATAGTTAACATATCTTGTACTTCACCTTGTTCTTTCTCATCACCAATGGGAATTGGGGTGATATTTTCCTCCAGTACTGGGGAATTCCTCAGTACTGGTGTATTGTTCTCATTAAAGCGTACATTTCTACTTATTGTTATCTTCTTACTTTCAATATCAAACATTCTATAATTATCATTCTCATATCCCACAAGTATAAGTTTTACACTCTTTTTATCAAGTTTCTTTCTTTTTTCATCAGGTATATGAACATAACCTTCACTCCCAAAAACTCTTATGTGGTCAAGAGCTGGCTTATCTCCATTCCACAGCTCATGTGGAGACACATTCTTTGTCTGACTGGATGAGCATCGATTTAGCAAGTAGACAGTACAATTTACCGCTTCAGCCCACAAATTTAATGGTATATCACGAGAGTACAACATAGATCTAGCGCTTTCCATGAGTGTACGCATATCTCTCTCAGCCCTACCATTTTGTTCGGGTGTATAGGGTGCAGTGCGTTCATGGACTATCCCTTTACTCTCTAGATATAGCTTGAATTCTTGGTTTACAAACTCACCACCGTTGTCTGTATGTAGAATGCGCACATCATGTTGGAACTTGTTCTTCACAATTGCATTGTATTTTAGAAAATAGTTGAACACCTCGTTTTTATTCTTCATTAAGTAAATCTGGCGATAATTGGTTGCTCCATCTTTAAACAAAACAAAGTATTTCATACCTGATATGGAAGGTACCTCAATAGGACCACATACATCACTATAAACAATGTCACCAGGCTGTAATAGGCCCCTTTTGGATTTAAAAAATGGTAACCTTGATTGTTTACCATACTGGCACGCTTCACATATGAACTTTTCATTTCCAGTCAATGTTATTGGAAGTGCACCATTTTTACACATATTTTTAATTTCATTTACATTCAAATGGCCTAACCTTTCATGCCATAATTAAATATCAGTTTCCACAGTGTTGCAACTCACCTGTGTTATTGTTTTTATTTCCAATTCATATAAATTGTTTTCTTTTAATTTTGCACACATTACTACTTGATTGTCCTTCATAACCATAGCTTTATGATTATTTTTGACAATAACATAACCTCTTCTTGTGGCTGCTCCTTCTGAGAACAAATTTCTTCGTAAGTCAGGCACATACAGTACATTTTTAAGTAAACATTGTTCCCATTCTCCTTTTACTACTTTATTTATTAAAATAGTGCCTTCACCACATACCTTAATGTTCTGTTTATTTCCTAATTTGACTGATCTATTATCATTACAGCCTTGAAACTCATTCAGTTCACAGAAGAACTCACGCCTGTATGTCATGTGCACTGATGCTCCACTGTCCAATATCCAGACATCTTCTTCATGTACAGACATACAACAATTCTCCGCACTGAATGCTACCATGTCTAATTGCTTCTGGTTTTTATTAAATGCTCTCCTGGGTTGTCTGCAGTCTCTAGCAAAGTGGCCTCTTTTGTTGCAGTTGTAACATACAAATCGATGATCTGAATCTCGTTGAACATTTTGATTGTCCTTTAATTTTGGATCTTGTTTTTCTTTTGAAGTTACTAATGCTGACTCAGAAGTTGTGTCATTATTAAGGCTTGCTTCTTCATCTATTAAGCGTGAAGTCAGGTTTTGCATTGTTTGGCTTTTAGGATCAAGTGACAACCACGCTTGTCTAAGTGACCGGTATGTCTGCGGTAGTGTGCTAAGTATTTTAGTCATCACTGCAGTATCACTGAGCTTCTCGCCTGATTCTCGTAATTGTTTCGCCAAGCCTTCCACCTTCGACACATGCTGCGCCATTGTATCAGTAGAACAATAAGAATATTGATAAAACTTTTCGTGTATTATCATTTTATTATACTCAGACTTCTGTTCGTAAATAGCTTCCAACTTATTCATTATATCTTTCGCAGTTTCGCAGTTTTCTATTAAAGATATCTGATTTAAATCCATGGATGACGTTAAAATGAACATAGCCATGCCGTCGTCCTTGTTCCATTGCACTTGCGAACTGGCTTCGTGGGGTTTTACCCTATCTAAATCTAACCCTTTTGCTCTCAATGCACATTTAACTTGAAACTTCCACTGTCTGAAGTTTCTGCCATCGAACTTTTCGATTTTCATAGAATTTGCGACTTCCATGATGGTGACCCACGCTGCGTGATTTTTATAACTTTTTTATGTTTCGTAAATTCTGCTCTTTGCTCAATCTAATACGTTCCTGGGCCCATAACCTGTTCGGAGCAGGGCTGGAAATGATACACACGTTTAGATGGAGCAAGATTTCTATAATTCCTTATTAGCACTGTGATTTTACACTTATTGGCATCGCCATATTTTCTCAGAGGCAGAGACAAGAGGACGTCACTAGACGAACCATAAACTTACTTACTAACTTAATTAAGTATCGACTAACTGTCTATTATGAGTTTACTAATCAACACCTTTAAACGAGCAATTCTTGTATATAATTAGGTATATATGTCGGGTTTGGTCAATAGTACGGACGTTAAAACAAATCGAAAACACGCCATCTGGCGGCAAAGCAAGAACAACTACGCATTGGAGCGCTATTTCTAACCACTTGTGTGGTGGGGAACACAGAATATGGCAGTTGAGTACTGACAGCCTTAGAGCTAACTCGTCGTAGAATCAGTGTCGATCAGTAATATTAGTAAGCAAGATTGTAACTGTGAATATTTGAATAAACCCAGTGTATCGAATAATTTATGTGATTTCATTTGCACGATTGTACCCACCAACCTGCCCACACACGATGTCTTAACCTAAGGGAATACATCCTGACTGCCCAATGGTTTGCATCTATCTGCCAGCCTTGATGCGACTTATATATAATCTGAATCTCGGAAACGGCTGCAACGATTTTCATGAAACTTAGTATGCATGGGGGTTTGGGGTCGTTAAATCGTTCGTTCTCTCTATTTTCGCCCGAGCAGAGCTCAGTCGCTCAGTTACTGTAAATTATGACACTAACAATTCGGATCGTTACTAGAAACTACCACAAATAGGTGAACTACCGAGCGATTGCAATTCCTCCACATTGTTGCCAGAGATTACTAACACTTTCCAATGATTTTCTTACTGGCCGCCTTGATAGTTCGTATGTATCAAGAACAAGGCTGCGAATTCTATTTAATTCGCGTTATAATGAGTAGCGGAGCTGAAAATTATCTAAACAAACAGATAAGTTACGTGTAAGTTTAAATTATTAGAGCATAACGAAAACACATTCTGTGGTACATCAGAATTGAATTTTATGCATTGCGGAACATTATAGAACGCCTTACACCTCGAAGTGTGTAATTGCGAAGTGGTATACACATTTATATATACATATATTATTATTTATTTACTAGATTCTGCTCGCGGCTCCGCCCTCCTGGTATTAGTACTTCACCCCATATCTTTTTCTGTAATGTCATCAAACTCACTTCAGTAGTTTTTGCGTGCAAGTGTTACAAACATCCATCCTTCCATCCTCACAAACTTTCACGTTTTTAATAGTAATGCGTTAAGTTGCGTTTGATCAGCGACCGGTTGACCTTGGCTACGGTCGAGCTACACATGATTGATATCAGGCATATATTGATGCAGGCACTGTGTATCCGAAAGCGTCATCGTGCGAACGAGAGCGTGTACGCAAACCCCCCAGATAGGTTGTGTCGATGTGGGCAGATTTAAGGTGAACGCGCACCTATCCGCGCCGAACGCGCCGCACGCATTGTATCCACTTCTGTACATCTTGAACTATATTTTCATACGGATACGGATCATGTTGCCGCGCCGCCCGCATCGCCCGCCGAGTCTGATGACGTCATCCGCACGCGCTGGTGGAATCCGTATACCTACAGCATTTTGCTGAAATGCGGCTCGTGCGGCGCGGATAGGTGCGCGAGGCTGCATACGATTTCATATAAAGATTTATAAAATGCGATGACTGCGGCGCGTGCGGTGAGTGCGGTGCGTCTAGGTGCGCGTTCACCTTTAGAGTATATCTGCCCGGGTACTTCTTCACTGAGTAGAGACAGACTCTTTTTAATTAGAATATTAGAAGAATTTTCAGCCTGCTTAGGGAATATTAATGAAAAAAATATTTATTATATTGACCAGTTTATCGATATCGAAAAATACTAAAATATAATACTAATGGTGAAAACAGAATCAAAATTAATCAAAAACCGATGAAAAAAATCTTTTATATTTGTTTGTTATTAAGTATTTCATTTAGCAAATAAAAAAATACATGCATATTCCCTATTACCCACTGCAGGGCTAATGCCTCCCTTTCACATATTTCTATAGATAATTTTGACACTGCCATACCAAGCATTACATTAATGGTGTTTGTGAAGTGTTGTTACTGGGTAACCACAACTAAGCAACTGATGGTCGAAGATATACGTCAATTGGAAGCGCTACATGGTCTAGAAAAGCTACAGACAGAAATGCGTGGCAACAGCTGGAAGATACCTATGTGTCACAGGACACGCGAAACACTAAACCGAAAAACTCGATGTGTTAGATTTAAGTTTTTAATACTATTAGATTATACTTGTGTTTAGCTCTTCTGCAACAAAAGGCTAATAAGGATAATTAGAAAAATCAGCATGTCATGTTTGAAAAATCATGGTGTACTTTGAAAAATCCATGGCAGGCTTTGAAAAATCTATAGTACCTATTCTTTGAAAAATCCATGGCATACTTTGAAAAATCCATGGAATACTTTGAAAAGTCCATGACATACTTTGAAAAATTCATGGCATACTATTACAGGGTTATAAAATGAGTAATACGGACGCAGTGTAAACAATGTAAAAACATTTAATATATTATTTTTACAGACACATGACATATGTTTTTCTAAACTCATAGACGGAGACAGCGCTGACAGAGAGTACTAAATTCAAAAAGAAAGCCTTCATAAAAATGGCCAGCGTTATACTCCAACACCCGCCCATAACGTGGGCATCATGGCATCATGCCACTCCAAGCTGATGAGTGAACACCTCGTGCTTGACACAGCCCAGGGGCTTGGTGAACACATCTGCTATCATTTCATTTGTAGGGATGTATACAATTTCAACGTTAAATCTAGCAATTATATATCTAACATAGTGAAATCTTATTTCGATATGCTTGCTTCTTCTATGAAGAGTGTGATTGGTAGCAAGCTGTATAGCAGATTGATTATCACAATACATTACTATTTTACAACTAGTCGTCTTTAACAATTCCTTAATTAAAGCTTGCAGGAACACCGCTTCTCTGCTCGCTTCGCTTAAGCTACAATACTCCGCCTCGGTGGACGAAAGCGCTATGCACGACTGTTTGTAGCTACCCCAAGATATCGAATTGCCGCCATATTTAAACACATAACCAGTATATGACTTCCGATCAGGGTCTGAAGCCCAGTCTGCATCAGAATATCCCTCTAGAATGGGACCTTCATTCGATTTGTTAAATACTAAAGCCTTTTGCTTTGTACCTTTAAGGTATCTCAGTATACGCTTAGCTTGAATCCAATGGAATTCCGTATAACAACTATTGAATTTACTTAAGTATGACACGGCAAACGAAATGTCGGGGCGAGTAGTTACACATAAATACATTAGACTACCAATTAACTCTTGGTATGGAAACTTCGTTACATTGTTACTCGTAGCATTACAAGTACTCTCACAAACAGAACTAATGTTAGTTATCATGGGAGACTTTACAGACTTACAGTCTGTCATGCCAAAACGATCTAACAACTTGTCAATCCGATTTTCCTGACTAAGTTTAATGGAAGTTTCATCACGTTCTACTTTAATACCTAACATATTTCGTACCGGTCCTAAGTCTTTAAGTTTAAAAACCTTTAACAAAGAGCTTTTCAAAGTCTGAGCTAGACGTTTGTCGTTATAGAAGACGAAAAAATCGTCGACATACAGAGCAATAAAAACAATTGACTCACCAGATCTCTTAGTAAAGATGCAGTCCTCTTGTTTACATTGATCGTATCCCAAAGAAAGTAACACATCTTTTACCTTTTGGTACCAGGAACGCGATGCTTGCTTCAACCCATAAACAGCCTTTCGTAGTCTATAAACTTTGTTTTCACTCCCAGGGCATATGAAACCTTCCGGTTGTTGCATAAAAATCTCCTCATGTAAATCACCATTTAGAAATGCTGTTTGTACATCTAAATGATCAATCGTAAGATTCATTTCCACAGCCAGAGATAATAACAATCTGATAGAACAATGACGAACGACCGGTGAAAAAGTTTCATGAAAATCTTCACCATATTTTTGGGTAAAACCCTTCGCTACCAACCTAGCCTTGTAACGCGTAATGTTCCCTTCTGAGTCTCGTTTAATTGTAAAAATCCACTTATTTTTAACGATGTTCTTGTCAACTGGTTTATCAGTCAGCTGCCAAGCTCCATGTAAGACAAAAGAATCTATTTCTTCATTCATGGCTTTCTGCCATAACTCTTTATCTTCACAACTCAAAGCTTCTTTGAAATTACGCGGCTCTATAGGATTTGTCACATTACAAACGTTAGTCACGTTACAAGTCGGTCTAGGCTTACGTGGACGTAAGTTATATCGCTGATCAGTAGACTCTGGTGCCAATCCAGGCGTTACTACTGAGTCTTCACTTGGCGCATGCTCACACTCCAACTCAACAGGATGACTTGGCATGTCAACAGGAAATGCATCCATCTCCGCCTCAAGTGGATAATCTGATGACTCGAAGAAAAACTGATCTGGCTCCGCCTCAACCGGCGTAGTATTCAATATCTTCTCCACGTCATCACCTCCTGTAAGATAAATAGGTTCAAACATACGTTTTAGCCCTATCTTAGAGTGTCTACCTGGAAACACAGATTCGTTGAATATCACATCACGTGACACAACAATCTTATTGTCATCAGGGTTGAACAAACGATATCCTTTGACATTATCACAGTAACCTATAAAAATTAGCTTCTTACTTTTTGGTTCTAACTTTTTCCGTTTACAGTCGTCTACATGTGCAAATGCCTCGCAACCAAAAACACGCAGATTCTTAAGGCTTACTTTATTACCGCTCCATACCTCTTCTGGCAATCTACCAGAAAGTCTCGAACTAGGCGATCGGTTAATAAGAAATGCCGCTGTGTGTACAGCCTCTGCCCACATCTTGTCATCGAGATTCGCATTAAACAGTAAACATCTGATTTTATCGAGTAAAGAACGATTCAATCTTTCTGCGGAAGAGTTTTGCTGCGGGGAGTACGGTACCGTAAGCTGATGAACAATACCTTTGTTTTTAAGGTAATTTGTCAACTCAGCATTAACGTACTCAGAACCGTTATCTGAACGCAGTACTTTCACCGTAGCACTACATTGGTTTTCAACCAATCTAATAAAATCAATAGTGTACTTACACACATCACTCTTCTTCGCAATAGGATATACGAACACTTTCCTCGAGTGATCATCTAGGAACGTGAGAACGTAGCGTTTGCCTCCGAGAGAAGTGGTCGGCATCGGCCCCATAACGTCACTGTGGATGAGCGCCAGCCGTGCGTCTGCCACCTGCTTATTACGATTAGTCACAAAGGGAGCGCGTGATTGCTTACCCTTAAGACACACATCACAAACTTTCTTTTGGGTCGTAACCTGAAAATCAATGTCATTAGCAACCTTTCTAAGTGATGCCAAGCTATCAAAATTAAGATGTCCTAATCGTTGATGCCATAACATCATGTCTGTAGACGTAGATGAAGTTGTCAGATTGACTCTACCGACAGTGTTAAGTCTGTAAACTCTCCCAACTTTCCTAGCATTAAAAACTATCTTACCAGCTTTGAATATGTCACATCCAGTATTGTTAAAATTAAACTTAAAACCCTTAGCTGCAAGAGTAGATACAGATATCAAATTTACAGTAAGGTCAGGTACAAACATTACATTTTTTAAAGTTATATCTATCGTATTGCCACGAAAACTAACTGAAAAATGTACATCTCCTACACCACATACTATTAACTTCTTGCCATTAGCTACACACACCTCCTTCGTCGACGACTCATCGAGAGATTTGAACCATTCTCGACATCCAGACATATTATCTGTCGCACCTGAATCAACAATCCACGAATTGTCAGTGTTAAGTGCAGACAAGACCAAAGAAGTCGATAGTCTTGGATCCAGTTGAGGACAGTCCTTTTTGACATGGCCTTTCGACCGACACTACCAACACCACAACTTGTTCGCATTTGACGAGGAACTAGCGTGTTTCAATGTACTAGGCGCATTCTTCTTTGCACCTCGGGAACTGTTCTTATTTTCACCACGATTCCGCGTAAATAAGCAGTCATTGTTACCACCAGTATTCCCTGTCCATCGCTTGTCTTGAAGAAGTTTAGTTTTTACCATATCTGTTGTTATGTCCATGCTTGAGTGCTCCAGAGCCATTATCATGGGCTCATACTCCTGAGGCAACCCTTGTAGCATAATAGCAGCCAGAAATTCATCGTCAAGAGGCTTTTTCATGCTACGCAATTGATCAGCGAATGACAAAATCTTGTTAACGTAAATTTCCATGCTATCAAATTGTTCTAGTTTAATCGAACATAAAGTACGTAAACACGTCAATCTTCTATGTAAACCTGAGTCGTCGTATGCCTTCCTTAAGGCATCCCAAACATCTTTTGCAGTCTTCGCCTGCACAATGTGCGGATAACATGACTTCTCAACGCTTAAACAAAGCCTCGCTCGAGCCTTCTCCTCTTTACGGGCCTGATCCACAGTGCTCATACTCGTACTCGTACTTAGTACTGCGGGTTCATCCTGCCCCTTAATACAATGCCATAAGTTTTCAAATATGAGAATACCCTGCAATAGGTTATGGGCCTTATCACGGCAATGTGAATATTGTGTGAAACGAATATTATTTTGTGCAAAATATGGGTGAGTATTCTAACTCAGCAGTTACGATGGAAAAGCTGAAAGGTACCATCAATTATCGTGACTGGGCATTCCAAATGATTACAGGGTTATTAAATGAGTAATACGGACGCAGTGTAAACAATGTAAAAACATTTACAGCCTTTCGTAGTCTATAAACTTTGTTTTCACTCCCAGGGCATATGAAACCTTCCGGTTGTTGCATAAAAATCTCCTCATGTAAATCACCATTTAGAAATGCTGTTTGTACATCTAAATGATCAATCGTAAGATTCATTTCCACAGCCAGAGATAATAACAATCTGATAGAACAATGACGAACGACCGGTGAAAAAGTTTCATGAAAATCTTCACCATATTTTTGGGTAAAACCCTTCGCTACCAACCTAGCCTTGTAACGCGTAATGTTCCCTTCTGAGTCTCGTTTAATTGTAAAAATCCACTTATTTTTAACGATGTTCTTGTCAACTGGTTTATCAGTCAGCTGCCAAGCTCCATGTAAGACAAAAGAATCTATTTCTTCATTCATGGCTTTCTGCCATAACTCTTTATCTTCACAACTCAAAGCTTCTTTGAAATTACGCGGCTCTATAGGATTTGTCACATTACAAACGTTAGTCACGTTACAAGTCGGTCTAGGCTTACGTGGACGTAAGTTATATCGCTGATCAGTAGACTCTGGTGCCAATCCAGGCGTTACTACTGAGTCTTCACTTGGCGCATGCTCACACTCCAACTCAACAGGATGACTTGGCATGTCAACAGGAAATGCATCCATCTCCGCCTCAAGTGGATAATCTGATGACTCGAAGAAAAACTGATCTGGCTCCGCCTCAACCGGCGTAGTATTCAATATCTTCTCCACGTCATCACCTCCTGTAAGATAAATAGGTTCAAACATACGTTTTAGCCCTATCTTAGAGTGTCTACCTGGAAACACAGATTCGTTGAATATCACATCACGTGACACAACAATCTTATTGTCATCAGGGTTGAACAAACGATATCCTTTGACATTATCACAGTAACCTATAAAAATTAGCTTCTTACTTTTTGGTTCTAACTTTTTCCGTTTACAGTCGTCTACATGTGCAAATGCCTCGCAACCAAAAACACGCAGATTCTTAAGGCTTACTTTATTACCGCTCCATACCTCTTCTGGCAATCTACCAGAAAGTCTCGAACTAGGCGATCGGTTAATAAGAAATGCCGCTGTGTGTACAGCCTCTGCCCACATCTTGTCATCGAGATTCGCATTAAACAGTAAACATCTGATTTTATCGAGTAAAGAACGATTCAATCTTTCTGCGGAAGAGTTTTGCTGCGGGGAGTACGGTACCGTAAGCTGATGAACAATACCTTTGTTTTTAAGGTAATTTGTCAACTCAGCATTAACGTACTCAGAACCGTTATCTGAACGCAGTACTTTCACCGTAGCACTACATTGGTTTTCAACCAATCTAATAAAATCAATAGTGTACTTACACACATCACTCTTCTTCGCAATAGGATATACGAACACTTTCCTCGAGTGATCATCTAGGAACGTGAGAACGTAGCGTTTGCCTCCGAGAGAAGTGGTCGGCATCGGCCCCATAACGTCACTGTGGATGAGCGCCAGCCGTGCGTCTGCCACCTGCTTATTACGATTAGTCACAAAGGGAGAGCGTGATTGCTTACCCTTAAGACACACATCACAAACTTTCTTTTGGGTCGTAACCTGAAAATCAATGTCATTAGCAACCTTTCTAAGTGATGCCAAGCTATCAAAATTAAGATGTCCTAATCGTTGATGCCACAACATCATGTCTGTAGACGTAGATGAAGTTGTCAGATTGACTCTACCGACAGTGTTAAGTCTGTAAACTCTCCCAACTTTCCTAGCATTAAAAACTATCTTACCAGCTTTGAATATGTCACATCCAGTATTGTTAAAATTAAACTTAAAACCCTTAGCTGCAAGAGTAGATACAGATATCAAATTTACAGTAAGGTCAGGTACAAACATTACATTTTTTAAAGTTATATCTATCGTATTGCCACGAAAACTAACTGAAAAATGTACATCTCCTACACCACATACTATTAACTTCTTGCCATTAGCTACACACACCTCCTTCGTCGACGACTCATCGAGAGATTTGAACCATTCTCGACATCCAGACATATTATCTGTCGCACCTGAATCAACAATCCACGAATTGTCAGTGTTAAGTGCAGACAAGACCAAAGAAGTCGATAGTCTTGGATCCAGTTGAGGACAGTCCTTTTTGACATGGCCTTTCGACCGACACTTCCAACACCACAACTTGTTCGCATTTGACGAGGAACTAGCGTGTTTCAATGTACTAGGCGCATTCTTCTTTGCACCTCGGGAACTGTTCTTATTTTCACCACGATTCCGCGTAAATAAGCAGTCATTGTTACCACCAGTATTCCCTGTCCATCGCTTGTCTTGAAGAAGTTTAGTTTTTACCATATCTGTTGTTATGTCCATGCTTGAGTGCTCCAGAGCCATTATCATGGGCTCATACTCCTGAGGCAACCCTTGTAGCATAATAGCAGCCAGAAATTCATCGTCAAGAGGCTTTTTCATGCTACGCAATTGATCAGCGAATGACAAAATCTTGTTAACGTAAATTTCCATGCTATCAAATTGTTCTAGTTTAATCGAACATAAAGTACGTAAACACGTCAATCTTCTATGTAAACCTGAGTCGTCGTATGCCTTCCTTAAGGCATCCCAAACATCTTTTGCAGTCTTCGCCTGCACAATGTGCGGATACCATGACTTCTCAACGCTTAAACAAAGCCTCGCTCGAGCCTTCTCCTCTTTACGGGCCTGATCCACAGTGCTCATACTCGTACTCGTACTTAGTACTGCGGGTTCATCCTGCCCCTTAATACAATGCCATAAGTTTTCAAATATGAGAATACCCTGCAATAGGTTATGGGCCTTATCACGGCAATGTGAATATTGTGTGAAACGAATATTATTTTGTGCAAAATATGGGTGAGTATTCTAACTCAGCAGTTACGATGGAAAAGCTGAAAGGTACCATCAATTATCGTGACTGGGCATTCCAAATGATTACAGGGTTATTAAATGAGTAATACGGACGCAGTGTAAACAATGTAAAAACATTTACAGCCTTTCGTAGTCTATAAACTTTGTTTTCACTCCCAGGGCATATGAAACCTTCCGGTTGTTGCATAAAAATCTCCTCATGTAAATCACCATTTAGAAATGCTGTTTGTACATCTAAATGATCAATCGTAAGATTCATTTCCACAGCCAGAGATAATAACAATCTGATAGAACAATGACGAACGACCGGTGAAAAAGTTTCATGAAAATCTTCACCATATTTTTGGGTAAAACCCTTCGCTACCAACCTAGCCTTGTAACGCGTAATGTTCCCTTCTGAGTCTCGTTTAATTGTAAAAATCCACTTATTTTTAACGATGTTCTTGTCAACTGGTTTATCAGTCAGCTGCCAAGCTCCATGTAAGACAAAAGAATCTATTTCTTCATTCATGGCTTTCTGCCATAACTCTTTATCTTCACAACTCAAAGCTTCTTTGAAATTACGCGGCTCTATAGGATTTGTCACATTACAAACGTTAGTCACGTTACAAGTCGGTCTAGGCTTACGTGGACGTAAGTTATATCGCTGATCAGTAGACTCTGGTGCCAATCCAGGCGTTACTACTGAGTCTTCACTTGGCGCATGCTCACACTCCAACTCAACAGGATGACTTGGCATGTCAACAGGAAATGCATCCATCTCCGCCTCAAGTGGATAATCTGATGACTCGAAGAAAAACTGATCTGGCTCCGCCTCAACCGGCGTAGTATTCAATATCTTCTCCACGTCATCACCTCCTGTAAGATAAATAGGTTCAAACATACGTTTTAGCCCTATCTTAGAGTGTCTACCTGGAAACACAGATTCGTTGAATATCACATCACGTGACACAACAATCTTATTGTCATCAGGGTTGAACAAACGATATCCTTTGACATTATCACAGTAACCTATAAAAATTAGCTTCTTACTTTTTGGTTCTAACTTTTTCCGTTTACAGTCGTCTACATGTGCAAATGCCTCGCAACCAAAAACACGCAGATTCTTAAGGCTTACTTTATTACCGCTCCATACCTCTTCTGGCAATCTACCAGAAAGTCTCGAACTAGGCGATCGGTTAATAAGAAATGCCGCTGTGTGTACAGCCTCTGCCCACATCTTGTCATCGAGATTCGCATTAAACAGTAAACATCTGATTTTATCGAGTAAAGAACGATTCAATCTTTCTGCGGAAGAGTTTTGCTGCGGGGAGTACGGTACCGTAAGCTGATGAACAATACCTTTGTTTTTAAGGTAATTTGTCAACTCAGCATTAACGTACTCAGAACCGTTATCTGAACGCAGTACTTTCACCGTAGCACTACATTGGTTTTCAACCAATCTAATAAAATCAATAGTGTACTTACACACATCACTCTTCTTCGCAATAGGATATACGAACACTTTCCTCGAGTGATCATCTAGGAACGTGAGAACGTAGCGTTTGCCTCCGAGAGAAGTGGTCGGCATCGGCCCCATAACGTCACTGTGGATGAGCGCCAGCCGTGCGTCTGCCACCTGCTTATTACGATTAGTCACAAAGGGAGAGCGTGATTGCTTACCCTTAAGACACACATCACAAACTTTCTTTTGGGTCGTAACCTGAAAATCAATGTCATTAGCAACCTTTCTAAGTGATGCCAAGCTATCAAAATTAAGATGTCCTAATCGTTGATGCCACAACATCATGTCTGTAGACGTAGATGAAGTTGTCAGATTGACTCTACCGACAGTGTTAAGTCTGTAAACTCTCCCAACTTTCCTAGCATTAAAAACTATCTTACCAGCTTTGAATATGTCACATCCAGTATTGTTAAAATTAAACTTAAAACCCTTAGCTGCAAGAGTAGATACAGATATCAAATTTACAGTAAGGTCAGGTACAAACATTACATTTTTTAAAGTTATATCTATCGTATTGCCACGAAAACTAACTGAAAAATGTACATCTCCTACACCACATACTATTAACTTCTTGCCATTAGCTACACACACCTCCTTCGTCGACGACTCATCGAGAGATTTGAACCATTCTCGACATCCAGACATATTATCTGTCGCACCTGAATCAACAATCCACGAATTGTCAGTGTTAAGTGCAGACAAGACCAAAGAAGTCGATAGTCTTGGATCCAGTTGAGGACAGTCCTTTTTGACATGGCCTTTCGACCGACACTTCCAACACCACAACTTGTTCGCATTTGACGAGGAACTAGCGTGTTTCAATGTACTAGGCGCATTCTTCTTTGCACCTCGGGAACTGTTCTTATTTTCACCACGATTCCGCGTAAATAAGCAGTCATTGTTACCACCAGTATTCCCTGTCCATCGCTTGTCTTGAAGAAGTTTAGTTTTTACCATATCTGTTGTTATGTCCATGCTTGAGTGCTCCAGAGCCATTATCATGGGCTCATACTCCTGAGGCAACCCTTGTAGCATAATAGCAGCCAGAAATTCATCGTCAAGAGGCTTTTTCATGCTACGCAATTGATCAGCGAATGACAAAATCTTGTTAACGTAAATTTCCATGCTATCAAATTGTTCTAGTTTAATCGAACATAAAGTACGTAAACACGTCAATCTTCTATGTAAACCTGAGTCGTCGTATGCCTTCCTTAAGGCATCCCAAACATCTTTTGCAGTCTTCGCCTGCACAATGTGCGGATACCATGACTTCTCAACGCTTAAACAAAGCCTCGCTCGAGCCTTCTCCTCTTTACGGGCCTGATCCACAGTGCTCATACTCGTACTCGTACTTAGTACTGCGGGTTCATCCTGCCCCTTAATACAATGCCATAAGTTTTCAAATATGAGAATACCCTGCAATAGGTTATGGGCCTTATCACGGCAATGTGAATATTGTGTGAAACGAATATTATTTTGTGCAAAATATGGGTGAGTATTCTAACTCAGCAGTTACGATGGAAAAGCTGAAAGGTACCATCAATTATCGTGACTGGGCATTCCAAATGATTACAGGGTTATTAAATGAGTAATACGGACGCAGTGTAAACAATGTAAAAACATTTACAGCCTTTCGTAGTCTATAAACTTTGTTTTCACTCCCAGGGCATATGAAACCTTCCGGTTGTTGCATAAAAATCTCCTCATGTAAATCACCATTTAGAAATGCTGTTTGTACATCTAAATGATCAATCGTAAGATTCATTTCCACAGCCAGAGATAATAACAATCTGATAGAACAATGACGAACGACCGGTGAAAAAGTTTCATGAAAATCTTCACCATATTTTTGGGTAAAACCCTTCGCTACCAACCTAGCCTTGTAACGCGTAATGTTCCCTTCTGAGTCTCGTTTAATTGTAAAAATCCACTTATTTTTAACGATGTTCTTGTCAACTGGTTTATCAGTCAGCTGCCAAGCTCCATGTAAGACAAAAGAATCTATTTCTTCATTCATGGCTTTCTGCCATAACTCTTTATCTTCACAACTCAAAGCTTCTTTGAAATTACGCGGCTCTATAGGATTTGTCACATTACAAACGTTAGTCACGTTACAAGTCGGTCTAGGCTTACGTGGACGTAAGTTATATCGCTGATCAGTAGACTCTGGTGCCAATCCAGGCGTTACTACTGAGTCTTCACTTGGCGCATGCTCACACTCCAACTCAACAGGATGACTTGGCATGTCAACAGGAAATGCATCCATCTCCGCCTCAAGTGGATAATCTGATGACTCGAAGAAAAACTGATCTGGCTCCGCCTCAACCGGCGTAGTATTCAATATCTTCTCCACGTCATCACCTCCTGTAAGATAAATAGGTTCAAACATACGTTTTAGCCCTATCTTAGAGTGTCTACCTGGAAACACAGATTCGTTGAATATCACATCACGTGACACAACAATCTTATTGTCATCAGGGTTGAACAAACGATATCCTTTGACATTATCACAGTAACCTATAAAAATTAGCTTCTTACTTTTTGGTTCTAACTTTTTCCGTTTACAGTCGTCTACATGTGCAAATGCCTCGCAACCAAAAACACGCAGATTCTTAAGGCTTACTTTATTACCGCTCCATACCTCTTCTGGCAATCTACCAGAAAGTCTCGAACTAGGCGATCGGTTAATAAGAAATGCCGCTGTGTGTACAGCCTCTGCCCACATCTTGTCATCGAGATTCGCATTAAACAGTAAACATCTGATTTTATCGAGTAAAGAACGATTCAATCTTTCTGCGGAAGAGTTTTGCTGCGGGGAGTACGGTACCGTAAGCTGATGAACAATACCTTTGTTTTTAAGGTAATTTGTCAACTCAGCATTAACGTACTCAGAACCGTTATCTGAACGCAGTACTTTCACCGTAGCACTACATTGGTTTTCAACCAATCTAATAAAATCAATAGTGTACTTACACACATCACTCTTCTTCGCAATAGGATATACGAACACTTTCCTCGAGTGATCATCTAGGAACGTGAGAACGTAGCGTTTGCCTCCGAGAGAAGTGGTCGGCATCGGCATCATAACGTCACTGTGGATGAGCGCCAGCCGTGCGTCTGCCACCTGCTTATTACGATTAGTCACAAAGGGAGCGCGTGATTGCTTACCCTTAAGACACACATCACAAACTTTCTTTTGGGTCGTAACCTGAAAATCAATGTCATTAGCAACCTTTCTAAGTGATGCCAAGCTATCAAAATTAAGATGTCCTAATCGTTGATGCCATAACATCATGTCTGTAGACGTAGATGAAGTTGTCAGATTGACTCTACCGACAGTGTTAAGTCTGTAAACTCTCCCAACTTTCCTAGCATTAAAAACTATCTTACCAGCTTTGAATATGTCACATCCAGTATTGTTAAAATTAAACTTAAAACCCTTAGCTGCAAGAGTAGATACAGATATCAAATTTACAGTAAGGTCAGGTACAAACATTACATTTTTTAAAGTTATATCTATCGTATTGCCACGAAAACTAACTGAAAAATGTACATCTCCTACACCACATACTATTAACTTCTTGCCATTAGCTACACACACCTCCTTCGTCGACGACTCATCGAGAGATTTGAACCATTCTCGACATCCAGACATATTATCTGTCGCACCTGAATCAACAATCCACGAATTGTCAGTGTTAAGTGCAGACAAGACCAAAGAAGTCGATAGTCTTGGATCCAGTTGAGGACAGTCCTTTTTGACATGGCCTTTCGACCGACACTTCCAACACCACAACTTGTTCGCATTTGACGAGGAACTAGCGTGTTTCAATGTACTAGGCGCATTCTTCTTTGCACCTCGGGAACTGTTCTTATTTTCACCACGATTCCGCGTAAATAAGCAGTCATTGTTACCACCAGTATTCCCTGTCCATCGCTTGTCTTGAAGAAGTTTAGTTTTTACCATATCTGTTGTTATGTCCATGCTTGAGTGCTCCAGAGCCATTATCATGGGCTCATACTCCTGAGGCAACCCTTGTAGCATAATAGCAGCCAGAAATTCATCATCAAGAGGCTTTTTCATGCTACGCAATTGATCAGCGAATGACAAAATCTTGTTAACGTAAATTTCCATGCTATCAAATTGTTCTAGTTTAATCGAACATAAAGTACGTAAACACGTCAATCTTCTATGTAAACCTGAGTCGTCGTATGCCTTCCTTAAGGCATCCCAAACATCTTTTGCAGTCTTCGCCTGCACAATGTGCGGATAACATGACTTCTCAACGCTTAAACAAAGCCTCGCTCGAGCCTTCTCCTCTTTACGGGCCTGATCCACAGTGCTCATACTCGTACTCGTACTTAGTACTGCGGGTTCATCCTGCCCCTTAATACAATGCCAGAAGTTTTCAAATATAAGAATATTCTGCATTTGGAATGCCCAGTCACGATAATTGATGGTACCTTTCAGCTTTTCCATCGTAACTGCTGAGTTAGAATACTCACCCATATTTTGCACAAAATAATATTCGTTTCACACAATATTCACATTGCCGTGATAAGGCCCATAACCTCTTACAGGGTTATTAAATGAGTAATACGGACGCAGTGTAAACAATGTAAAAACATTTAATATATTATTTTTACAGACACATGACATATATTTTTCTAAACTAATAGACGGAGACAGCGCTGACAGAGAGTACTAAATTCAAAAAAAAAGCCTTCATAAAAATGGCCAGCGTTATACTCCAACAATTTGCACATGTAGACGACTGTAAACGGAAAAAGTTAGAACCAAAAAGTAAGAAGCTAATTTTTATAGGTTACTGTGATAATGTCAAAGGATATCGTTTGTTCAACCCTGATGACAATAAGATTGTTGTGTCACGTGATGTGATATTCAACGAATCTGTGTTTCCAGGTAGACACTCTAAGATAGGGCTAAAACGTATGTTTGAACCTATTTATCTTACAGGAGGTGATGACGTAGTATTCAATATCTTCTCCACGTCATCACCTCCTGTAAGATAAATAGGTTCAAACATACGTTTTAGCCCTATCTTAGAGTGTCTACCTGGAAACACAGATTCGTTGAATATCACATCACGTGACACAACAATCTTATTGTCATCAGGGTTGAACAAACGATATCCTTTGACATTATCACAGTAACCTATAAAAATTAGCTTCTTACTTTTTGGTTCTAACTTTTTCCGTTTACAGTCGTCTACATGTGCAAATGCCTCGCAACCAAAAACACGCAGATTCTTAAGGCTTACTTTATTACCGCTCCATACCTCTTCTGGCAATCTACCAGAAAGTCTCGAACTAGGCGATCGGTTAATAAGGAATGCCGCTGTGTGTACAGCCTCTGCCCACATCTTGTCATCGAGATTCGCATTAAACAGTAAACATCTGATTTTATCGAGTAAAGAACGATTCAATCTTTCTGCGGAAGAGTTTTGCTGCGGGGAGTACGGTACCGTAAGCTGATGAACAATACCTTTGTTTTTAAGGTAATTTGTCAACGCAGTACTTTCACCGTAGCACTACATTGGTTTTCAACCAATCTAATAAAATCAATAGTGTACTTACACACATCACTCTTCTTCGCAATAGGATATACGAACACTTTCCTCGAGTGATCATCTAGGAACGTGAGAACGTAGCGTTTGCCTCCGAGAGAAGTGGTCGGCATCGGCCCCATAACGTCACTGTGGATGAGCGCCAGCCGTGCGTCTGCCACCTGCTTATTACGATTAGTCACAAAGGGAGCGCGTGATTGCTTACCCTTAAGACACACATCACAAACTTTCTTTTGGGTCGTAACCTGAAAATCAATGTCATTAGCAACCTTTCTAAGTGATGCCAAGCTATCAAAATTAAGATGTCCTAATCGTTGATGCCATAACATCATGTCTGTAGACGTAGATGAAGTTGTCAGATTGACTCTACCGACAGTGTTAAGTCTGTAAACTCTCCCAACTTTCCTAGCATTAAAAACTATCTTACCAGCTTTGAATATGTCACATCCAGTATTGTTAAAATTAAACTTAAAACCCTTAGCTGCAAGAGTAGATACAGATATCAAATTTACAGTAAGGTCAGGTACAAACATTACATTTCTTAAAGTTATATCTATCGTATTGCCACGAAAACTAACTGAAAAATGTACATCTCCTACACCACATACTATTAACTTCTTGCCATTAGCTACACACACCTCCTTCGTCGACGACTCATCGAGAGATTTGAACCATTCTCGACATCCAGACATATTATCTGTCGCACCTGAATCAACAATCCACGAATTGTCAGTGTTAAGTGCAGACAAGACCAAAGAAGTGGATAGTCTTGGATCCAGTTGAGGACAGTCCTTTTTGACATGGCCTTTCGACCGACACTTCCAACACCACAACTTGTTCGCATTTGACGAGGAACTAGCGTGTTTCAATGTACTAGGCGCATTCTTCTTTGCACCTCGGGAACTGTTCTTATTTTCACCACGATTCCGCGTAAATAAGCAGTCATTGTTACCACCAGTATTCCCTGTCCATCGCTTGTCTTGAAGAAGTTTAGTTTTTACCATATCTGTTGTTATGTCCATGCTTGAGTGCTCCAGAGCCATTATCATGGGCTCATACTCCTGAGGCAACCCTTGTAGCATAATAGCAGCCAGAAATTCATCATCAAGAGGCTTTTTCATGCTACGCAATTGATCAGCGAATGACAAAATCTTGTTAACGTAAATTTCCATGCTATCAAATTGTTCTAGTTTAATCGAACATAAAGTACGTAAACACGTCAATCTTCTATGTAAACCTGAGTCGTCGTATGCCTTCCTTAAGGCATCCCAAACATCTTTTGCAGTCTTCGCCTGCACAATGTGCGGATAACATGACTTCTCAACGCTTAAACAAAGCCTCGCTCGAGCCTTCTCCTCTTTACGGGCCTGATCCACAGTGCTCATACTCGTACTCGTACTTAGTACTGCGGGTTCATCCTGCCCCTTAATACAATGCCATAAGTTTTCAAATATGAGAATATTCTGCATTTGGAATGCCCAGTCACGATAATTGATGGTACCTTTCAGCTTTTCCATCGTAACTGCTGAGTTAGAATACTCACCCATATTTTGCACAAAATAATATTCGTTTCACACAAAAGTCACATCGCCGTGATAAGGCCCATAACCTATTACAGGGTTATAAAATGAGTAATACCGACGCAGTGTAAACAATGTAAAAACATTTAATATATTATTTTTACAGACACATGACATATATTTTTCTAAACTCATAGACGGAGACAGCGCTGACAGAGAGTACTAAATTCAAAAAGAAAGCCTTCATAAAAATGGCCAGCGTTATACTCCAACACATACTTTGAAAAATCTATGGCATAGTTGAGCCTAGACAAAGTGCCATTCATCTCTTCTTTGGCCACAAGACTTTTTACAATTTTATCTCAATCCCACACATTTTGGATTTTTGATAATCGAACTTTAATTTATCTAGGCGTCCCCTTCTCTGGTTCTGTGATCATGTGGCCTATTTGTGTAGTAAACTCGCGATAATTTCAATCATAAACTAAGATCATAAGCTAAGATGGTTTGGCCATGTTGAGAGGATGAATGAAAGACGACTAACGAAAGGTATTTATAATGCAGCCGTGAATGTAAACGCCAGGAGGGGACGCCCTAGAAAGACATATCTACATAGGCCTTATTGGTGAAGTACTTCAGAAACGCCAGGTACGCAGTACTCATAAGCGGCGTGCGTGTATAACTAAGTTGTATGAACGTGAGTGAAGCAAAATAAGTATGTAAGGTACGACCCAGGTGGCATTCTATGGACGCATAAATTTGAAAAAGAGTTACCGCGGCCCTGGCTCAAGCAAATGAAGGAAGCCGGGTGGGTTTTAGTCAGTAAGACACGCCCTCCCGCTTCACCCAGAGCGGTAGAAGTCATTGGATGATTTCAGACCAAAAAAAGGAAAAAAATGTTACATTCTATAATTTATGCCTACCGCCATGGAGAAATAGGCGCGAGTTTATGTTTGTATATATTATATAAACACTTATTTCAAAAGATATCAAAAATCAACCTTGCCAGATACAAACATTTTGCGCACATAAGGATGAAAGACTACTATTACTTCGTATACTATTAATACGACAAAGTAATTTTGCAGTAATGAACAACACTATTCATATGCAGGCTGAAATGGCTATACAGCTCTCTACATTTCAGAGGCCAATCATAATATATAATGAACCTCATCGGTATTAAATACACTGATAAATTAAAGTAGAAGTGTCTCATGTTCCCATAATGATTCATATTTCTGGCAAATGACGTGTCATTCCAGTCATCTCAATTAAAATTGAAATTCTGAAACCGGGCGTTTTATTAGTAGTCGCTTAATTATGAATTTTGGTAGGTTATGAGAAACTTGTGGCTAAATAATCAACAAGGGTAAAAAACAGCCGCGAGGGTTGATCTTTAAGGTTAAGCAAGCAGGTCCGTGGATGGTGGATGATCGTCCATACTTAGACTACTCCGTGCTTTCGCCGGGAAAGCAGTATACAGGGCTCTGTGCCGTTAAACTGGGTTGTAGAGATCAGATAGGATCACTTCATGTAAAATACTGGTACCTACTCAGCTGTATCCGCTTAGGTTAGGTTCTGAGCCGCCCCCTCCCCTGCCGTGGGTTTCCACATTATCGAGGTAGGTGGGCTCTTTAGCCATGGCTTGGATGTTGAAGCGAAGAGGAACCCGAGGAGGAGCCAATCGTCAGGGCTTTTGCAGACAAGCCGATGACGTAGCGGCCAACAACTAGATTGCGGTGCCGTTTGGGTGGCATCGAGGCATGGCATCTGAGATGGGCTGCGATGTCGTGTATCGGAGGCATCGCGGCTGAGGAATGGAGGCCGCGACGGAAGAAGCGCCGCTCTCCCTACCTTCCACAGCCTGAACAGGGTCGCCACCGTCTGATGGTGGACGCAGTAGGGCCGCAGGGGAGGAGGAGTGACGGTATAGCGTTGGTCACTCTCCCTATCCCCTGCGGCTGAAAAGTCCATTGCCACTATCCTGACCCGTCACAGGGGGACCAAGGGTGCCATACACGGAGTCATACAGCTGTGATGGAAAGCCGCGAAATGATACCTTGCAGTTTTAGTGAGTTGAAGTCGCACATTACTGCGCTATCTCCCGGTGGTAGCGCAGTATGCATGAGCATTTCTGCAGGTAAAAAAGAAAAAAGAAAAACGAGTTGATTTCCCAACATGATGCCAACATAGTTCTAAAAAGGCTAGGCAGTTTGGTAAGACTTGTTATAAAGCTTTTCATTATATTTCAAGAAAACCAACCAACAAAGACCATTTTGTGGCGATAGGTCGAACCATTTCAGGGATACCTGAAATGATTCTGCTCTCTGTAATTTATTACTGATTGAATATATCCTGGACAATTATCGAATCAATTGAACGTAAATACTGCCAAATATCTCTTTGATTTTGTGTATAAATAACTTTTACATTCCTAGAAATAATTTATTCAATACATTCTGATCAACATGAATATTTGCGAACGTGTGTGGGTCTGAATAAAAGAAAGTTTCAATTTGCGAAAAACGAAGAGGTACTTATATTTAATGTTATAATTTAATTAATAAATAATTATAATATTATAAACAAACTCAATTTATGTAAGGTCTAGTGCCACCTAATCATTACTGCATCTGTTTAAAACTTTAAAGCGTCTTTTAAAACTGCGTCTTTGTCCTTAAGGTCACTAATGAGCACGAGGTCTTACATTCGAGTCCCAGGTTGGGCAATTTATTTTATTTTTTCGTCTGAATTTGCTATTCTACCCAGATAACAATAGGCTCGTCAATTAAGGAGGACTTAATCGTAACTGGCGAAGTGTTACCATTATTATCTTTTAAAACTCTTTGCGAAATATTATAACTTACGAATGAAGAAAAGCACTTAATCTTTAAAAGTGTTTTTCATTCACGAGAGTCGTAATAGATTGTTAGTGTACCTAGTATAAATGGTATGTAATTGGGCCTGTTAGTTCAAAGATATTAGAAACGCATCATTATCAACTTCAAAGGACTAAAATATAATGATGTTTTATCTTTTGTTTGGATGTAATCGTTTATGACATTGTGCAATCAGCCTTTAATTTTAGAGAAATTGTTGGCAAATTTTACTAACTAAATTTGTATGAAATATGGCTTTCTATAGGCAGGTTTACGATGAACACATAAAAACAAATTGTTCCACCAAAATCAAGATTCGTAAAAACTGACAGGTTTTTTTGCAAATCTATTTGAATATTATGAAATAGAACAACACTGCTTTAAAAAACTAAATACGAAAGCGATCGCTCTGTGGCTTCTATTTGGAAATGATGGAAGAATTTTTTTTTTATAATAGTGTTAGACTATATCTACAAGAAAATAACAAATGAACTGGCGGCAAATAGTGATGAACAATATACTTCCAAAATAATAGATAATCAATCAATCTCTGATATAAAATTTCACTTTGTTCTAACACATCCCATTGAATAAGGAGTTGTTCCCATCCCAAAGTCAAGAGTGTTAAGAGTGTTTTCAACGCCAAAAGTATAATTTCACCTTCAAATTAAACTGAGCATAAATTAAAGTTACTTACTTATACATAATTTTACCTCAAAATAAAACTTAACATAAATTATCTACAAAACATAAAGATAAAAACGTCACACAAGTTCATAATTGCTGCTCTACCCATAACTCATGCTCGGATTACGAGAATTTAGGGTTAAAATTTGTTTTGTAAACAACGGGGTATAGTGCCTTAAGTTATAAGTTTAAGAGATGCTGGCATATTTGTTTGTTCTCTTGAAATAACTAAGACGCTTTTTAAGAGAGAGATACTCACCTAAGCTACTTAGGCCTAATCTCTCATAACCTTAGCTAAAGGGAGAACCAGATAAAATAAAATAAAACTTTATTACAAAAAAAATACTAACGACTTCCAAATAAGAAAACTACAAAGTGAAAATAACTTTATTTTTGGAAGTCGGTGTCTTTGGTAGGTACCACTTTTTGCGTTATGGACACCGACTTCCAAAAATAAAGTTAAATTTCACTTTGTAGTTTTCTTATTTAGAAGTCGGTAGTATTTTTTTGTAAGAAAGTTTTTTTTTCTTCACTTTTTCGTTGTATCTACCTAATAGGCAATTAGTTTGGTAAAGTACCTATAATGCCAGAACAGATTATCCGAATATCATTAAACTGAACATAACCGGTGAAATGAGAGTGTACCAAGGTGAACTGTTCACATCTGCGTAACCCTTTAGAGTGTACTGGCGTGATGGTAAAGTCAAAGCCATTTCGGGTTTTTGAAAATAGTTATTGCTGATACAATGCCAATTTTCTAATAGTATAATTATACTAAATCAAGTATACATTTAGTAAACCTCCGATGCATATTAACGACGCTTCGATCGACAATCTATCGTAACACGTAATTAAACACATCCTCTTGTCGAAATACCCCGATTCAAAGGGTAAAATACGCGTAACTTTTAAAGATAAAGAAGAGAAGTTCTCCCGACAAAGTTATCTTTCAAACAAAAACAAACTAAATCTAAATCAGTACATTGATTTAGGAGCAATGATGCCACAGACAGATACAGAAACACAGGTACACACTTCAAACTAATAACACACCGCTTCTTCCGTCGGGGGATAAAAAGCAATAGAATGACACTCCTAAACACCTTTGCTAATCCATCCACCAATTCGTATACCAAGTAAATATAAAAATTAGACGAATAGTTTACTGTTTTCATAGAAATTATAATTGACAACTAAATCTCAACTAAAAGGATTAATTACAGTTACGAACACAATAAATCACCAGTCCATTGATATAAAACACCAGTTTAATCCATTACCATTGCAGTTGGCGACAAATTACGATAGGAACCCCACTTCACAATTTACGGTACAGTTAACTTTCACTAAAGTATATTTGACCAAAGTTACTAACTATTGGATCCATTGGCTCGAGGACATCAAACTGTTTATCCTCATAGAGTGGACTATCTCAATATAACTTGGTGAATATATTACTTAAAGACGAAGGTAAAGTAACTTTGCTTAATGATGCTTAAAAAGGTAGGCATAATACTTTGTTTCGCTTGATATTCTTTCAATATTCTTCTAAAACATTTTGTTACGCATCAAAGTAAAAGGATAAGCGTAGCCGCATAGGTGTGAATAAACTTAGTCAGAGGTAACTTTTCTTATAGGAGTATATTAATATTAACTAACAGGTGGCTAAGTACATAACTTTGTGTGAGGCCTTTGTCCTCATACCACAACTAAAATGTGAAAAATAAAAAATTCCAAAAAATACAACCGACTTCCATAAAAAAACACTACAAAGTGAAAAATAACTTCAATTTCGGAAGTCGGTGTCAAAAAACAAAGAAAAAACAGGAACATCGACTTCCGAAATTGAAGTTATTTTTCGCTTTGTAATGTATTTTTGTAGAAGTCGGTTGTATTTTTTTTAAGACTCACTTTTTATTGTATTTTGTTTGTACTTGTTGCGCTGTGTTAAATAAATTTTACTTTTTTCCTTTTCTTTCTAATAGTCCTTCTAAAGGGGTCTTACTCCGTCTTACTCGAATAGTATTTTACAGAATAGATAATAGGTACATAAATATGCAAAATCCCATATGCATCTGTCTATCCGAAGGGTAACACCGTCATAAAACATTGTTTTATTCAAAAAAGATACAAAATAAAATGACCAACTGAATTAAAATGACAATGGTCTTATCAATCGCTTATGACTTAAACCGTACACCAAGATAACAAGAGTCTAAAGTCCCACTCTCTCTCTCAAAATATTTTACGAACAATTTAATCAAGATTTCAGTGAGATATATTGCTATCTTGTTTATAACTAAAATTAACCAAAAAATATAATAGACAGGCTCATAATTTTTATCCAAGTTATTAAACTTTTAAAAGTTTTTGGGATGAACGAACTTCTTTTGTTCCCTTAATGTATATTTACTTTGAAACTAAAGAAAAGACTAACAATATTCCCTCATAATTGGTTACTTTATAAAATACTGGCTGCCACCCGCGTCGTATTAGTACTTATCCCAATATGTTTAAAAATTATAGTCTTTTTTTGTACTCTTCTATTACTACATAAAATAATCTACTAAAAAAAATGGCAGAATTGTTTAATAGCTTTGACTAGAGTCAATGTTTCGAGCTCATATGAATGGTATTGGCACTCACCATAGTCTTTCAAGTAGATCACAAACCAAACCAAGCCCAAAAATAGCCAAGAGAGGGTAGGATGTTAATCTACTAATTCCTTTATTTCAGGCATTACTATCAACTATCGGCTTTTCATCAATCTATCATAGTAACCAGACAAACGGGCCCTATTTTAAGGAACTGTAAATGTTTAGACTTAAAGCATGTATCAGATTTTAGCGAGGTATAAAAAAAAAGAAGTACCTACAAGAACAATAAATATTAGCTAGCTGCTGCTGCTGTAGTGTCGCAACATAAGTTGATAAGAAGTAAAATTCAAATTTTGTAGATTTAAACTTACCCTTCAAAAGGCGGCTGGACTTTAGGGGAAAAGACCAAGAAGTGAGGGATTTTTACCTCACTAAAACCACCCCGGTGATCACCATCAGCACCTAAAAGGGGCCCCGTCACCTCTTAGAAGATCACCCCTGAACCCCGTCTGTGAAACGCCTGTTGATGTATAAGAAGAATTTTTACAGAAGTATACCTGTAAAAATTCTTCAAAATTCGTTTAGTAGTTTTTGCGTGAAAGAGTAACAAACATCCATCCATCCATCCCCCGACACAAACCTTCACGTTTTCCCGATATTATTTTCTGAAATATGGAGGTCAGGCAATCGCTTCATGTACACGTAACCCTGATATTCAGCTGGCATTCGGTTAAACTGGTAGCCGAACCGAACATAGGTGGAATTTGGCTGAGCATATTGACTGATGGTAAGCCTAGATTCTTAGGCTGAGGCTTCATTAGTGCGTTGCGTCGTCGTAGCGTCAACGCTGCGTCATTTTATTTATTGTTTATTTAATAAAACTTCATGCAATATAAAAGTACATAGGCGGACTTAATGGCTGAGGCATTCTCTACCATAAAAATGAAATAATAATATTATAAAGTAAAATTAGTACCGTACAAAACTATATATAGTTAAAATAAGCATACTTAAATATTTACTATAATAAATGGTGAGGTGAGAGCAGTGGTGGCCCAGTGGTATCGGCCGCGACTTACAAGTTGTAGATCTTGAGTTCGAACCCAGGCAGGCGCTTTACTTTGTGTAAATTATTTCTTCACCACTGCTATCAAAACGGTGAAGGAAAACATTGTGAGGAAACCGGCATGTCCTAGAACCAAAAATTTTAAGACATGTGACATCCACCAACCCGCACTGGGCCCGCGTGTTGGATTACGGCTCCTTCCCTCACCCTCCCACAGAGAGGAGGCTTGTGTCCCAGCAGTGGGAACATTAATAGTCTGATGATGATGATAATAAATACAACATAAAACACTTACTCAATCACACACGCACTTACTTCTTTTACATAATTATATATTTTTAGTGACATGCCATATTAAGCGTTGCGTCGCCGCACGCGGCGTTTTAACGGATCGACGGACGAGAGACGAAGCGGGGGCAGGTGATGCGCTGCGCTGTTGGAGCATCGGTACGACGAAGGACAATGTTTGTTCCATTGACATACATTCTACAGTTAGACAAGAACATACATGAAAAAAAGTTGTTCAAATGCTGGTGAGTTAGAATCAAAGTTTGAGATGCTTCGCTGTGCGACGACGTGCGTCACTCTCTTGCTTTGTGACGTCGTGCGTCGTCGGAACGCAGGTGTTGCATGTAGGGCGAGGCCCCATTAGTGCGTTGCGCTGCGTTGCGTCGTCGCAGCGTCGTCGCTGCGTCGTTTTCCATATTTTTTTTACATTATTGATCGACGGACAACAGACGAAGCGGGAGGGATGGTGATGCGCTGCGTTGTCGGAGCTCCGGAGCGACGACAGTCCGTCGTGTTGCACTGCTAAGAGGGACAAACTGATGATAAATCGCTATTCGATTTTTAATTTTAGAGTATCAAATTCGTATCAATATCGATAACGCAAGTCTGGTTTCGTACTTAATGTTACATTCTACTCCTTGAATGCTCTTCTTCTGCCTTTTTTTAAAAATCTTTCCAGAATCTCCATCAAATCGAATATAACCAATTAATGCAAAAAAATATCATGATTATAAATTAATTTTTAAATTTTCAGACTTTTTTTTTCAGAACCTACTAATTTTTGGGAATACTTTAAAATAACGATATATTTGCCAATCTCTAAACCACACTTAGACGCTACGCTGCGACGACATGAGTCGCCCTCTTGCTTTTCAACGTTCGTGCGTCGTCGCCACGCTGATGTGGCATACAATGCGTTGCGTTGCGACGACGCAACGCAACGCAGTAATGGGTCCTCAGCCTTCTATGCGTTGATCCGTTGCTATGACGCAATGCAATGCTCTAATGAGGCCTTAACCTTTTAGCTGCATTTTTTTTTGGACTGTAAGGTGAAGCTCATATTTTTAAGTTGAGATAATGCTTTATGATGTAAAAGTGAAAATAGGTTTTAGCAAGTCAGTAAAAGCTAGCTTTAAGTTGTGCCTAAGTGGTAAAAGCTGTATAAGATAGAATGGTGTGTCCTAAGAAGCTTGTTTTGGCAACTTTTTTAAGGCTTTCACAGAGATGATACAGTAGGTAAAGACATGTCTTTGAGTGAAATGCAAAATTAAATCGTGAAACCTTTATTTTAGGTACAAATTTCATTTTCTTATTTTAATAAAAAGTGAGACAATAAGCCGATGCCAACATAATTGAATGCTAGGCAGATCATTAATAAAAATATGACGAAAATTTTCGTTTAGTGACTATTTGGACCTTATTAGAAAGCAAATAATTTTGCAGATCCAACGAAATTATTGTCATTGTCGAGAAAATATTGTACCCGTACAACATTAACATCAATAAAGGAGACGTCTAAGCAAAGAGTTGAATAAAAATTGATAGGATGCTACACACGCTAGTATTGGCACTAAATAACACAGCCTACCATTGAAATATCAGCTTTAGCTGGAGAATTTTAGGGTCGGTTATCCAATAAAGGTGAATCCCCAAATATACTTATGTACGTAAATAAAATGTGTCAGAGCGAGCCGCGTGTTCGCTAGTAAGGTTTAATAACGTCGGTTTAATCTCACGGACTTCAATATACTGGATAGTATACCCATATACTCTCATACTGGGTGATTTAGTGCACCACTGGCTGTTTTTTGAGATGAGAATTAGGGATGCTGCACGAAAACTTGCCGGGAGTTGATTAACTTCGTCTTAGCTGGTATGAAGTTTTTAATTACGATTTTAGAGGGAGTAGCGTTTCGTCACACTTATACCCACACATTGAAATGTCAGCTTTATCTGAAACCTTGAAACAAGCAATCTAATATATAAAATTCTCGTGTCACAGTTTTCGTTGCCAAACTCCTCCGAAACGGCTTGACCGATTTTGATGAAATTTTATATGTATATTCAGTAGGTCTGAGAATAGGTCAACATCAATTTTTTTTTTTTTTTTTTTTTAATGGGTAGGGTAGGTCTGTAGGGTAGGGTAGGTATGTAGGGTAGGGTAGGGTAGGGTAGGGTAGGGTAGGGTAGGGTAGGTAGGGTAGGGTAGGTAGGGTAGGGTAGGTAGGGTAGGGTAGGGTAGGTAGAGTAGGGTACGTAGGGTAGGGTAGGGTAGGGTAGGGTAGGGTAGATAAATGTTTGGTCTTTTTATGGCAAAACAAAGTTTGCCGGGTCAGCTAGTTATTGTATATATATTTATTTATTTAACCATTTATGCATACACACATAATATACAGATAAAAAGAAACAGAAAAATAGTTACATAGGTGATGCTTATGCTTTATATAATATAATCTGAATCTCGGACACGGCTCAAACGATTTTCATGAAATTTAGCATGCAGGGGGTTTCGGGGGCGATACATCGATCTAGCTAGGTTTCATTTTTAGAAAACGTCGTTTTCTCTTTTTCAGTCGAACAGAGCTCGGTCGCCCAGGTACTTATATTTAATGATACCTACTGTCCTATAATGCTACTTCTTGGATTTTTCCAGTTCATCAGGTTTTTCAATTATTTTATTATATTTACTACTTTAAGATTGTAGATAATTGAACATAAACTTAACCTCTCGACAAGACAGACAGACACGAGACAACACACAGAACAAAGAAAAGACAAACAGACAGACTGTTTCATATGTGGTAAGACAGGTGCTTACGTAAGTGGTCAACATGATGACATCTTGAAACGAGGCTCTACTTATCAAGTGCCTACGAAAACATTGAGTTATCAATACATTTATGCTTACCAGTAGGAAATTGTTGTAATAACAGTAAAACCTAGTTTTTGGAATAAAAGTTACACAACATATAACGAACGCGCTTTTGAAAATTTGTTACAAAAATATTGCAATAATTTTCATTACAAAAAGTGAAAAAGGTCTTTCTTTACTATATTCACAAAATACTACCACACTAAGCTTATAATTGACACTTTCTGAAATACAAAAACATGTTCTCAAAGTATTAAGTTTCACCAAAGGTCTAAAACAAAGTTGCAAAACAAAAAGGTTTCTGCGCTATCAATATTATAAGAGCAAAAACTTACGAAATAAAACTTAATATATACAATACTCAAAGATTTTACAGAAATGCGTTTACACATCAAAAAAGAACGCAAACATTAAATTCATAAACAATAGTGAAAACAAATGTAAAGCTGTCTGGAGAGTAATAAAGGATGAAATAGGGAACAATTACGATAGGGACAACATAGAAAATATTCTACTTGATAACACAGTACTTTCAGATCCTGTAGAAATAGCAACAGCTTTCAATAACCACTTTACTAATACGGCACAATCTTCGAGTAAGGGAGCAAAATTAAACAGTAACGAATGTTCAATAGTCCATTCGATGTTCCTTAAACCTGTGTCCGAAAATGAAGTTAGAGCAGAGATTATGTCATTGAATAACACAAACTCCGAAGGTTATGACGAAATTAACACGAAAATCATTAAAGCATGTACTAATGAACTTATTGAAGTCCTGACATATTTAATTAATTTATCATTCTCACTTGGCATTTTTCCTGAAGCACTAAAGCTGTCAATTGTTAAACCACTTTATAAAACCGGTGAAAAATCAGACGTCAACAACTATCGCCCAATAACTTTGATACCTATTCTATCTAAAATCTTCGAAAAGTGTATGTGTAAAAGACTGATTGAATTCTGTAATAAATTTAACATTATAAGGAAAGAGCAGTTTGGCTTCCAAAAAAAAAAATCCACAACGTTAGCTATCTACAGTCTTATAAAAATAGTATTAACGAATATTAATAATAACTATCTAACTACAGGGCTGTTCTTCGATCTATCTAAGGCCTTTGATCTAGTCTCTCATAACCTGTTATTACAGAAATTGGAGGCAACAGGGATTAGAGGCATTACCCTACAATGGTTGTCATCATATCTAAGTAATAGACAACAACGCGTTACTATTACTTAAATGGATACAAGTAACAATATGACATCTCACTATTCTGCTTTGAAATCCAATAAACAAGGCGTCCCACAAGGAAGTGTACTAGGCCTTATCTTATTCCTATTGTATATAAATTCTATCACCACCATAACTAATCATAAATGTATACTATTCGCTCATGACATCTCTATTATTGTGACATCTGATAAGAAAAATAATACAATTAAAGAACACGAGACAGAAATTAATAATGTGATTGAAAGATTGATAAAATGGCTCAAGGAAAATAACTTATCCATTAATCTAAAAAAGTCCGTTTATATACAATTCAATAAATCAAATAATGCAAAACACAATATTAAAATGAATATACATAGAATTCACGAAGTAACGCAAACAAAATTTTTAGGAGTAACCCTGGATCAAGACATCAACTGGAAAGCACATGTTGATACAGTATCCAAACGAATAAATAAGTTTGTATATGCATTGAAACAGATTAGAAACATTACAAACATTAAAACGTCTATAACAACATATCATGCATATGTTGAATCAGTGCTACGCTATGGCTTAATTATGTGGGGAAACAGCACTGATCAAAATAGAGCATTTGTCGCACAAAAGAGATGTATAAGAGCATTATGTGGCCTTAAGCCCGACGAATCTTGCAGGCCGATGTTTAAGAAACTTGATTTGTTACCGCTACCGTCCCTTTATATTTTTGAAATTTGTTTGTTTGTGTGGAGGCATAGGGAATTGTTTGCGAAAGCAAGCGATATGAACTCTCGCAGCAGGCGCGTCCCCCACAGGCTCGTGTTAGATGTCCTTCCAAAGCTTGCAAAATATAATAAAAGCTGTATTTTTATGTGTGTCCAGGTATACAATAAAATACCAATTGAATTAAAAACTTTAAATACAAGAATGTTTAATAATAAAGTATACAAATGGCTCTCTGCTAATAGCTTTTACAGTGTTAAGGAGTTCCTGGAACATAAAATCGCATGATGACTGATTGTTTCGTTATGCATGTATTTGCACGCTTATATCTAATAAGCAAAACATGTTTGTTCATATTGTTTACATTACCATCTTTTATACCATGTTTTTAGCAAATAAATGATTATGATTATGATTAATCAATATTTGCAGCGCGTTGAAATACTTGTATTTCATTAACATTTCGTAAAGTTTTGAGCAAAAGTACAACAAAACTGTGAACAGGAGATCTCACCCAATAAGATAAGTTTTTAAATCTGCAGATTAAAGGCAGAGCTGAACACCCTCCTTTTCAATTAACCTGTACCGTCAGCCTCACAATAGCCCTCCTCGTCCCCATCTTTCGGCTGCTGCGACAAACCCAGTCCATTCATTAAGCAGATTGGTTTCATTGATAGATCAATACAAACCGCAGCATACAGAACCAATTAATTATCCCATCAAATGAACTAACCGTAAAAGGAACTAATCCCGGATACAACGTTGTGACCGTACAACCAAAAATATCAATTTACTGACGTAACATTAAATTGAATATCATCGTAACTCTAAGCCAAGGGTTCCCAATCAATATTTCCGAGTCTCACTTTGCATGGACTGACGCAAGCACTTTGAGAAAAAAGTGTACATAAAAAATGTATATTAAATATTAAGAATAGTGTGATTAACAAAAAAAAAATGTTTTTTTGTATCGTGGGTGCTTTGTAAGATATTTTCAAAATTAATCTAATTTTTACCAATATATGTCAACAACAAAATATTATAACAATTGACCTCATGCACTCCACTCTTTTTTACAGTAATATTTGTTTTTTGTTAATCACACTATTCTTAATTTAAATTTACTCAAAAATATTTTTAAATTTTTATTTCAATCGCTAATCCTGAAGATCCTGGTAAGGATAATGGGACAAACTATTAAAATTATTGCATTTTCATCGGTCCTTGATAAGTGTGCAAAGTTTAAAATTAATGTGTGTGAGTTTAAATCACGTTCAAAGATTCTGTTACATAGATTCAAAGATACTTTTACATAGATAAATACATACCAAGCTAATAAAAGCGTGTTAAAAAATGCTATCTTACAACCCTGAAGTAGTGTATGTAAGTGACCTGTAAACAAATCAAGTTACCTGACGTTATCATTGCGCGCATTTCACACACGTCGTCGGTTTCCTGTACTTTTACCCTTACAGGAAGGGAGAAAAGGGGTCCTAAGAAGATTATTTCGGGGTGCGAGTACGGCAAAAGGTTAGGAAACACTGCTCCAAGCTGTCATGTCCTATGATAGGTAGCCACTAAATTTACGCTGGTTTGAACATGTTTGTAAGATAAATTAGCTAAATAGACGCATTAAAGGTTCATGTTACAGATCAACGCGTGTCTGGATCTGACAAGCTGGGAGGGAAACTGACGGGCGCAAATCAAATGGGGTAATTGTGTTTTGGCTTTTACTGAGTGCCTGTTAGTTATTTTGCATGTTTACGTTACAATGCCATTGGTTGTGTGCTGTGGAGGAAAAAATGCATCGAATTTGCGAGGAAACATGCGAGTAGGTATGGTTTTTTTGTCGGAATGAAGACTGGGTTACGTGAAAGATGCTATGGCCAAATAAAACAAATTATCATAAAAACAAAAAACCCGACTTCTAAAAAGTTATTAACTGTAAACAGAAAAAAACAAGTCATACTATTTAGGTATAATTTGTTGCGATAAGGCCCCTTTTGATGAGTGGCTTGAGAGGCGCCACGGCATCCTCACCTTCCGCCTGACGCAGGTCCTCACCGGACACGGCTGTTTCGGGAGGTTCCTGGTAATGGTAATGTAATGGGTAGCTCGCCGTCCGCTAAGGACCAGGCCCGAGTCGACGGCGCGTTATGTTCCACGCGCGCCTTAAAGAGATGTCAGCGGAACTGACGGGTTCCACGAAGGCTGATGCCTGTCTGGATCGCGGATAAATTTGAAAAAGACTTACCGCGGCCCTGGCTCACGCAACTGAAGGAACACGGGTGGGTTTTAGTCAGTAAAAGTCTGACACGCCCTCCCGCCTCACCCAGAGCGGGAGAAGTCATTGGATGATTTCCCATCCGAATAAAAAAAAGGTATAATTTGTTAAATTCTGTGAAATCATCTAGAAATAATGAAATATATTAAAATAGACATTAAATATTATGAGGTGCTGCCAGCGCTGACAAACCAAGTGTTAGTACGTTTTCTAAAAAAAATTGTTTATCCGGGGGCCCGTCAAGCCATTAAGGCTGTAGAGCGTGCCAAAGAAATGGACATACATACATACAAAAATATGCAAGAAAAAAATAACCCTCCTGGCAGTCAAGCAAAAATGGTTAACCAAGACAAGATGTCGGTTGTTACAGATGTATGGACACAGAAAACATGCAGAGCTGACCCCAAATAAATTTTAATAAAGGCAGACATGGAAGTTTACAATATAATGTCTTTGTTCTCGTAATCACAGCATGACACCTCGAGGTTTTATTTCAAAGTCAAATAAAATCAGCAAATTCTTGATTGAGAATGAATTTAAGTAATTTGTTAACGTAACTACAGAAATGACTAATTATGAAATTTCAATCTCACTATTTTTAGACAGAGTGGTAGACTGAACTGTTATTTTTACTTTTATGTGCAACTCATTCTTCATTTTTCCATATATTTTCATATTGTGTAAGAATTAACATAAATACTTTGTGTAATTTTTTGGATTGAGGATTTCTGTATAAATTCTCGAGAATTTGGTACTTAAGTAACTAAGTAGTTAGTATAATCATACTCTGGCTTATTATATGTATACATCTTCTATACAAATAAATTAAATTGAAAACAAACGATATTACATACATGTATGTAATATCGTATTTGTCGTCTGTATTGAATGCATGTGAAAGTATACACGGTACTAAAAAGAAATACGCAATTTTAAAGATTTTTGTCTGTCTGTCTATTTGTTTGTTCCGGGTAATGTCCGTAACGGCTGGACCAATCTTGATGGGACTTGCACTGTTAGATAGCTGATGTTATAAAGATTACTGATAACATAGGTTATTTATCCCGGAACAAAATCACAGTTCCTGAAAAAAAAAAAAAAACATTAAACGGGATTGACGCGGATGAAGTCGCAAGCAACAGCTAGTTACCTAATATAACACTAGCATTTTTTGGTGGCGCATTCCGTAGTTACCATTTTTTAGCCTTTGCCACTCAACGATAGAGTAACGTTCTATCAGTGGCAGAATTTTCACAATCGAATAAGTATATTTTACAAACATATTATAAACCATTAAACATATTCGTTACGATTCATAATATAAAGACTTCGGTCATAGACTGTTTTCCAAATGACGGGCGTCTTGACCACGTCATGGTCAAGACCACCTTGATGAGGCTACTCTACTTGTTCCTACTTGCAGCAGTAAAAACGCTGGTTTAACAAAGTTCGGGATTGGTCGGGCTGACATGTGGCACTCCTTCCTCTTAGGCAAAAAAGCATTAGTGTCTAGAGCCTAGCGAGTTGTGTGGCGAGTAGTGAAGTAGAACCAACATTCTAAAATGTTCCTTATTAGGCGGTTGACACCTAGTACTAGGCGACTCGAGGAAGCTGTACATGCGTAGTCAATCGTCCTAACCGGTCTTTCTGGTGGTTTGATCCGATTCGATTTATATCTCACCGATAAGCGAAATTGTAAATACATTTACATGGACGCAACGCGATGCAATTCGACCATTTTTCACTTGAAATTTTCTATGAAAACCCGTGCGCAATATTGACACAATTTAAATTGCATCGTGGCATCAGTAAGGAAGCTTTTTGCCCACATCTATACCATTGTTAGGCTATGTTCGTAGGTAAATTTTAGAGTACTTAAAAAAAACTATTATAAGCAATTATTATTTCAGGGCACCTTAAATGTTTCCTAGAACAGCAATCATAATTATTTACAAAGCGGCTACAGTACGAGTCGGGAATTATTTCAATTAACTGAGATAATTGAACAATTTAGTGATTAGGATTTTCCTCGAATTTGGATTGTACATAATTATTATAAGACACACAGCAGTGTGGCGATCTGAAATAATGTCTTTTGAGAGTTTATTTCAGAAATAAAAAGGGCCTGGAGGCGCGACGCAATTTAAACTGCGCCAATAGGTGATATCGCGCAAATATTTTCTTAGTGAATTCAAGTGCAAATCGTACGAATCGCATTGATTTGCGTCGCTTACAGTGCCGTTTCTGATTTGTTAATGCTATCAATGGTATGGTCTTCACTGTCCTATATAATAGTTAGGTACTATAAAGGTCCCTCACACAGAGAGAAGGCCTGTGTTCCAGCAGTCAAAATATTAAATGGATGATGATAAAGGTTTACTGTTTAAGGGAACCTTAAAGCGTGAAGGCATGAACAAAAATAGTTTTGGATGCATTTGAATTTTCATTCAAAAACAGTGGAAATTAATTATGTTACGTTGACATGACTCTATTTTATTTGATCTAAAATTAGTTTTACTTTTAAGAAATACGCATTTCTTTTAGAGCCCTGGTTACCTCATGAAATCAGCTTACAGTACCTACCTTCTATGAAAGTTCATGTTTAATTTAATCAATAAATGCCCTCATTTGCATTGGGCACTATCGTAATTGGCATAAAATTTGCCGAAACATCAGCTCAAAACACTACGTGCCAAAATTCATAATCTCATGGGCACATTTTCAAATTAATCTTCTGAATTACACTGTAGTGTCGAAAAAGAGCTGTTCTATTCCAATTATATTTGGCAAATAGCGTTAAATTGGCCATTTGCGGCACAATACCTTCCGTTTTGTAGTCAAATGAGTTTTTTCGAAGCTGTATATTCTGATAAGAGTTTTAATGAGCTTGAGCCAATACAATTAGCGGTATATTAATTACGTTATTGAGTTTTTTTGTAGAACTTAATTAGTGTCGAAAAATTGTAGTTTCAATTATTATTTTTGTACAAAAACTGAGTCTCAGCATTAACAATATTACATAGTAGCTGAGTTACAACGATATACAAAAATGAAGCAATGTTGAATGATCAATAAGAAAATTTATTGTCAAATAATAATAAAAGTGAGTTATCTAAAATAAAGTGCTAAAATTGTTTGAGTTTAGGAGGTAGGTAATATATATATATATATGCTGCAAGAGACAGAAAACTGGAGGGAAATGGCCTCCTGTGAGACCTTGATGGTCTAGAAGGAGGCCGCCGAGCCTGATCGTGCTCGGAGAGCTTTCATAGAGCTTATATATAGCCATGTAAAATCAAACATCCAACATCTCGATCTCTGTTCGATGCGAAGTTGTGGTATGGCACTCAAGTACCAGAAAACGCAGCATTAGAAGACATCCCACAAGGTGGACCGATGACTTGGTGAAGGCTGCGGGAATCCACTGCTGGATACGAGATGCTCAGGACCGGCCGATGTGATGACACTTGGGAAGTTTTATGTTCAGCACTGGAAATGAAAGACTTGAAGCTGAAATGATGATGATGAACATCTAATCATACAGACATTTAAATTTATAATTTTATTATTAGTAGTATATAATTTTTGCATACGTATTCATTCGACAAACAACAACATAAAGCCGCCTGCACATGCCACAAACAGTGGCAAACACCAAACATTTGCCAAAGACTGACCACAATCATCCAACACAAACACAGCATCTGCAGGCTTGGCAAACGTGCTAGTATATTCCGGATTGACGAGATGAGAGCCTCCACAGACCAATTACAGTTTCCCTTACAATTTAGCTTAGGATACACAAAATGTCAAAATTCGCAAATTTGATCACCAATATTAACTCCGTCATGTGACATGTGATGTCACAGTCACATGTGACATCACATGTCCACCAACCCGCACTGGGCCCACGTGGTGGATCAAGGCCCATTCCCTCTCACAGAGAGGACGCCTGTGTGCCCAGCAGTGGGAACATTAATAGGCTGATGATGATGATGATTAACTCCGTCCGTCGTCCGCAAGCTCGCGCGTACTATTGAACTGAACAAGCGTTTGGATACATCGTAAACACGTTTATTAAACACCCTTTGATTTGTGAATCCGAACCGACACCAACAAAACAGGCAAACAAACCACATGTTCGTGTTTATTGTTTTGTGTTTTTGCTGTTTGCCATTTTTCGCCAAGCGTGTGGAGCCGGCTTAATATGTTCAAGATCTTAGCCAAGACTTTCTCAATAAGAAATGCATATTATTCTTCTGATAGGTACTTACATCTTGAAAGAGTAATCCTAATGCTCTTAAAACATTAAATTCTATCATTTATTCACAAAAAACGTCTCGCCTGATTGTTCAGACATTCAGACACTCGTAACAGAAAACAAAAGAAATAAACTCAGTTTTAAAACACGAGTTTTTAAATTACACATACATTTTAGAGTACAAAAAATGCTGAATTAATAATTGCTCTACGCAGTTACGGCCACGGCTGTAATAATACAAGTACAAACAATATAGATACCTGCGCACCGTAATTTTAAATACTTATTTTACCTTTTTATTTAATTACGGAGCCTTGTTGCCGAATTTTAAATGTGTATGCCAGATGACCGAAAAGCGTCCTTCCTTAATGTAGGCTAAATGGATATTTTATTTTTGTAAAATTTTAATCGTAAATCGGCTCATACTGGAACCATGGGAACGTAAACTGTGGAATAATTTTAACAACAAAGGGCGTAACAGAGTGGAGGATTTTTTCATTAAAATTTAATTAAAAAGGAATTGACGACTTTACCGTGATGTAGCCGTTGGATAATGTGGCTTAATTAAGCCCAACCTCTACTTTTAAATCGGCTTTATAAGTTCTGATATTCCTGACAGGTAAACGGTGCGATAATTTGCATTATGATTATCAACTTACGACCTATCAATAAGTATAGCCAACTGCCACCGTATCTTTACTGTCAATCTTATTTGGTCTCTTTTTAACCGACTTCAACAAAGGAGTAGGATTCTCAATTCGACCGTATATATACATATATATTATGTGTGTTCGCGGATAACATCGTCGTCTATGAACCGATTTTGATTATTCTTTTTTTGTTGGAAAGGAGATATCCCAAGGGAACTATCATGATAAGGAAACAGGATTTGGTGATGGCATCCCACATAAATCGAGGGAACGCCTCAAATATCATAGGCATCCTACATATTTTGGTATTTTTATCAACAATGCAATCATTTACACTCAGAAAGTGTCATTTGGTGAAATGGCACTGATGAAGAAGACCACAGATGGCCACTGGAACTCCTTAAAGCTAAGTATGGCATGGGTATAAGATATTATATCGAATAGCTAACCGACTATAATTAAGAAAATACTTATAAATAAATGGTACTGATGAAAATGGTAACATCGAACTGATCTGATGATGAAGCCGGAAGGTAGGCACTGGAACTCCAAAATAAAATAATGTATCCTGTCGTGTCTAGGCTTACACTCTCGACAAAATTACCTTTCAAACAAAAAAACCAAGTCGAAATCGGTCCATCCGTTAAGGCGCTATGATGCCACAGACAGACACACAGATACACAGATAGACAGCAACACACGTGAAACTTATAACACCCCTCTTTTTCCGGCTGGGGGTATATAAAAGGTAAAATAAAACTAATACTTCATTTTAGGCGTTTTTAATTACTCTAGATTTAGATTTTGATTAATAAATTAATTTTAAATATTCATTAAATATGTTTGGCAGAACGTATATTTTTGCTCGTGCCTTATTGCGTTACGATGTGACAGCTATTTGCACATGCGCAGTAGATATGCCCGAGGAACTATTAGTTAATCTGTGGATATGCTGAACGCGCTTGAATAAGCCCGCCATTTTATTAATTTCATTTTATAAATTTATTTATTTCCTCGCACAATGCATAGTAAAATGTTGTATGATACACGTACGTAAGATGATTTCCGACTCGTGTCGATTTATCCACTCACTCGCTTCGCTCGCTCGTGAACAAAAATGCCACTCATCGGAAATCACCTACCTTCCGCACTTGTAGCATAAATAACTATTGCAATATTATAGGTGACCCGTTGGTCTCCTGGTCACAAGCACAACAGCTGAGCGTAGGGTGATTGGTTCGTTTTCCAGGTCCGGCAGGGTTATTGGGATTTTCTTTACTAACAATCATGTTAGACTGGCCGACTTATTGATTCGATTTACTTATTCATTCATTAACAGTTCATCTTTCTTTCTTTTTCGGGTGAGGATGTGGTCACTTCTGGTGTGGTCAGAATTAATTAAGCCGCCTCTGGAAACCCACAGGCCTCTGACTTGGCTATTTCAGACTTACGTTAACTATATACCTCCAGTTTTCCTCACGATGTTTTCCTTCGCCGTTGCCTGTGATATCCAAGATAAATTTTGAAAGTAGATAATTATGAATTAGAAAAATTACATTGATACTTGGCTGGATTTGAACCCATGACTTCAACCCAATAGGCGAGGTCTTAGCCACTGGACTTACCACGACGACCATTCACAGTAAAATACTAACATGATATTAAAATATTTTCGATATTTTTTAACAGAAAATGTTTTCAGAAATCATGTAGGTATTTTTCAAATGTTATACTTACTTTATTATGTGTCACAGACATTAGAATTATTCTCAGAAGAAACTCCTAAGATTTACCGCATGATTGCTAGTAAAAACCCGAAATGTGATTATCTTAGATCATTTCGGACTTTTACCAGTAAGTCTCGTACAGTAAATATTAAGATTTACCGGTAAATCCTAGGTTTTACGGTAGTTTGGGTTTTTTCAGTAAAGCAAGAAAGAAAAAGTGTTTATTTGTCACAAAACGACATACATACAATATAAGAACATACTTATGCTAAACCCTTAAAATAGTTATTAGTAGTACTTAAAATAAGTTAGTAAAGACGAGAAATAAATCAAACAATAATTACATATACTACCTATATTTTTCGAACACAGTTAACCAAATAGGTCAAATAAAATGAAGCGAAAAATTTGAATAGTCACATTTAGCCTATAAAATGTTTTAAATAAAGTCTCGAATTTGGGTGCAATGGTGCGTCTACTTCGTTCCACAAAATGTAGGTTAAATATTTCACTACATTTGGAGAGCCGAATAATGATGTTACATTTGAAGTTTATTCTGAAATCAGATCAGCATTTTAGTCCTTATAATTCGATACCAAAGATTTTTTATTTCGTTCATTTAAAAAGGTAGTGTTTTCTGAAACATACCAGTCAGTCTCATTAAGAAGACACTTATTAACAAACCTGAGCTTTATGTACTGGCAATAGAGTTGATTTTCCTTAAGCCGGATGCAGTACGGCATTATCGAAAATATCGTTTTACTAACAAACTAGGAGATCGTGAAATTATTAGACACGGCAGACATCGACAGTCCATTAATTAAATCGGGGCGGAATTCCGTTGTAATTAATGAAAGCCCATTTGAGTACGGCTCCAACGATGCTTCGGAGAACTGAGAAGCGTGATCGAATCGGATGCTGTGAAAGGTTAGATGGCGATACTCTGAAGGAGGAGCAGTGGTGGCCCAGTGGTAACGACCGCGACTTACATGTTCTAGGTTGTGGCTTCGAACCCAGGCCGGCGCTTTACTTTGTTTAAATGATTTCATCACCACTGTTGCATAGTACACGCTATACAGTGTAATCGCGGCTTCCGCTCGTGGCCAAATTTCATGTAAGCTGCATTAGACGGATCGTGGGTCGTGGCCTCGTGGCACACCGAACGGATGTGGTGATAACTATTGGGCGTTTTATCACACCGTGCTTTAACACGTTGAACCTGTCCTGTTCATTTTTATTAAAAACTAGCTTGAGCTGGCATGAATGTGAAAGTATACTTACTCCTCAATGACGAAACCGATTTGGATGAAACTTGGCACACTGGTAGATCATGTCCTCGATTGGGACATAAAATCATTAGATATCCCAGGGGATTACACCTTGGTATAAATGCCGACTTTCAAGGAGGTGAGAGTGCCAGCATGAACTAATTAAATATAAATATATTACACAAAGGTGTTGAAGAAAAGGCAAGGCAGACTTTTATGACATATATGACACATTATTAACCTGAATCTTTCTTAAAGCTCAATAAGTTTTATTAACGGCTGTGTAGCGTACTGTACCTATTGATAACGCAGACAAGTATTGTAACTATGCTAATAAGTATACGCCCTTTCCAAACATAATTGAACTTTGACAAACCATTATCGATGAACGTTTAATCGACAGAACAAAAACAATCCAACAGCCTACACTAGGTACTTCGACAAACAAAAATGGCCTTACTACATTTTAAAATAAAACATCCATTTAAGAGGTATAATTAATCCAACTCAATCACGCTTGTGATCGGGAGCAAAGGCCGTTTTGTTAGAGGCTTAGCGATTGGATCAATGCCCGTTTGTAAGGACATATCAATTATGTGCTTAAAATACTTCGTCCTAAGCTTATTCGCTTTAGATACCTTTTCCTTTAAGACTGGAAGATAAAGGTTCGTTCTTGTGTTCGGCTGGTAAAGGTTTTTTTTTTTTGGTTTGGGGTCCTAAATCTATCAGAAGGTTAGGGTAACATCCCGGCTTCTGCGTTATGCTTTTAGCTTAGTTAGTAACTTAGATACTTACCAATTCATTAACCCTAGTGAACACAAAAAATTGAGAACAATCTTTTCAATAGTATGGAATTTTTAACTCAACTAATGAAATGTCGCCCTTAAAGCACATATAGTAGATTTTTCAATATTGGTAAACTAATGCTCTTATTATATTTCCTACAAAAAATTATAAAGCAGATATATTTCTTAACAAAGAAATCAATCCAATTACCTATTCATTTTTCAATATTTCTCAATCTTATCAGCAAAGTTGAAGGTGTCCGTATTCAGCAGTAATAAGGGCGAGGTGACTTTTATAGTCTTGGGAATTAAGGAACATTGATGAAATCTATTTTTAGCTTGCTCTCTGAATTTCAAAGCTGTTCTTAACTTAATTTTAATCAAAATCAAATAAATGAAATGATTGTTGTGTTCGGAAAGTTGGACATTTCAATTACTTTGACAAACGTTTGTACTCGAAGAAGAGGATATTGTTTTATCCATTTGTTAGATTACGGAGACGTAAAAGCCATCATGACAAGGATACGCCCCATTGTCCCAAAAAATAAAATGAAAACAACACTCCGCGACACACATCTCGGTTCAAAGCCAACTGGGCAACTTTTATTGGTTTTATTCCAACTACCACCCAACTTTTCTGTTTCACATATCTATTGGACCAACCAACTATTGGCCGAGTTGAATTGTGTACAGTAAATAGCTTGTTTTACTGGCAAACATCGAATATTCTGCAGTGTTTTATTGGATTCCCCGTTATAACAAGTTTGTAAAGAAATTTTCACGGTTTTGGGTACCGTTATTGTGTGGAGAAGTCTTTTTAAAGGGTCGATGTGAAATTGTTTTTGTTTGCGCAGAAAACATGGAGTTGGAACAATAGATGGCATGTTTTCTATGAAATTGAACGAAGTTATTTCGTAATAAAATAGTGTGCTTTTGAATTACCCTGGGTACAAGTTTGTACGAATACAGAGAATTCCATTGTTGTGCAATTTGAACTAAAGCTTTCTTCTCGTATGTTTCTGGAAACGAAACTTGTTTTCAGAAGCAATATTCATAAGTGTTTAAGACTACAGGAAGTTTGAGACTAAATTAGTCTATATTTATGAGTAGGTATTTGATCATGCTAGGTTGTTTTATTTTATTTTATATTCATCCGCGTAGTTCGCGTAGCTACCGCGTAGTTCGTGGGAATACAGGGATAATAAGTAGCCTATGTCACACGGCGATAGTGTAGCTTCCCAACCGTAAAAGAATTTTTGCAATCGGTCCAGTAAGTGTTTAAGTTTATACGTACAAAAATACAAATCTTTCCTCTTTATAATATTAGTATACATATATATATGAGTATAGTACATATATAGAGGAGCTCGTGGCTAAATAATAACAGCCGCACGGGTCGATCTTCAAGGTTATGCAACGCTTGACGAGGTCGGTCCGTGGATGGGTGACCATTTCAACATACCGAGTGTCTTCCGTGCCTCGGGAAGCACGTTAAGCCGTTGATCCCGGCTGTCATTTGAAGATCTTTGACAGTCATTACGGGTAGTCAGAAGCTTGAGATCTGACACCAGTCTTGCTAAGGGGTACGGTGTTACCCAGTTACTGTGTTGTGGAGGACAGGTAGGCAGTTGCTCCATGTAAAACACTGGTACTCAGCTGAATCCGGATAGACTGGAAGCTGACCCCAACAATGATTGGGAAAAGGCTAGGCAGATGATGATATGTAGATGAGTATAGATATAGATTATTTAAGCGATGTTTTAGACGGAATCACTAATTCTTCCACAGGACATAGATCATATCGTATTCAGACAGTATTTTACGACATCCCCTCAGTAAATGAAACTGTGGAAGATGGTATGAAATTCGACCTATTAATTCGAGTTTTCTACCAAGCCTTTGTAAATAGACACAAAAGAGTTTCCGTATTACGCAGATATTGAAGTTATTTGCTATTTACAGACGGAGGGCACCGCAATGATTGAAATCTGCGGCCGAATGATTGGTTTTGTTGAGAAAATAAATAATACCAACGGTTAATAAATAGTTATTTGTTTTAAGTATAAAGTTTAATTTGATCTCTATTTAGATTTTACTGCAGAATTGTCGCATCGTTAGCTATCCCAACCAAGTTGGTACTGTTACTGGTACTGACCACAGTAACCCAGTAACAAAAGGGATGTTTCCTGGGTAGAAAAATTATAATTCTATTTGGTCCGTCCCTGTATGTTTTTATGTATCAAATAAATCAAAATTGACAAAGTGCAGAAGATCAGGAGCAGGGACTTGTTACGTCACTTTGTCAGTATAAAGTGTAGCACGCCGTGACGTTGCATGATATTTCATCGTCATAATTTTTTGTATACTTGGCAAAAGAAAAATACGTGTCCAATATTTTAAAAGATCTAACTGACGGACTAAATAGATATTTATTGTCATCATCCCTATTGGATACGATACCTTTAGTAAGATGGTTATCAGATATTTAGAATTCTGACTATCCGTAATAACTTGCAACGAACGTGTTTTTAATGGGGTCTCATGACTCTAGTCTTCATTGCTGCAAACCATACACCTACGAATATAGCCATTTTTTGTGACACAATTTTTAAACTTTTTAAAGCTTTCTCTAAAAAGATAATAAAGTTTTCGGAATCGTTATGTTTATGATTCCGGGAATACCATATGATTTTAGAGGAGGTATTACCAACTCTATGTTACTGACTTCCTCGGCCTTTAGGTAATATACTCTTAGCTATTTCGATCTCTGCTATTAACTAAGCGATAGTATTTCTGCAAGAATTTTGACTACCCTCCCCTGCCTTGTTGGTCTTGCTAGTGGTCGCAAGCACTACTGCTGAGTTTGAGGTTTCGGGCTCCATTCTCGTGTCGGGCATTGTTTTCTGTTGTAACCCGGAGTCTGGACTTGAACCCGGTTGGGAATCCCCCTCCTGGCATAAAATTTTAAGTTATAATATTGTTTCGAGTTTTCGACCCCTGGTCTACACCATCTGCAAAAAAATAAAGGACGTTATATTTTAATCGGAGTGTACAAAATATTACATTCGTATATTTGTATCCGATTCTACTTTGATCTCGGTACAAAGGGAGCGGCTCTGTTTGCCCAGCCGCCTATCCGCTCAGCCTGTAAGAACTACTCAGGGTGAATTGATATGATGTTTGTAGAAGGGCCGCCAACCTGTTGCACTTTGTGCACTTTTGTCTTGTTTGTACAGAAGATTTTTTTTTTCTGTGTGTTTATTTCTGGCTTGTAAGGCTTTATTAATCTTTGAAAATGAGTAATTTTTTTTTAATAAGATTTACTATCCATACTCATAATATAAATTATTATATATTATTAATAATTATTATTATTTTAAATGCGAAAGTAACGTGTCAGTGTCGTTCTGCCCAATTGTTAAGCTTCACGTTTTTCTTTTTGCAATGTCCAATCTAAGTTTATTCCAAAATGTATAAAAATTGGTTCATTGGTTAAGGTTTGATAGCGTAACAAGAGACAGACAGACATATATATACAAAGTTACTTTAGCATTTATAATATCAGTATGGATAACAAATTGAAATAACTTTGTAAACACTAACACTACGACCATCTCTTTTACTGCTGCAACATAAGAGAACTGTCAACAAGAGAGTAAGAAAAATATATCAATGTTAAATTGTTGACTATACATGTATACAATTTTTTTATCGAATGTACAGTCAAGATTAAAAAGATGATGAACAGCTTCATTGCGAAAAAAGATATCAAATATCCGACTTTAATCAACTCAATACGAAATACCGGAAAATGCTCGTAAAAAGAACCAATTAGCCACTTTCGTCACTCCGACGCCTTCCCGTAATCCCCTGTAATTGTCTCAAAGCTTATATTTTCCAATTACCTTTTGATACTTTATCCTGAACCTCTAGGAAGTTTTCATCATTTTTCAGAAAGGATTTGATTCTGGACAAAAAAGTAGCACTTACTTTAGGTTCTTTTTAAATTGACTTATAATGGGTATTTTGTCAATCCTTTAGGCACCTTACTTTAGAAATTGCTCACTTTTTATTAGTGATAAAACTAAAAAGAGAGAAATAATAAGTTTTCCACAAAAACATAAACCGACTGTACAAAATTTCGTTTCGGAAGACAGTCTCGGAAAACTATAAAAACAAGATTTATCAAAAAGACCGACTGCCGGAACAAGACTTATTATGCACTTTTTATTGTTTTGATTTAGAAGTTTGTTTATTTTTTATAAAAAAAAAATATTTTAAATATCATTTATGTTCAAAATAAAACCTAAATAAGTGTGCATTTTCTTTCGTTGGTTAAAACATTTTTTGCAAAATGCAACTGCGTGATAGTTTACGTAATTTCAAAATCATAAGGAACATAAAATCTGTAACTTCAAAAAAAGTTGATGCCTCGTCCATACCTATTTATTTCAACGTGGGTGCGGAAAGGCTATTTTCACAGCGTCATTAAGAATGAAAAATGAAATCTTTTCCCTTTGTTCTGACAATGTCACAGACCTCAATATTGATGATTTATTGTTTACTGAGAGAAATATAAAACAAGTCTCGACAATCTCGTGGAGCTGAAGAGCTGGGATCAATGATTAATGGTCCAAGATGTCCGCTAGACACCAGATTGTCAGCCTCACTTAAGTCCCGAGCAATTTGTCTTATAGGAAAATGATAGGAATAATTATATTAAAATTTATAAACAAAACTTGTCCCAAAATAATATAACAGTATCTGAGCTTCATTTCGCTCTTTCATAAAATTAAATCCAGGCCGCTTTTCATATTTTTACAGCATAATCAAGCAATGACTTCGCCCTAAATTCCTCTAACCTCATGATGAAAAAAAGGAAAAAGAAATTCAAATTCGGAATTTTATCCACGTCTCACCAAATATTTTTTAAACTTTATTATTATTACAAGCACTTCCTTTCCTTTCCTGCCAGCCCTTTGTGTCGGTTATTAAATGACCTTCTTTCAGCGCAAACTCTTCGCAATCCTCGGCCAATTTCGTCCATTGTCCCCGAACCTCCCCATCCCTCCTAACGATGACACGATTAAAATTGTTTAAATGTCTCACATTCTTTTCCCTTACCTGTATCAGTTACACGTTACCCGACCTTCCCCTCGTAGGTACTTTATTTTTCGGATATTGATGGGATTTTAGGGGCGGAGGTATTTTATTTTTCGTATAATACCCGAGTGGGTTTATTTACGAGTATTTTGTATTTTGAGTAGCGTTTCTATAACATTTAAATGTTTATTTTTGGCTATTAGGATCTGTATTTCTCTTTTTCAAGTAGCACCATCAGCGAACTATTTTTATGCAGTTTAAGAATCATTGTATCGAATATTTCATTGCAGCTATTGATCGCTTTGAAGATAGGTAAGTACCAATGTAATATAACGAGATATTTATTTATAATTTATAGAACAATTATTATGAATGGACTTTTCTTATTCAGTCTACAGTTATGAATAGAAAAATACATAAAAGAAAATTAAATTACTCAATAAGGTAAACCCACTTGTAAACATAACGACGTGGTTATAATATAAATATAATTAAGACTATTGTTGAACTTTAATAAGAATCCTTTGCAATATTGAGTAAGTCCCAAGAAAGAAGCATTGTTAAAAGTTTTAATTTGGACCTCTTGTATCTTGTTGCTATTCTTATTATATAGGTACGTAAGTTATTGAAAATAATTACGTAATATATTCTTCCTTTCTTCCTATTCGTTTCCTTTTAGCCTCAAATTGGATCTTTTGATAAGTTTTAAGGGTACTTTTGAAAAGAGGAAATTTTCATGGTACTTGAAGCTGAAAACCTATGAAAAGTTTAAAACAAAAAAGAGACTTACAAAGGCAACTAAAATATTATAATTACAAAGCCTGATTTTCTTCGAACTCTTTTTTTTTCGCGGTAATTCAAATCTTTCCTCTTTTGCTTTTGAACCAACAACAATTGTTTATTTCATACTTATTAGATTTCTCATTTCCTGCCACAAATTATGTTTTTCTTTGGTTCTAAAGTTGGCACGAGATATTATCATCATCATGATTTCAGCCAAAAGACGTCCACTGTTGGACATAGGCCTCCCCCAAGAGTCACTACACTGATCAGTCCTGTGCGTTTCGCGTATGTGTGGTATGAGATATGTGAGAAGTTATTTCAATTTGTATAAGCCAATCAGAATGGTTAGTAGCGAGGGCAATTATGGCCACAAGCTAATCATAAAAATACCTTTTCACTGACAAGAGTTTATGCATCATGAATCAAAACTGGTACGTAATGCCGCATCTTCGTACCTTCGTACGTTGTCAATTTTAGTTAATAATCAAGTTCAGATATTTATGTACACTTAATTTTACCTGACTACGGAGTCACAAAGTGTTTGTTGATCGGTATGTAAGTTGTAAGTATGTATGTATGCATTATGTTCATTTGTTCCCTCAGGCTCTGCAAAATCCCCAAAATACTTTAAATAAAAAATAAGTTTAAAAGTAAAACCTGACTACTGAAAAATCACGCTCTAAAAAGTATAAAACAAGAAAATATTCTCATCTCAAATTGTTATGGACAAACTATTCGATATGTTTTGGGTATTAAAAAGTATTTTGTAATATTATAGATGACCCGTTGGTCTCCTGGTCACAAGCACAATAACTGAGCGTGGGGTGATTGGTTCGATTTCCAGGTCCGGCAGTGTTATTGGGATTTTCCATTTGTTTTTTTTCAGCAGCAGCCCGGAGTATGGTTGGCGGTGGTATGAAACCGCATGCCTCAGAATAGTCGATGGTCCTACGCCGTCCACCTCGGTCGTGTCGGACTGTCGTCCCACATGACTTAGAGATTGCATACATCTGTGATTGTACACACATTTACGCAAGATAATATCTCTTGCGTACTTTGCTATATCCGTTGAGATTAGGCAGTGTAGCCGAAATTCCGTAGCTGGCAAGAAGTTCTCATATGATATGTATGCTACTGTAAAAGCCCTACGGTAAAATCTAGGATTTACCGATAAAACCTAAGATTACCAAGTCTTACTGGTAAAAGGTTGAAATGATCTATGATAATCGCTATATCGGGCTTTTACTAACAATCGTATTAGTCTGACTGACTTATTGATTCGATTTACTTATTCATTCATTAACAGTTCATCTTTCTTTTTTTTTTCGGGTGAGGATGTGGTCACCTCTGGTGTCAGTATTAATTAATCCACCTCTGGAAACCCACAGGCCTCTGACTTGGCTATTTCAGACTTACGTTAACTATATACCTCCAGGTTTCCTCACGATGTTTCCTTCACCGTTGTCTGTGATATGCAAGATAAACTTTGAAAGTAGTTTGAACCCATGACTTCAACCCAAGAGGCGAGGTCTTAGCCACCACGACGACCATTAACAGAAAAATACTAACATGATCTTAAAATATTTTCGATATTTTTTAACAGGAAATGTTTTAAAATCATGTAGGTATTTTTCAAATGTTATACTTACTTTATTATGTGTCACAGACATTAGAATTATTCAACATTTACAATTCTCCGAAGAAACTCCTAAGATTTACCGCATGATTGCTAGTAAAAGCCCGAAATTTGTGATTATCTTAGATCATTTCGGACTTTTACCAGTAAGTCTTGTACAGTAAATATTAAGATTTACCGGTAAATCCTAGGTTTTACCGTAGTTTGGGCTTTTACAGTAAAGCAAGAAAGAAGAAAGAAAAAGTGTTTATTTGACACAAAACGACATACATACAATATAAGAACATACTTATGCTAAGCCCATAAAATAGTATTAGTAGTACTTAAATTAAGTTAGTAAAGACGAGATATAAATCAAACAATAATAACATATACTACCTATATTTTTCAAACACAGTTAACCAAATAGGTCAAATAAAATGAAGCGAAAAATTTGAATAGTCACATTTAGCCTATAAAATGTTTTAAATAAAGTCTCGAATTTGGGTGCAATGGTGCGTCTACTTCGTTCCACAAAATGGCGGTTAAATATTTCACTACATTTGGAGAGGCAAATAATGATGTTGCATTTGAAATTTATTCTGAAATCAGATCAGCATATTAGTCCTTATAACTCGATGCCAAAGATTTTTTATTTCGTTCCTTTAAAATTGTAGTGTTTTCCGAAACATACCAGCCAGTCTCATTAAGACGACACTAATTACCAAACCTGAGCTTTATATACTAGCAATAGAGTTGATTTTCCCCAAGCCAGATGCAGTATAGCATTATCGAAAATATCGTTTTACTAACAAACTAGGAGATCGTGAAATTATTAGACACGGCAGACATCGGCAGTCCATTAATTAAATCGGGGCGGAATTCCGTTATAATTAATGAAAGCCCATTTGAGTACGGTTTCAACGATGCTTCGGAGAACTGAGAAGCGTGATCAAATCGAATGCTGTGAAAGGTAAGATAGCGATACTCTGAAGGAGGAGCAGTGGAGGCCCAGTGGTAACGTCCGCGACTTACAAGTTCTAGGTTGTAGGTTTCGAACCCTCGCAGGCGCTTTACTTTGTTTAAATGATTTCATCACCACTGCTCTCAAAACTGTGAAGAAAAAGGAAAACATCGTGAGAAAACCGGCAGGCCAAAAATTCGAAGACATGTGACATCCACCAACCCGCACTTGGCCCGCATGGTAGATTAAGGCAATCGACCGCTATCCACCACGGAATGCCCTCTCACAGAGAGGAGGCCTGTACGCACAACGGACCAAATGGGAGTCTAAGTGTGGAAAAGAGTGTCTTTCTATCCTATCCTACTCTAGAGGATGACGTAAATATAACATGCAGAGTTCCAGCTGTTATGTGTTCTGTATAATATTTAAGTAGGAACGTCTGTTTGTTTTTCCAGTTTGCTGTATGTTTATTTTTGCAAGCATAGATACTTGTCTCAGAGGGATTGGTGCAACCTTTGACACATTTGAATATAACTTCTCAGTATTTTTCCTGTATGACAAGCCCATCACACTATTCCCAAACACTGCAACTCCTGAAACCCAGAATCAACAATGGCGACAACCAGAAAAACGCTGAGTCAATGTAGTTTGACGAGACCCTTAGAAATGAGTCAACTGTACTGGATCCCGCAACGAAATTAATCATAGAAGAACTGCGGATTAAGAAAAAAACCGGTATGAGCTACATAATCATATTTTACCTATAACTGATAAAATAAGGACACATAAACGCTGAGCATCAGAGGCACCTCACCCTCATACACATATTCAAAATAGCGACACTATGACAAATTCTAATCACCAAAATCAATTAAGAGATGTTGCATAGTACACGCTATACAGTGTAATCGCGGCTTCCGCTCGTGGCCAAATTTCATGTAAGCTGCATTAGACGGATCGTGGGTCGTGGCCTCATGGCACACCGAACGGATGTGGTGTAACTATTGGGCGTTTTATTACACCGTGCCGTAACACGGTGAACCTGTCCTGTCCTCATTTTTATTGAACACTAGCTTATATTATCTTGGCACACTGGTAGATCATGTCCTCGATTGGGACATAGAATCTTTAAATATTCTGGGGGAAACATACCTTTGGATACTTTCAAGGAGGCGAAACTACCTGCATGAGCTAATCTTCTTCTTATATATATAAAATCTATTGCTGTTCGTTAGTCTTGCTAAAACTCAAAAATGGCTGGACCGATTTGATAATTCTTTTTTTTTGTTTTGTTCATTAGGTAGTTAAGGTAGAGTAGAGAGGTAGGATAAGTAGGTTGGTAGGTAGGTTAGGTAGACAGGGTAGGTTAAGTAGATAGGATAGGGTAGGTAGGTAGGGGTGCAAGTTGAAAGCCTCCACGCGGCGCACCCTGGGCAACGTCGGCTCCAACTGCCCACCCGCGTTGGGTGGACAGTTGGGGCGGGCGGCTAATTTCAACACACGAGGAAAGGTCACGGTTCCAAACATAGATCATCTTCCATGATGATCTGTGAAGGGAACCGGGCTAGAGGCGGGGCGGCTAGTCCGTCGCTGCGATGGCCATCTAACGCCTACTCCCCCCTCTGCTGACAGAGAGTATGTCGAGTGGGCGTGGAGTATAGATGGAACCCAATCCCAAGGTCTCGCGTGCCGAGGGGATGAATGGCCGGAGGGTTTGTATCCGGTCCCTAGCGCAGGCAAAGGGACCTCACCCTTAAAAAGGAACCGAAAATGGAACAACGACTATTGGAAAATAATCCTCAGGCGGGTACCCTTGCGCAAAGCAAGGGCCAGTCCCGCCCCTCTAGGGATCCCCTAGAGGGCAGCCCCATCGTATCTGGGGGGGGCACCACTAGTCTCGCGGGCCGGCAGACCACCGCCGACCTGCGCCACGAGAGCTACGAGCGAGAAAAGGAGCTCCAGGAGAACCTGGAGCAACTGCGCGAAGTGGACGTACCGCTTGCCGTCGCCGATGGCAACATGAGCCGAGGAGGCTCAAGTCCTCATGTGGACGTTCCTCTTGCCGTCGCCGGCGGCAACAAGAGTCGAGGAGGCTCAAATCCTGGGGATAACTTGTCCGACCAGGACTCGCGCGGGTGCAGCTCCAATGCTTGGAGGAAGCGTCCGCGCAGCAAGGACTCGGGGTCGCTGGGTCTCTCTTCGAGTGAGGAGAACCTGTCGGCCCCTAAGGTGTCAACAGGGCGGAGAGGAAGGGGTCGCGCGGTGGCGGGTGTAACCACCGCTCGGTTGCCAGAGCGCAACGTGCGGGGTCGCTTTGTTCGACCCGATACGCCTGCCCCTACAGACTGCGTGGAGAGTGACCCGGGGCACATGAGTGCGGACCAGAGCGGTGAATCCAATGCGTCCCTGCTGGGCAGAAATAAGGCGGAGGCGAATGCTGCAAAACGGGCTCAGCGTCGGGCTGTCGCGGCTGACGAGGTCAGTGAGTTGGCCCGACAAGCTCGAGAGCGGCGCTTGGCTCGGACGGCTGCCGGTGGTGATATATCGGCGGTGGCGCTCAATCGCCAGGTGATGGACGGGCTAGAGGTCATCCTGAAGGTTGCCACTAAATCGGGCAACCTGAAGGGCACATTCACCTGCGCCCTGAAGCAGGCGGTGAGTGACATCCAAGAGGCAGTTGAGGTCCTCAACAGCCGCACAACCACGGATGAGACGGCGAAATTGTGGGAGGAGAACCGCCGTCTGCGATCAGAGTTGGAGGACCTCAAGCGGCAGTTTACCGCCCAGAAGGCAGCCTCTTCGGTCACGAGCCCATCGTCCACCCCGTCTTTGGCCCCATTTTCGGCCCCGTCGTCGGCCCCTGCACTTGCGGATGCGGATATCGAGAGGATCGCGCGCATCTGCATGATGCAATGCGGCCAGATGGTGAGTGCCCGGATGGAGGCCATAGAGGCGAGGTTGCAGCCAGCCGAAAACGTCCGCCCACCACTCGCTGCAGACAAGCGGAGACAGGAGAGGCCTGCTAAACCGGCAGCCGCCTTGGCTGAGCCGAGAAGTGCCGGGAAGGGGGCCACTAGGCTCACGGAGGGGCCCAGTAAGCCCGCTGAGGAGAGGTCCGTGCCCACTTCCCAGTCGGCAGCTGCTGCTCCACCGACACCACCAGGCCCACTCACGGAGGCCTGGACGACGGTGGTCAAGAGGGGCCGCCGTCGGAAGAAGAGGACGGCGCCCCCGCCAGCAACTGCTGGAGCACCCGCACCGAATAAGGCCGCGGGACCGCCTAAGGTCAGGGCACCACGCTCCGCGGCTGTAGTGATCACGCTGCAGCCCGGAGCCATCGAAAGGGGCGTTTCTTATAAGGCGGTCCTGACAGAGGCGAGGGCCAAAGTCGCGTTCCCCGACCTTGGAACACCGTCCGGCTTCAAAATGAGGCCGGCGATTACGGGGGCGCGGCTGCTGGAGGTGTCGGGTGCCTCTAGCGCCGAAAAGGCGGATATTTTGGCCGCCAAGCTGCGGGAGGTCCTCAACCCTGAGGACGTCCGGGTGTCCAGGCCTATGAAGACGTCTGAGTTGCGTGTCGATGGTCTGGACGACTCGACGACCCCAGCTGAGGTCGTGGCAGCCATTGCCCGAGCCGGCGGATGTCCGTCCGAGGACGTGCGGACGGGCGAGATCCGCGCCGACACTACTGGGCTCGGTATGATTTGGGTGCGGTGCCCGGTGGCGGCGGCGCAAAAAGTCGCTAACGGTGGACGACTGCTGGTGGGGTGGGTTGCAGCGAGGGTCAAGCTTCTGCAACCCAGGGCATTGCGGTGCTATCGTTGCTTGGACATTGGGCATGTTAGGGCACGATGCACCGCCGAAACAGACCGCAGCGAGCAGTGCTATCGCTGCGGTCAACCCGGCCACAAGGCAGCCCAGTGTTCCGCGGCGCCAAACTGCAGCCTCTGTACAGCTGCAGGGAGGCCCGCTGGGCACAGAGCGGGCGGAAAGGCCTGTGGCGCACCCGCGCAGCAGAAGAGGAGAAGGAGGGCCAAGGTTGCCGGGGGCTCTTTACCCCCCCGTCAGACTGGCTGCTCTTCGGCTGACTCCCGGCCTAGGAATGGAGTGGAGGGAATGGATTGCGCATAATGGCGCTCTACCATTTCCTCCAGGGCAATATCAACCACTCTGCCAGAGCTCAGGATCTCTTGCTCCAGAGCATGGCAGAGTGGTCGATTCACGTGGCTGTGGTCGCCGAGCCGTATTTCGTCCCACCCAGGGATAACTGGGTTGGAGACCTCGACGCACATAAAAACACATATAAACCCCTTAACAGTAATAAAAGCTTTTAAGCAAATCAAGATAAAACCGACCGAAGATCTATGGGGAATGTCCATCAAAGCTTGTTCCTCCATTATTCAGACTATAGCGCCGTACTTAGCTTTGATTTTCAATTTGTGTGTGGATCAAGGAGTCTTTCCGGATCTAATGAAATATAGTAAGGTTATACCACTTTTTAAATCCGGGGACAGTAAAGACACAAATAATTATAGACCAGTATCCGTGTTGCCGGTTTTCAGCAAGGTATTTGAGAAGATAATGCTAAATCAAATGCTCATTCATTTTAATACGAATAACATCTTACATGATAAACAGTATGGTTTCACCAAAGGACGTTGTACAACTGACGCTGGTGTCACCCTATTAAAACACATATTTAATGCGTGGGAAGAGTCGCAGGATGCCATAGGTATCTTCTGCGACCTGTCGAAGGCGTTTGATTGCGTTAATCATGAAACATTACTTCTGAAACTTGAGCATTACGGGCTAGGTCAATCAGCGTTAAGTTTGATTAAATCTTATTTGAGTGATAGACAACAATTAGTTCAAATAAACGGTGTGGTAAAAAAACCAAATGCGTAAAATTTTCGTTGCCAAATGTCAAAAGTGCTGATTGTGACATTATATTAAACAAGGAGAAGCTCGAATTCGTCGATAAAACGGTTTTCCTGGGGATCACGCTAGACTCAAGGTTACAATGGGGTCCTCATTTAGTATCACTTGCGGGGCGGCTGAGTTCGGCAGCTTATGCTGTCAGAAAGATTCGTCAATTTACTGATGTGGATACCGCTAGGCTAGTCTATTTTAGTTACTTTCATAGTATAATGTCTTACGGTATCTTACTATGGGGAAGGGCTGCAGACATTGAGTCTATTTTTATTCTGCAAAAACGAGCCATCAGAGCGATTTACAATCTTCGCCGCCGTGATTCTCTAAGGGAACTGTTTAAGGACATTAACATCATGTCGGTTCCTTGTCAATATATTTATGAAAACATCATGTACGTGAGAAAGAATTTACATCTTTTTAGTAAAAACGGAGACAGACATAATTACATTACTAGAAATAGCGACCAATTAGTTCAACCAGGTTTCAGACTGGCAAAAGTGGCCTCATCTTTCATGGGGTACTGTACAAAATGTTACAATAAAATTCCTCCCCATATTCTAGAACTGAATGAGACGAAATTTAAAAATTGTATAAAACGCACACTATGCAGGCAGGCATATTATAAGTTGGGGGATTATATCACTGATAAAAATGCTTGGCTCAATGCTAGTCCTGCTCCACAACCACTAGGGCGCAAAAACAAATGATATGTTTATGTTTGTGTTGTATAGACTCGATTTCTTTTAGTATTGTATAGCTGCACAGCACGTGTGTGGGTACTATGTACCCAACTGTAAATCTACCATTTGCTATACCTATGTGTCGTTCGTTGACTTGTGTGTGCCCTGGCAGTTGAGTGTGTCATGCTCTCTCAAATGTCTCTCTGATGGTGGCGCGTGTGTTGGATCATTCGGTTCCCTTCATGATGGTTGAGCTGGGTGGTGCCGATTCATGCGTCATGTTCGTGAACGGGCGCCGTCAGTTGGGATTGGTCATAACTCAACTGCTTCGGATGTTGATGTTTTTCTAGTACCTATTGTATAACTGCACAGACATGTGTGAGTACTTTTAATACTTTATACCTTTACATAGTATAGTGTGTAGTGCTATTCTGGGTGCATTGTCCTCACATATGTGAATTTATTAATGTATGTACTCATGTACCAAAATATTGTAAAAATCTTTCTTTTTTTTTTAAAAGAGTAAGTATGGAGTTTCTTGTGCATTCTTCTCCATAACAAGCTACTTTCCGAATGCACGGTAGAATCAACTTTTATTCCATGTAAATTTAAAAAGTATGGAGTTTCTTGTGCATTCTTCTCCATAACTAGCTACTTTCCGAATGCACGGTAGAATCAACTTGTATTCCATTTAAATTTAAATTGTGACATTCAAAAGTGCCGCTTGGTGGCCCAGTTGAAATAAATATCTTTTGTCTTTGTCTTTGTCTTTGACGGTTTGGTGGCCATTATTGGCGGGGCTCTTGTCAGCCCGTCCCGAGGTCGTGGCTGGGTGGCCGCCCTCGCGGACGGTGTTGGCATAGTTGGGGCGTATTTTTTACCCAACAAGAGTCTCGCCGACTTCGAGAGTTTCCTTGTCGATTTGGGCGCCGTCGTAGGCCGACTCCACCCTCGCCCTGTGCTGTTGCTAGGGGATCTCAACGCCAAGTCTTCGGCGTGGGGATCTCCGGTAACAGATGCTAGGGGTGAGGTGCTGGAGGAGTGGGCTGTAACCACCGGCCTGGTCATCTTGAACCGGGGCTCGGTTTACACGTGCGTGCGACAGCGGGGCGGGTCAGTAGTGGACGTCTCGTTCGCTAGCCCTGCTGTCGCGAGCCGTGTCCGTGACTGGCATGTCGCCGTGGAGGTGGAGACGTTATCGGATCACCGATACATCCGTTTCGACGTCTCCACCCAGACCGCAGGCGTCCGCGGTTTACCGGCCCCGCGAACGGGCGGTCCGCGCTGGGCGCGCAAGCTCATCGACAGGGAACTTCTTGAGGAGGCCACCATTGTTCAGGCCTGGATCCGGGAGTCAGCAACGACCGGACCCGTCGACGTCGAACAGGAGGCGCTGTGGTTCCGCGGGGCGATGACGCAAATCAGCGACGCGTCCATGCCCCGGGTCCACGCACAATCAGCGAGGCGCCAGGTGTACTGGTGGTCCGCCGAGATCGCACAATTGCGTGTCGCGTGCGTAGCGGCCAGACGCCAGTACACCCGATACCGGAGGAGACGTCTGCGGGTCGCTGACGAAGAAACCGCGCGGTATGAGGTGTACCGCGCGGCGACGGAGACTCTGCGGCTGGCCATCGGCGAGGCGAAGAAGCGAGCCAGGGAGGAGATGTTGGAGACTCTAGACCGGGATCCTTGGGGGCGCCCTTATCGAGCGGTTCGAGGGAAACTTCGAGCCGCCGCGCCTCCGCTTACGGAGAGTCTCCAACCCGAGCTGCTGGAGGAGGTGGTCGCAGCCCTCTTCCCGGAGAGATCGGAGCACATCCCGCCACTGATGGCTTTGCCCACGGCCGCAGAGTCTACAGAGGACGACGCCATCAGCGTCCCAGAGGTGACACAGGCAGAGATGGGGGCGGCCGTGATTCGACTCCGGGCCAAGAATGTGGCTCCGGGGCCCGACGGGATCCACGGCCACGTGTTAGCCCTCGCTCTGAAGGAGCTAGAGCCCTGGCTGAGAGGACTCTTCACAGCGTGCCTTGAGCGGGGCCAGTTTCCCACTTAGTGGAAATCTGGTCGTCTGGTCCTGCTCAGGAAGGCGGGGCGCCCTGCGGACTCGCCGTCCGCGTACCGGCCCATAGTGCTGCTAGACGAGGTGGGTAAGCTGTTCGAGCGGATTATCGCTGCTCGCCTTGTCAGCCACTTGTACAGAGAGGGGCCGGACCTGGACGAAAGCCAGTTCGGCTTTCGGCATGGGCGCTCTACCATCCACGCGATATCGCAGGTGAGAGTCCTGGCGGAGGAAGCGGTGTCCCGGGGTGGGGTGATGCTGGCGGTGTCCTTGGACATTTCCAACGCCTACAACACCCTGCCCTGGAGTTGTGTTCGGGAGGCACTGCGGTATCATCGAGTGCCTCCCTACCTCCGCCGCATCATCGGGGCCTATTTGGCGGAGAGGTGTGTCACCTACGTGGGACGTGATGGCATCGAAAACCAGCACCGCATGTCGTGCGGTGTTCCGCAGGGCTCGGTCTTGGGCCCGCCCCTGTGGAACATCGGGTACGATTGGGTGCTGAGGGGCGAACTCCAACCGGGTGTAGACTTGACGTGTTACGCGGACGATACGCTGGTCACCGCCCGGGGGAGTTCGTACAGGGAGGCAGCGTTGCTGGTGACGGCTGCGGTCTCACAGGTGGTGAGCCGCATACGGCGCCTTGGCCTGGAGGTGGCCCTCAACAAATCGGAGGCCATGGTCTTTCATGGCCCCCGACGGGCGCCACCACCCGATGCCCACATTGTCGTCGGGGGGGCTCGAATCGCTGTCGAGTCAACCATGAAGTATCTGGGATTGGTGCTCGACAGCCGGTGGGATTTCGGGCCGCACTTCCGGCGGTTGGCGCCCAAGTTGTTGGGCGCGGCTGGGGCGCTGTCAACGCTGCTTCCCAATCTGGGGGGCCCGAGCGCTGCCTGTAGGCGGCTCTACGTGGGGATCGTGCGATCGATGGCCCTGTACGGGGCCCCGATCTGGGCGGCTGACCTGACGGCCGGCAGCATCGCTGTTCTGCGAAAGCCGCAGAGAGCGATGGCCGTCAGAGTCATCAGGGGGTATCGCACGATCTCCTACGAGGCGGCTTGTGCACTGGCCGGATCCCCGCCCTGGGACCTGGAGGCTAAGGTACTCGCGTCACTGTATCGGTGGCGCGAGGAAGCGCGGGTGCGGGGCGAAAGGCTGATGCAGCGACACATGGAGTTGCGTCAGTCTCAGCTTCGTGAGGTCCTGGTGGCGGAATGGCGGGACAGGCTTTCACGCCCTACCGCCGGCCTCATTACCATCGAGGCGGTCCGGCCAGTCGCATACATACCTGTGTCACATAAACAGGGAGCCGGACGCCCGGTGTCACCACTGCGTCGACTGCCGGGAGGACACGGCGCGGCATACGCTGGCAGAGTGTGCCGCTTGGGAGGAGCCACGCCGTGCCCTCATCTCTGAAGTAGGCAGTGACCTGTCGCTGCCGGCTGTAGTCGAGTCTATGGTCGGCAGCGCGGAGTCCTGGGACGCGGTGGTATCCTTCTGCGAAACAGTCGTCTCGCAGAAGGAGGCTGCGGAAAGGAAGAGGGAGATCTCATCCGCTAACCCGATCCGCAGCAGACGCGCCGGGCGTCGGCGGAGGGCAGACAACGCCCTCTTCCAGCACCCCTAAATGGGTCCAGGGGCGACGGACTCGGGGACGTCCGTCGCCCCCCACATATCAGGACCCGAGGTGGTGGCGCGTAGTGTTCCACGCGCGCCCCTCTTAGACGTCGCGGGGGGAGTCCAACACCTCACTCCCCCCCAACTCGAGGTCGTGGCCCGCAGAGGCGGGCCGGCACTAGCCGGGGGTTGCGGAAGTATCGTTGTTCCCGTGATCCCCGGTTTAGGTGTGAGGCGGAACACCGGGGTGGTTTTTAGTCAGTAAGAATCTGACAGACCCCTCCGCCCTCCCCAGGAGGACATCCAAAGAGGATTTTCCACCCCGAAAAAAAAAAAAAAAAAAGGGTAGGTAGGTAGGGTAAGTGGGTAGGTAGATAGGGTAGGGTAGGTAGGTAGGTAGGTTGGGTTGGGATAGGGTAGGTTAAGAACCCCCGGGGTGCGGGTCAGGTAACCTCCACGTTGGCCTAGTTGGTTGCTGGTCTCTTTCGGATACGTCCGGGGAGAAGAGCAACCCGCTGGGCTGGTGCACTCTGGGTACCGTCAATAACTTCCCATTCGTGGGTTCTTGTTGGCGGTGGCGAATACCTGACGGGGTGGGGGGGGTTGATTTCGCTCTGGGTGTTCCTCAGGAACACATGGGGAATCTCCAGAGGGAAATCAGTAGGACGAGGGTGAAGGAGGAGGAGGTGCTCCGGGTGTTACTCTGATTAGCAGAGGACACTCTGGATGCGACAAAAGGGCTCACTTTCGGGCCTCTGGGCGGGCTGACCAGCAATGCGGGAGGGTGTCCTAGCTTTAACCGGCTCTACAACCTGTGCTCACATGGCTCTGCACAATAGTCGGCTCTGCGACCGGTTTTACACCCAGCTCTGCGACCGGCTGCACCCCAGCTCTGCCGCCTGTGTTTAAGTGACGGCTCTCCTGCGGCGCACCCACCTGCGGGACGGTGTCCTAGCTTTAACCGGCTCTACAACCGGTGCCTCACCTGGCTCTGCACAAAAGTCGGCTCTGCGACCGGTTTTACACCCGGCTCTGCGACCGGCTGCACCCCAGCTCTGCCGCCCGGCTCAAGCGACAGCTTTCATGCGGTGGGGGAAGGCCTCGCCCGGAGGTAAGGAGGGAAGCCCTTTGAGGTGTGCCGCCGTCGACAGCGACGAGTTGGTGGAGGAAGGCGGCGTCTGGCCTTCGCGGGCCAAATGCCGCAATGTAGGGGACCGTGGGCGGAGGATCGGGGTGTCCAACGTTCACACAAAGGTCCAGCGCTCTGAGGCGCCTGGGTGTTCCGGGCGTCTCAGTGCTAGGAGGAGGAGATAGAGGTGGATTATTGGGGCGGGGCAGAGAGTCTGTAGTGACTTAGCCCTGCCCTCAGAGGAGGGCTCCGTTGTGGAGCAACGCCAGCAGGGCACGCGGTTGCAAGCCTCGTGGGTCCCGCAGCCCCGTGGGCGAGTGAAGGAACACTCCAGGTTTTTAGTAGGTGCGAACCCCACATAACGCAGTGGTTCCCCCGGACCACTGCGTATTCGTTAGGAATTTTCCTGGGAAAACAAAAAAAAAAAAAAAGGTTAAGAACCCCCCCGGAGGGTTCCCGCATTGTCGAGGCGGAGGGGCTCAGTAGCCGTGGCTTGGACAACCACGGTGAAGCGAAGAGGAACCCGAGGAGGGGCCGCTCGTCAGGGCTTTTGCCGATAAGCCGACGACATAGCGGCCAACATGTAGGTTGCGTTGTTGCCTAGGCGACATCGGAACTGAGGCGGGCCGCGATGTGGTATGGAACGCATCGCGGCTGAGGGTTGGAGGCCGCGGCGGGAGAGGAGTGCCAGTATTACGGTGCGCCGCTCGCCCTACCCTCCGCGGCCTGCTCGGGGTCGCCACCGTCTGATGGCGGACGCGGTGGGGCCGCAGGGGAGGAGGATTGTCGGTATAGCTTTGGCCGCTCTCCCTATCCCCTGCGGCCGAAAAGTGGTAGGTGGCGGGGCCACTGTCCTGACCCGTCACAGGGGGACCGAGGGTGCCATATACGGGGTCGTTTGGCGCCCATGTGCTGGTTTGGTCCCCGGGGTGGTCACGGCGTACAGTGTGTTCTGGTGCGCCGGTGATGGGGGGTTAACCCCAGAGGAGGGTCCGGAGACGGACAGCCGCGGCGGGTTCGCGGATGTATGCTAACGCGTTCTCGTGTTCCCGCCATAAGCGGCACAGGAGGACACCGTGGAGTTTTAGTGGGTTAGAGTCCCACATAACTGCGCTATCTCCCCGTGGTAGCTCAGTATGCATGAGCATTTCTCCACGTAAAAAAAAAAAAAAAAATAGAGTAAAATAGGGTAGTTAGGTAGGGTATGGCAGGTAGGTAGATAGGACAGGATAGAGTGGGTAGGTAGATCGGGTAGGGCAGGTAGGCAGGTAGGTAGCCAGTTGACGGGAGCGAAGCCGCGGGGTACAACTAGTTAAATATAAATATATTACACAAAAGTGTAGAAGAAAGGGGAAGGCAGATTTATATGACATAGATGACACTTTATAGACCCGAATCTTTCCTAAAAACACAACTAGTTTTATTAACGGCTGTGTCCATTTTACACTCGATAAAACAGACAAGTATTGTTACTTTGCTAATAAATTTACGCCCTTTCTAAACATAATTGAACTTTGACAAACCATTATCGATGGACGTTTGATCGACAGAACAAAAACAATCCAACAGCATATACTAGGTACATCGACAAACAAAAATGGCTGTGCTACATTTTAAAATAAAACATCCATTTAAGAGGTATAATTAATCCAACTCAATCACCCTTGTGATCGGGAGCAAAGGCCGTTTTGTTAGAGGCTTAGCGATTGGATCAATGCCCGTTTGTAAGGACATATCAATTATGTGCTTAAAATACTTCGTCCTAAGCTTATTCGCTTTAGATACCTTTTCCTTTAAGACTGGAAGATAAAGGTTCGTTATTGTGTTCGGCTGGTAAAGGTTTTATTTTTGGTTTGGGGTCCTAATTCTATCAGAAGGTTAGGGTAACATCCCGGCTTCTGCGTTATGCTTTTAGCTTAGTTAGTAACTTAGATACTACCAACTCATTAACCCTAGTGAACACAAAAAATTGAGAACAATTTTTTCAATAGAATGGAATTTTTAACTCAACTAATGAAATGTCGCCCTTAAAGCACATATATTAGATTTTTCAATATTGGTAAACTAATGCTCTTATTATATTTTCTACAAAAAATTATAAAGCAGATATATTTCTTACCAAAGAAATCAATCCAATTACCTATTCATTTTTCAATATTTCTCAATCTTATCAGCAAAGTTGAAGGTGTCCGTATTCAGCAGTAAAAAGGGCGAGGTGACTTTTATAGTCTTGGGAATTAAGGAACATTGATGAAATCTATTTTTGGCTTGCTCTCTGAATTTCAAAGCTGTTCTTAACTTAATTTTAATCAAAATCAAATAAATGAAATGATTGTTGTGTTCGGAAAGTTGGACATTTCAATTACTTTGACAAACGTTTGTACTCGTAGAAGAGGATATTGTTTTATCCATTTGTTAGATTACGGAGACGTAAAAGCCATCATGACAAGGATACGCCCTATTGTCCCAAAAAATAAAATGAAAACAACACTCCGCGACACACATCTCGGTTCAAAGCCAACTGGGCAACTTTTATTGGTTTTATTCCAACTACCACCCAACTTTTCTGTTTCACATATCTATTGGAATTAATTATATGTTTGTATAGAGTGCCAAAGATGTCAAATTTCAATTTATTCTGCGAAAGATTGGAAACTGTGCTTAAAAAATTGTGTTCTAGGGGGGATAGGAGAGTGGTGTTATGCGGGGATTTCAACATAGATATTCTTAAACAAAATAGGTATACTTTGGACTTTGAACTGCTACTTCTCAATCACAATCTGAAGTTAGAAATACGGCAACCGACTAGACCAAGAAGCAGATCATGTCTGGATAATTTTGCGCATAACGCTCAGAAAAAATGTTATAGTGAGGTAATCGACCTTGCCCTATCAGACCATTCAGCGCAAATATTGAAAATACATGTTAATAAAACATGTATAGTCAACTCGTGGCGTGTAAATAAAAGAAACTTGTCTAAAGTTAACATGATCAAGTTCAAAAAACACTTAAACAATTTATCATTTTCGGAAGTACTTGAGACTGAGAATCCTAATGAGGCATACGACAATTTTATAGACACATTTCGTCTTTTATACAACCTATGTTTTCCAATTCAATTAATTAACATAAAATCGGACAAGAAAATCAAATGGATTTCTCGAGGGATTAGAATTTGTAGTCAGAAACAAAGACAATTATTATGGAAATATAGAAAATCACCTTCAATAGAAAACAAAAATAATTTCAAATTATATTCACAAAGATTCAAAAAAATTGTAAAACTCACACAAAAAGCACAAAATAACCACATTATAAAAAAAGCACCGAATAAGTCTAAAGCCTCTTGGCAAATAATAAATGGTAGTAACCAGACTAAAGATCCCATCAGGCAAATCAAGATAGGCAACTCTATTATTAGGGATGCGAAGGAAATTGCAGATTCATTCAATAATTTTTTTGTCGATCAAGTCCAAAACTCTGCAAATAATAATAATAACGAGTTCATTAGGGTCAACAATCCAAACTCAATATTAATGGCTCCGGTAATACCGGCTGATATAATAAGAATAATTAAACAATTGAAAAACAAAAAAAGTTTCGGATATGATGGAATAGCAATTTCTGTTGTGAAGTTTGTTGCTGATGTTATTTCTCTTCCCTTGTGTCATATAATGAATATCTGTATAAACGCAGGCATTTTTCCAAATAGCCTAAAAACAGTAATTATAAAACCATTACATAAAAAAGATAGCAAAGAAGACATGTCAAACTACAGACCAGTTGCCCTTGTCTCGGTATTCTCTAAGATTTTCGAAAAACTAATTTATGAAACAATTTTTTCATTTTTAGATAAGTTTAACATTCTGAGCAATGAGCAAAAGGGATTCAGAAAGAATAAAAACATTAACATGGCGATATATGACTTAATACATAATATAATGACAAATCTTGACAAAAAAACACCAGTTTGTGCTATATTCACTGACATGACCAAAGCCTTTGACTACGTTAATCATAATATCCTGCTACAAAAACTTGACAGCTACGGCATTAGAGGAAATGTGTTAAGCCTTATAAAATCGTACCTTAGTAATCGTAAACAACATACAGAAATCTCAAGAATATGTGCTAGACGTAAATTGGAATTTAAGTACCTATCTGATAGTAGAGAAGTCAAATTCGGAGTTCCACAGGGGAGTGTCATCGCAGCTCCATTATTTCTTATGTACATCAATGATCTTCCGAGAAATGTGCAACAGCCGATGGTGTTATTCGCTGATGATAGCACAGCGTTAGTAAAATGCGTGGAAAAAGCAAATTATGAAATAGACATTAATGACACATTAAAATCAATAATTAACTGGCTAAACTCTAATAATCTAATTATTAACTTAAAAAAGACAAAGATTATGCACTTCTTTCAACGTTTGCACCCAGATCCTTTAAAAATTGAATACAATGGACAAAATATTGACAAGACTAATGTTGCTAAATTCTTAGGTATTTTGTATTGACAGCCAATTATCTTGGAAACAGCAGGCAGAAGAAGTCTGCAAAAAGTTAAGTAGAGGAGCTTATATTCTCTATAATTTGTCGAAAAAAGTTAATATTGACACCATTATTATAGCTTACCATGGTCTGGTTGCCTCTATATTAAGATACGGTGTAGTATTTTGGGGGAATTGCAGTGAACGAGAAAGGGTATTCAGAGCCCAAAAATATTGTTTGAGATCAATGACCGGCATACATTCAACAGACAGCTGTATCCCTGTGTTTAAATCCCTAAAATTATTAACCTTTCCATCACTCTATATTCTGGAGGTAGCATTATTTGTTAAAAAGAACCTAAATCTTTTTGAAACAATGACAAATCATTCTTCAAGACCTGAGATCCCAATACAAAGGCCTACTTCATACAGGTAGTTTCAAAACAGCTTTATTAAGAAAGAATATTATGCATATGGGACCAGTTATTTACAATAAAATACCTAATAACATTAAAAATGATACATCTCATTTTTTCAAAAGGAAATTAACGAAACTTCTAGTTGAAAAATGCTATTACACTGTTAGCGAGTTTTTAAATGATAACACCATATGAAATTGTTCAATAATATTTCAATTTATTACGTTTGTTATATTCTAATTTTATATACTAAGACTATTATTTTTCCACTGAATTTGACTTTTAAGAATGTGACATTAGAAACTGAGTACCTTACAATTTTTGATTAATTGAATTTGACTTTTAAGAATATTATTACATTAGAAACTGATTACCTGACAATTTTGATTAATATAGATTTGCAATGCTTATGATTGTTATAGTGCTTAATGTTGCATGCCATACGGTAGAATGTACTGGATCCAATTGTTTTTCTTTTTTACACCATCAAAACTATGTTTTGTTACCTACATTCTTTGCAAATAAATGATTTCTGATTCTGATTGGACCAACCAACTATTGGCCGAGTTGAATTGTGTACAGTAAATAGCTTGTTTTACTGGCAAACATCGAATATTCTGCAGTGTTTTATTGGATTCCCCGTTATAACAAGTTTGTAAAGAAATTTTCACGGTTTTGGGTACCGTTATTGTGTGGAGAAGTCTTTTTAAAGGGTCGATTCGAAATTGTTTTTGTTTGCGCAGAAAACATGGAGTTGGAACAATAGATGGCATGTTTTCTATGAAATTGAACGAAGTTATTTCGTAATAACATAGTGTGCTTTTGAAATACAAGTACAAGTTTGTACGAATACAGAGAATTCCATCGTTGTGCAATTTGAACTAAAGCTTTCTACTCGTATGTTTCTGGAAACGAAACTTGTTTTCAGAAGCAATATTCATAAGTGTTTAAGACTACAGGAAGTTTGAGACTAAATTAGTCTATATTTATGAGTAGGTATTTGATCATGCTAGGTTGTTTTATTTTATTTTATATTCATCCGCGTAGTTCGCGTAGTTACCGCGTAGTTCGTGGGAATACAGGGATAATAAGTAGCCTATGTCACACGGCGATAGTGTAGCTTCCCAACCGTAAAAGAATTTTTGCAATCGGTCCAGTAAGTGTTTAAGTTTATACGTACAAAAATACAAATCTTTCCTCTTTATAATATTAGTATACATATATATATGAGTATAGTACATATATAGAGGAGCTCGTGGCTAAATAATAACAGCCGCACGGGTCGATCTTCAAGGTTATGCAACGCTTGACGAGGTCGGTCCGTGGATGGGTGACCATTTCAACATACCGAGTGTCTTCCGTGCCTCGGGAAGCACGTTAAGCCGTTGATCCCGGCTGTCATTTGAAGATCTTTGACAGTCGTTACGGGTAGTCAGAAGCTTGAGATCTGACACCAGTCTTGCTAAGGGGTATGGTGTTACCCAGTTACTGGGTTGTGGAGGACAGGTAGGCAGTCGCTCCATGTAAAACACTGGTACTCAGATGAATCCGGATAGACTGGAAGCCGACCCCAACAATGATTGGGAAAAGGCTAGGCAGATGATGATATACAGATGAGTATAGATATAGATTATTTAAGCGATGTTTTAGACGGAATCACTAATTCTTCCACAGGACATAGATCATATCGTAATTAGGCAGTATTTTACGACATCCCCTCAGTAAATGAAACTGTGGAAGATGGTATGAAATTCGACCTATTAATTCGAGTTTTCTACCAAGCCTTTGTAAATAGACACAAAAGAGTTTCCGTATTACGCAGATATTGAAGTTATTTGCTATTTACAGACGGAGGGCACCGCAATGATTGAAATCTGCGGCCGAATGATTGGTTTTGTTGAGAAAATAAATAATACCAACGGTTAATAAATAGTTATTTGTTTTAAGTATAAAGTTTAATTAGATTTATATTTAGATTTTACTGCAGAATTGTCGCATCGTTAGCTATCCCAACCAAGTTGGTACTGTTACTGGTACTGACCACAGTAACCCAGTAACAATAGCGATGTTTCCTGGGTAAAAAAATTATAATTCTATTTGGTCCGTCCCTGTATTTTTTTATTGTTTCAAATAAATCAAAATTGACAAAGATAAAGTGTAAAAGATCAGGAGCAGGGGCTTGTGACGTCACTTTGTCAGTATAAAGTGTAGCACGCCGTGACGTCATACCATATTTCAACGCACTGTATCGTCGTGATTTTTTTATTTACGTGGCAAAAGAAAAATACGTGTCCAATATTTTTTGATGATCTAACTGATGAACCAAATTTTTTTTTTTGTCAATATCCCTATTGGATAACAAAATACCTTTGATAAGACGGTTATCAGATATTTGGCATTATGACCATTTGTAATAACTTGCATAGAACGTGATTTTTAATGTGGTCTCATGACTGTAGTCTTCATTGCTGCAAACCATACACCTATGAATATAGCCAGTTTTGGTGACACAATTTTTAAACCAAAAAAAATTTGCTTATTAGATAACCTAGAGAAAGCTTTAAAAAGTTTGATAGCTAAATAAATAAAGCCCGGGTTTTCAGGAATCGTCATGTTTATGATTCCGCGAATACCATATAATTTTAGAGGAGGTATTACCAACTCTATGTTACTTCGGCCTTTAGGTAATATACTCTTAGCTATTTCGATCTCTGCTAATAACTAAGCGATAGTTTTTCTGAAAGAACTTTGACTACCCCCCCGTGCATGTGTAATTTAAAACTTTAGTTAAGAGCACCCTTTGTAAACAAGCATATTACAAATTAGATGATTATATTCAAGATAAGAATGCTTGGAAACATGCTGGTCCTGCTCCATAGGGCAATCTTTGGTGTAGACAAAATCAAATTTGTTAATTTATATTCCCATTCATAGTTATTGTATTCATTGTTTTGTTTTTTTTTTTTTTTTAGACATTGACTCACACACTGTTCCGTTGTTGTTGAATTAGGTATTTTACCTATGTTTGTAATATTTGTAAGTATGTGAGATCCATGTTCCTACTTATCAAATTAATAAATTTTCCTGTTAATGCTTTTTAATACTTTATACCTGTGTGTAGAGCTATTCTGGGTGCATCGTCCTCACATATATTAATGTATGTACGTATGTTAATATTGTAAAACACCAATTTTTTTTTTTTTTTTTCAAGTAAGTATGGAGTTTCTTGTGCGTTCTTCTCCATAACAATCTACTTTCCGAATGCACGGTAGAATCATTTTTATTTTTTTTATTTTTATCTTATTATTTTTTTTTTTTTCCTTTTAATTTTTTTTTTATTACTTTTAATTTTTAATTTTAATTTATGTGACGTTCAAAAGTGCCGTTTATTGGCCTAATTGAATAAATATATTTGACTTTGACTTTGACTTTGTGCCTTGTTGGTCTTACTAGTGGTCGCAAGCACTACTGCTGAGTTTGAGGTTTCGGGCTCCATTCTCGTGTCGGGCATTGTTTTCTGTTGTAACCCGGAGTCTGGACTTGAACCCGGTTGGGAATCCCCCTCCTGGCATAAAATTTTAAGTTATAATATTGTTTCGAGTTTCGACCCCTGGTCTACACCATCTGCAAAAAAATATAGGACGTTATATTTTAATCGGAGTCTACAAAATATTACAATCAATATCGTATATTTGTATCCGATTCTACTTTGATCTCGGTACAAAGGGAGCGGCTCTGTTTGCCCAGCCGCCTATCCGCTCAGCCTGTAAGAACTACTCAGGGTGAATTGATATGATGTTTGTAGAAGGGCCGCCAACCTGTTGCATTTTGTGCACTTTTGTCTTGTTTGTAGAGAAGATTATTTATTTGTGTGTGTTTATTTCTTCTTGTGCGGCTTTATTAATCGTTGAATAGAAGTAAAATTCTTAAAATTAGATTTACTATCCCTTCTAATTAAATAAATTATTATTTATTATAAAAAATAATTATAAATGCGAAGGTTATGTGTCGGTGTAGTTCTGCCCAATTTTTAAGCTTTCACGTTTTTCCTTCTTCAATGTCCAATCTAAATTTATACAAAAAAAAAACAAAATTGTTTCACTGGTTAAGGTGTGATAGCGTTATAATAGACAGACAGACAGATAGACAAAATAACTTTAGCATTTATAATATCAGTATGGATAACAAATTGAAATAACTGTGTAAACACTAACACTACCACCATCTCAGTTGATTTGCATCACAAACCGATATCAATTCGAGCTGATTTTGTTGAAATTCATAAATTGGCGGACAACACAACGCGTCGGTACATGTTTTCTAAGGGCGACTATGTGGCCATTAGATCTGAATTGGACGGTATCAACTGGACTGACCTTTTAAATTCGGAGTCATTGGAAAGTGCTGTTGAAATCTTTTACAATAAATTATACGAACTTAGAGACAAGCACATCCCTCTCAAATGTGTTAAAAAATCAAAGCTTTCTGAGGTTAACCAAACCAATTAATGACAGCAGGTGTGGTGAGGCAAAGAAGAAACTGTGGCTCCTCAAACATCCTCCTCCGACTGACTGTGTTGAGCCTGCAGAAAACCTCCCTGCAGGCTACCAACTTCCATGGCCCACCTGGAAATCTTTAAACCGCCTCCGAAGCCAAGTGGGTCGCTGCAGGCACAACTTAGTTAGATGGGGGTACTCCAATGACCCGCAGTGCGATTGCGGAGCTACGCCCCAAACAATGCCTCACCTCCTATCGTGCAATCTGTGCAACAACACCTGCACCATGAAAGACCTTTATGAGGCAAATGAAAACGCTATTGCCGTGGCTGAATTCTGGTCAAAACATATATAATTGAGGAATCATCGATACGACGAAGAAGAAGAAGAACGTATCCGTTATGGTATAGTTCTGCTCTAATAAAGGTATTAAGGGAAAAATATAAGTATCATCGTAAGTATAAAACGTATGGTAATATCTCTGATTTTCATTCTTTTCCCTATTACGGAGCAGGGCCATTAACTTGGAAAAGACATGCTATGATACATACATGGATAAAATAGAATCATCGATAGTAAAAATCCAAAATATTTCTGGTCTTATATGAAAAGTAAGAGAATTTATAATGCAATTTCTAAGTTCATGACGTCACGGCGAGTAGTGGTGAGGATATCAGCAATTTATTTGCGGCGTACTTCCACTCCACTTTCCAAGAACCTGTGCACGTCCCTAGTACATCTTCGCAGACTTATAGTAGTGTTAGTAGTGATGATAGTGTCGCATTTATCAGTACGTTGCAAATATCTCATTCTAGAGTACTGAAATTGCTCAAGTCCTTGGACCTTTCTAAATCAGGTGGCCCGGATCTCATACCCCCGGAGTTTATAGAAAAAGGTGCTGCTAGTTTGGTAGTCCCATTGTGTATCCTTTACAATCGATCTATTTCTGAGGGTATAGTTCCTAAAATCTGGAAATCGGCATTCATCACCCCTGTTCACAAGAAAGGAAACAAATCTGATGTTACGAACTATCGCCCGATATCTAAGTTATGTCTCTTTTCAAAGATCCTTGAGCGTATAGTGTATAACGATGTTTATGCGGCTATGGAAAGTAACTTCGGGAAGGAACAACATGGCTTCTTTAAAAAGCGATCCACTACGACTAACTTGGTGTTATCGCACGAGTTTATATCGGGTGGAATGGATCGACGTGCGCAGGTGGATGTCATTTATACCGACTACAGCAAGTGCTTCGACCGTATCGACCATCGTCTGCTGCTGGAGAAGTTGCTCAAAGCCGGTATACACGGAGACCTTTATAGATGGTTTTCGTCTTATATTGAGAATCGGAGTCAGGCTGTGGTTCTCCAAAGCAAAGTTAACAGCATAAGGGATTTAGGTATTATACAAGATAGCAAATTACTGTTTGACTAACACATTGACGGTATTGTGGGCAAGGCTTTGAGGGCACTAGGATTTGTAATCAGAGCGTCAGCCTGTTTCCGTTCTCTGAAGCCTATCAAAGTTTTATACTGTTCGTTCGTGCGCAGCCACTTGGAGTATGCATCGCAAGTCTGGAACCCTCAATATGAGATCCTTAAGTCACGCATTGAGGGCATCCAGAAAAAGTTTCTTAGACATCTGGATTATAGGGCGCACCAAGTATCTATAGATTACAGTCACCGTTGTAAGAGGTACTATTTTCTGCCATTAGATCGTAGGCGGCTCATTAATGATGTATGTTTTTTGATTAACATAGCGAATGGCTCGATTGACTGCCCTGAGCTACTAACAAAGTTATCATTTCGCACTAACACTATTGGATTACGTAAAAGGCCGCTTCTAGATGTTTCTTATACCACTACTAAATATAGGCGTAATGCTTTTCTTATAAGAAGCGCTCGAAGTTTCAATGATGTGTCTTCTGAGCACGATGTTGACTTATTTTGCACAAGGATAAGCACAGCAAGGACGCTCTTAGCCAAATATTTTTTTGTGAATAATGCACCAGCTAGTGGTTCTTTGACTAATACGTAGCAACATAAATAATTAAATAAATAGGAATAACCTACTTACTTATGTACACATTGAACTTTAACTGTTCGGCTTGAATTAATCGATATGTTATATATCTGTGGAGGCTTGTTATTAGCAACTTGATAATGTGTTGTAGTTACCTATTATTATTTGTAATTAGACTGTAAGCCTTCTTAAAACTAATAAAATAAAACTCTTTTACTGCTGCAACATAAGAGAACTGTCAACAAGAGAGTAAGAAAAATATATCAATGTTAAATGGTTGACTATACATGTATACAATTTTTTCTCGAATGTACAGTCACGATTAAAAAGATTATGAACAGCTACATTGCGAAAAAAGATATCAAATATCCGACTTTAATCAACTCAATACGAAATACTGGAAAATGCTCGTAAAAAGAACCAATTAGCCACTTTCGTCACTCCGACACGCCTTCCCGTAATCCCCTGTAATTATTTCAAAGCTTATATTTTCCAATTACCTTTTGATACTTTATCCTGAACCTCTAGGAAGTTTTCATCATTTTTCAGAAAGGATTTGATTCTGGACAAAAAAGTAGCATTTACTTAGGTTCTTTTTAAATTGACTTATAATGGGTATTTTGTCAATCCTTTAGGCACCTTCCTTTAGAAATTGCTCACTTTTTATTAGTGATAAAACTAAAAAGAGAGAAATAATAAGTTTTCCACAAAGACATAAACCAACTTCAAAAGCAAAACACAAAAAAGTACAAAATTTCTTTTCGGAAAACAGTCTCGGAAAACTATAAAAACAAGATTTATCAAAAAGACCGACTGCCGGAACAAGACTTATTTTGCACTTTTTATTGTTTTGATTTAGAAGTTTGTTTATTTTTTTATGAAAAAGTATTATTTAAATATCATTTATGTTCAAAATAAAACCTAAATAAGTGTGCATTTTCTTTTGTTGATTAAAATATTTTTTGCAAAATGCAACTGCGTGATAGTTTACATAATTTCAAAATTATAAAACCAAAAAAAGAACATAAAATCTGTGTAACTTCAAAAGAACTTGATGCCTCGTCCATACCTATTTATTTCAACGTGGGTGCGGCAGGGCTATTTTCACAGCGTCATTAAGAATGAAAAATGAAATCTTTTCCCTTTGTTCTGACAATATCACAGACCTCAATATTGATGATTTATTGTTAACTGAGAGAAATATAAAACAAGTCTCGACAATCTCGTGGAGCTGAAGAGTTGGGATCAATGATTAATGGTCCAAGATGTCCGCTAGACACCAGATTGTCAGCCTCACTTAAGTCCCGAGCAATTTGTCTTATAGGAAAATGATAGGAACAATTATATTCAAATTTAAGAACAAAACTATTCCCAAAATAATATAACAGTATCTGAGCTTCATTTCGCTCATTCTTAAAATTAAATCCTGGCCGTTTTTCATATTTTTACAGCATAATCAAGCAATGACTTTGCCCTAAATTCCTCTAACCTCATGATGAAAAAAAAGGAAAAAGAAATTCAAATTCGGAATTTTATCCACGTCTCACCAAATATTTTTTAAACTTTATTATTATTACCAGCACTTCCTTTCCTTTCCTGCCAGCCCTTTGTGTCGGTTATTCTTCTTCTTCTTAGCGTGTCGATGGCAAATATAAAAATTTAAATATTGTGGTCGGCCCAGAATTCAGCCACGGCAACACCATTCGGTGACGCAGTCATAAGGTCTTCGCAAGTACAGGTGACAGGGCATGCTGCGCACTCCTTAAGGTGGGCCATGGTCTGCGGAGATATGCTGCACAAGCACTGAAGACTAGTGCCATCAGAGAACCCCCACCTGTGGAGGTTGTCTTTGCTGCGGCCAACCTGAGTGCGGAGTCTGTTTAGGGTTTTCCATGTCGACCACGGCAGAGTGTGCCCAGGTGGGAGACTCTCCGACGGCCTGATGAAATTTTCAGGAGGCTTGAGTTTCTCTCGCCAAAGGTCGCATCTCGCTGAAGAGGAGTTGCCATCACATAGACCCACGCATCCTAGAAAACTTTTCCGGCTTTTTAGGCGCTGGGGCACTGAGCTGTAATTATGCATTGGGTGGCGAGGGTCGTTTTCTAGTTTCGCCCTCTCTATGCGACTTGCTATAGTCCTGCGAATTTCCGGGGGCGCGATGCCGATAAGTGGATACAGCATTCGTACAGGAGTCGGTTTGAGGCAGCCTGTGGCAATCCGGCACGTCTCATTTAGAGCTGTATCCACTAATTTGGAGTGGGCAGAGCGGCTCCATACTGGACTTGCATATTCACCAGCGGAGAAACAGAGTGCCATGCCAGTCGTTCGCAGGACTTGAGGAGACGCCCCCCATCTGGTGGACGTTAGGCGACGGAGCAAGTTATTCCTTGAATGCACCTTCCATTTGACATTCTCGCAGTTCTTTCTGTAGTTGAGGGACCTGTCCAGAGTAATGCCGAGGTATTTTGGGTGGGAACAATGGAGGATTGGCATCCCCTGCCATGAAATGTTAAGCGTTCGGCCCGCTTGTCTGTTACGTAAATGAAAAGCGCACGACTGTGTTTTTGAGGGATTTGGCTTCAACGCGTTGTCAGCATAGTATTGGCTGAGATTCGAAAGGGCGGTGGAAAGATTAGCCTCAATCTCCTCAAAATCAGTAGCTTGGCAAGTTAATGCTTGGTCGTCAGCGTACAGGAAGCGGGTTGTGTTACAGCTCACCGGTTGGTCGTTGGTGTAGATGTTAAACAGCAGGGGAGCCAGAACGCTACCTTGAGGCAGACCATTCTTTTGGACACGCCATCTACTCCTATCATCCAGAAGGTTTACTTGATATCGTCCGTTACTGAGGAGTTCTCTGAGAATTTTAATGAACTTTGGGTCCTCTGTTAAGTTGGTAACCTTCCATAACAAGCGCCGAATATTAACGGTGTCATAGGCTGCTGACAGGTCTACAAAAACTGCACCCGTCACTTTCCTCGTTTCGAACCCATCCTCGATATGTTGTGTGAGGTTGATGACCTGGCCACAACAAGATTTTCCAGGTCTAAATCCAGCTTGCTCTGGAATAAGTTTTGGGTCGACGATGTCTGTGAGACGAGATAGCAGTAGCCTTTCAAAAAGTTTGTAGGTGTGGCAGAGGAGGGATATAGGGCGGAAGTTTTTTGGGTCATCATGCGGTTTGCCTGGTTTGGGTACAGCAATTATCTTTGATTGCCTCCAAAGACGAGGTATATTTGCTGACTCCAAACAGTGGTTAAAAAGTTGCAGTAACCACGAGACGGATACCGGACCCAAGTGCTTAATTTGTTCCACCGATATATCATCCACCCCAGAGGCCTTACCCCAGCTCAGCTGTCGAATGGCTGAGATGATGTCCGTCAGATTGAATGGGTCACATACAGACTTAGAGGGTGTACAGGGGATTGTAATTTTGGGAGTTCTGCCAAGACGTTTTGCTGGTTTTCCGTTAAGAAGGAGTTGATGAGCCACTTGGTTAGCCGTAACTGAGCTTGGTGAATGAGCTGGTGGTGCTTCACTAGTCAGCTTGCGAATAGTGTTCCAAGCTTTTTTACTATTGTGGGTCATGTCGATGCTGGTGACGGTGTCCATCCATTTTTTCTGGCGTCGCTCACTTATCTGTGCCAGCAATTTTTCTCCAGCTTCAACTGTCTCTTCCGAGAAAGGGTCGTTGTTGTAGAGACGTTCGTAAGCTTGTAGGAGTTCACCGGATTCTTGGGATATGCCTGGAATGTACGAAGTACGACATCCTCGGGGGATACATTTTCGGGATATAGCCGAAACTGCACCCACGAATCTGTCGTAATTTTGTGGGGAAGGCGGGATGTTATGTAGCTCTTCGTCCACAGACTTAGAGAATTGTTCCCAGTCAGCTTTAAGGTAGTTGAATCGGCGTTTGAATGGCATGGACACAGGGCGAACGACGGACTGGACAGTGCAGACGATCGGCCTATGTTGCGTTCGGGGGATTGGGCGACATATAGTCTTTTTGGTCTGGGAGCTAATACTTGAGCTAACAAATATTAAGTCCGGATTGTACCCGCGCTTCCATCTTCCGCTATTGAATGACGCTGGTTGTTTAGGGTCATGGATTAAGGTCAAATCGTGAGCTTCCGCCCAATCCTCAACAGCTTGGCCGTCTGAATTTGTAGAGCTATAGCCCCAGCTGGCACTATGGCTGTTGAAGTCACCAACTACTATTTTTGTGCGCTGAATGTCAGTATCAGGTAATTCCCATTGAAACGGAATGCCGGGGGGTTTATACACCGATGTTACTGTGCAGTTACCAAGGTCTAGAGAGATAATTTCTATGCTGTTTACACTAGAGCATTTTGTAGAAATAACACTTACGCCGGGAGCAACAAACACTGCGTTACCGTGCTTCGGGTGACAGATCTCGGCGACAAGTGACAGTCCAGGAACGTAAGGCCTGCCCTGGGCGGAGTCCCGATGGGTCTCTTGAACACATAGAATGTCACAGTGCGTCTTGCGGGACAAGTCAGAGAGAATTTCTGCTTTGTCCCGAGAGAATCCTTCGATGTTAATCGAGACTACACACAAGGCCGGTTTTGTGAGTGGACTGTTTGGACCCGAGAAAGGCCGAACAGGGCTTATATTTGCCATCGTGGTGAAAGGATTAGCCAATCGACAGAAGTCGACTGCCCAGGGTGCGCCGGACGTAGCAGAAGGTCGGAAAGTACGTCACTCGGGGAGGCTCCTTAAATGACCTTCTTTCAGCGCAAACTCTTCGCAATCCGCGGCCAATTTCGTCCATTGTTCCCGAACCTCCCCATCCCTTCTAACGATGACACGATTAAAATTGTTTAAATGTCTCACATTCTTTTCCCTTACCTGTACCAGTAACTCGTTACCCAACCTTCCCCTCGTAGGTACTTTATTTTTCGGATATTGATGGGATTTTAGGGGCGGAGATATTTTATTTTTCGTATAATACCCGAGTGGGTTTATTTACGAGTATTTTGTAACATAGCGTTTCTATAACATTTAAATGTTTTAGACGTGTGCCATGTTTATTTTTGGCTATTAGGATCTGTTTTTCTCTTTTTCAAGTAGCACCATCAGCGAACTATTTTTATGCAGTTTAAGAATAATTGTATCGAATATTTCATTGCAGCTATTGATCGCTATGGAGATAGGTAAGTACCAATGTAATATAACGAGATATTTATTTATAATTTATAGAACAATTATTATGAATGGACTTTTCTTATTCACTCTACAGTTATGAATAGAAAAATACATAAAAGAAAATTAAATTACTCAATAAGGTAAACCCACTTGTAAAAATAACGACGTGGTTATAATATAAATATAATTAAGACTATTGTTGAACTTTAATAAGAATCCTTTGCAATATTGAGTAAGTCCCAAGAAAGAAGCATTGTTAAAAGTTTTAATTTGGACCTCTTGTATCTTGTTGCTATTCTTATTATATAGGTACGTAAGTTATTGAAAATAATTACGTAATATATTCTTCCTTTCTTCCTATACGTTTCCTTTTAGCCTCAAATTGGATCTTTTGATAAGTTTTAAGGGTACTTTTGAAAAGAGGAAATTTTCAGGGTACTTGAAGCTGAAAACTTATGAAAAGTTTAAAACAAAAAAGAGACTTACAAAGGCAACTAAAATATTATAATTACAAAGCCTGATTTTCTTCGAACTCTTTTTTTGTCGCGGTAATTCAAATCTTTCCTCTTTTGCTTTTAAACCAACAACAATTGTTTATTTCATACTTATTAGATTTCTCATTTCCTGCCACAAATTATGTTTTTCTTTGGTTCTAAAGTTGGTACGAGATATTATCATCATCATGATTTCAGCCAAAAGACGTCCACTGTTGGACATAGGCCTCCCCCAAGAGTCACTACACTGATCAGTCCTGTGCGTTTCGCGTATGTGTGGTATGAGATATGTGAGAAGTTATTTCAATTTGTATAAGCCAATCAGAATGGTTAGTAGCGAGGGCATTATGGCCACAAGCTAATCATAAAAATACCTTTTCACTGACAAGAGTTTATGCATCATGAATCAAAACTGGTACGTAATGCCGCATCTTCGTACCTTCGTACGTTGTCATTTTTAGTTAGTAATCAAGTTCAGATATTTATGTACTCTTAATTTTACCTGACTACGGAGTCACAAAGTGTTTGTTGATCGGTATGTAAGTTGTAAGTATGTATGTATGCATTATGTTCATTTGTTCCCTCAGGCTCTGCAAAATCCCCAAAATACTTTAAATAAAAAATAAGTTTAAAAGTAAAACCTGACTACTGAAAAATCACGCTCTAAAAAGTATAAAACAAGAAAATATTCTCATCTCAAATTGTTATGGACAAACTATTCGATATGTTTTGGGTATTAAAAAGTATTTTGTAATATTATAGGTGACCCGTTGGTCTCCTGGTCACAAGCACAATAACTCAGCGTGGGGTGATTGGTTCGATTTCCAGGTCCGGCAGTGTCATTGGGATTTTCCATTTGGTTTTTTTCAGCAGCAGCCCGGAGTATGGTTGGCGGTGGTATGAAACCGCATGCCTCAGAATAGTCGATGGTCCTACGCCGTCCACCTCGGTCGTGTCGGACTGTCGTCCCACATGACTTTGAGATTGCATACATCTGTGATTGTACACACATTTACGCAAGATAATATCTCTTGCGTACTTTGCTATATCCGTTGAGATTAGGCAGTGTAGCCGAAATTCCGTAGCTGGCAAGAAGTTCTCATATGATATGCATGCTACTGTAAAAGCCCTACGGTAAAATCTAGGATTTACCGGTAAAACCTAAGATTACCAAGTCTTACTGGTAAAAGGTTGAAATGATCTATGATAATCGCTATATCGGGCTTTTACTAACAATCATATTAGTCTGACTGACTTATTGATTCGATTTACTTATTCATTCATTAACAGTTCATCTTTCTTTTTTTTTTCAGGTGAGGATGTGGTCACCTCTGGTGTCAGTATTAATTAAGCCACCTCTGGAAACCCACAGGCCTCTGACTTGGCTATTTCAGACTTACGTTAACTATATACCTCCAGGTTTCCTCACGATGTTTCCTTCACCGTTGTCTGTGATATCCTAGATAAACTTTGAAAGTAGTTTGAACCCATGACTTCAACCCAAGAGGCGAGGTCTTAGCCACCACGACGACCATTAACAGAAAAATATTAACATGATCTTAAAATATTTTCGATATTTTTTAACAGGAAATGTTTTAAAATCATGTAGGTATTTTACAAATGTTATACTTACTTTATTATGTGTCACAGACATTAGAATTATTCAACATTTACAATTCTCCGAAGAAACTCCTAAGATTTACCGCGATTAAACACAAGGCTTATCAGGCATGGGTCGACGCTCGAACACGCAAGGCTAATGACGTGAATCAGAAGAAGAGAGCCTTCAACAGGGCTGCCAAGTCCTGCAAAAAGGTGATGCGAAGAGCACGGTTTAACCACATTAGCAGAATTGGGCACAAACTAGCTTCATACCCAGCGGGTAGCAAAGCGTTTTGGTCCCTGGCTAAGTCGGTCGAATCAAACTTCTGTCGCCCCTCACTACCACCACTGCTGAAACCTGATGGGTCATTGGCCCACTCCGCTGAGGAGAAGGCAAACTTATTTGCCCGCCTTTTTGCGGAATCATCGCATCTGAATTCTGATGGCGCGCAGCCTCCTCCTTCTCCTGATGGATGTGTGACGAGTATGTCGGATATTCGCATTCATCAAAAGGACGTGCGTAGGGTGCTGCGTAGCCTTGATGTGAACAAAGCGAGTGGCCCCGACGGGATACCAGCAATTGTGCTTAAAACCTGTGCGCCTGAATTGTCTCCGATCTTGACTCGCCTGTATCGCCTTTCGATAGAGACTGGAAAAGTACCGAAGGCTTGGAAGCAAGCCAACGTACAGCCTGTGCCCAAGAAGGGCAGTCGAGCTGAACCGGCAAACTACAGACCCATCTCAGTAACGTCTATCCTTTGTAAAAGTATGGAACGTGTGCTTAACGGAAAGCTCCTGGCATACCTAGAAGCAAACGACATTCTCAGTGACCGCCAATACGGCTTCCGCCGAAATCGGTCCACTGGGGATCTTCTAGCGTATGCCATTCACATCTGGAGTGAGGCCATCGAGAAACACGGGGAAGCGCTAGCCGTCTCCCTTGACATCTCGAAGGCTTTCGACAGGGTCTGGCACGAAAGCCTCATTGGTAAGCTTCCCACCTTCGGACTGCCTAGTGGTCTGTGTAATTGGATTGCGGACTTCCTGAGGGATCGATCCATCCGAGTGGTTATCGATGGTTGCTCGTCCGGTCAGTTAGATATCAACGCCGGAGTCCCTCAGGGGTCAGTGCTCTCGGCAACATTATTCTTGCTGCACATTAATGATCTGCTAAAACCCGGCACCTTTGGGTACGCAGATGACAGCACTGTTGCTGAGAGTTACGTGTCCGACGCACGAACTACTGGGCCTCAGATTCGGTCTCTCCGGGAGGCCATGGTCGAACGCTTGAATCTGTCATTGAAGGCGGTCTCCGAATGGGGTGATGCCAATCTGGTCAGTTTCAATGCTACTAAGACCCAGGCGTGTCTTTTTTCCGCTAAGAAGAGCCAATTCCACCCGGCTCCATCTTTCCGTGGTGTAACCGTGCCGTTAACGGACCATCTCGAACTTCTTGGTATTACGTTGACATCAACCCTTAATTTTGGCCCATTCATAGAGGCGAAAGCTCAGTTGGCTGCAAAAAAGTTGGGGATTCTTGCAAAGGTGAGACGGTACTTCACACCTGAACAGCTGCTTAACTTGTATAAAGCGCAAGTTCAATCGTGCATGGAGTACTGCTCTCACCTCTGGGATGGATCTGCCAAATACCAGCTTGATGCACTTGAGTCGATTGACAGACGGGCCAAGAGGCATATTGGCAATGATGCACTGGTCGCGTCAAAGCTCCAGAGCCTCGAACATCGACGCCGAGTTGCCAGCCTGTCGGTTTTTTTATCGGTTACATTTCGGGGAGTGTGCGACGGAACTGCACAATTTGATTCCGCCTAGCCCTTTCCATCATCGGACTACAAGACGTACGGCCATGCGCCATCGGTACATGGTGGACATCCCACCCATACGCACAAAGCGTTTTGCTAATACTTTCATTGTGCGCACAGCTAAGGAGTGGAATTCCCTTCCGGAGTCTTTGTTGCCTGATAGCTACAACCTTGGAGTCTTTAAGTCAAGAGTGAATAGGTTTCTTCTAGGCAAGCGTGCTTCACCGTAGGCCACATCATCGCTTACCATCAGGCGAGGTAGTGGTCAAACGCGAGCCTATCGATAATAAAAAAAAAAAAACCCCGTGATTGCTAGTAAAAGCCCGAAATTTGTGATTATCTTAGATCATATCGGACTTTTACCAGTAAGTCTTGTACAGTAAATATTTACCGGTAAATCCTAGGTTTAGGATACGCCCAAACTACGGTATAGTTTAAGCTTTTACAGTAAAGCAAGAAAGAAGAAAGAAAAGTGTTTATTTGTCACAAAACGACATACATACAATATAAGAACATACTTATGCTAAGCCCTTAAAATAGTTTTAGTAACACTTAAATTAAGTTAGTAAAGACGAGAAATAAATCAAACAATAATTACATATCTATATCTATAAAAGCGAAAGGTGACTGACTGACTGACTGATCAATCAACGCACAGCCAAAACTGCTTAGCCTAGAAGCATGAAATTTGGCAGAAAGGATCCTCAAGTGACGTAAGTGTGCACTAAGAAAGGATTTTTGGAAATTCTACCCAAAAGGGGGTTGAAAGTTTGTATGAATAATCTAATTCCTTTGACCAAAATTCTTGAAACTTAGCACAAATAGTATTCTAAGTAAATTATAAAGATTGACATTATTAGTTTTTCAAAACTACCCCAAAATGATGATTCAGGGGGTGTTGAAGTTTGTATGGAAAAATATGATTTCTTGGGTCAATAAACTTAAAACTTGCCACAAATACTAACCTAAATGAATAATAAAGGTTGCTTGTATTATTTTTTGAAACTACCCCCAAAAGACGATTTAGGGGTGTTAAAGTTTTTTTGAAGAATTATATTACTTCAGTTAATAAACTTAAAACATGATATAAATACCAATCTAAATAATCAATACAGGCTTCAATTGTTAGTTTTTCGAAACTACCCCCATAAGATGATTTAAGGGATGTTATTTTTTTTGAAGAATCTGATTTCTTGGGTGAATAAACATGAAACTTGATATAAATACCATCCTAAATAAACAATAAAGGTTGTCATCATTAGTTGTTTGCAACTACCCCCATAATACGATTTAGGAGGTATTACAGGGTTTTTGAAAAATCTGATTTCTTTTGTCAATAAACTTGAAAATTGCCACAAATACCAACCTAAATGAATAATAAAGGTTGATATTATTAAATATTGAAACTACCCCCAAAAGATGATTTAGGGGATGTAATTTTTATTGAAGAATCTGATTTTTTGGGTGAATAAACATGAAACTTGATATAAATAGCATCCTAAATAAACAATAAAATTTGTCATTATAAGTTTTTTGCAACAACCCCCAAAATACGATTTTAGATGTATTACAGTATTTTTGAAAAATCAGATTTCTTGGGTCAATTAACTTGAAACTTGCCACAAATACTAACCTAAATGAATAATAAAGGTTGCTACTATTATATTTTGAAACTACCCCCAAAAGCCGATATAGGGATGTTAAAGTTTTTTTGAAGAATCTGATTTTTTGGGTGAAGAAACACGAAACTTGACATAAATACCAACCTATATAAACAATAAAGGTTTTCATTATTAGTTTTTCAAAACTTCCCTTAAAATACGATATCGGGGTGGTAAAGATTTTTGATTACTTTTACTGCACATAGCTTCTTTTTATGATGTAGGGGAGCACTTAGGAGGGATTTTTGGCAATTCAGCTTTTTAAGGGGTTAAAAGGGAGACATTTATTTGTATGAAACATCTTATTAGTGTCGCGTAATTTACGCTGTATTAGATTTTTGTGATGTGTCGCGTAATTTACGCAGCATTCGTTTTCACACTAAAGTAATTTTTGGTCCACCCGAAATTATGCGTCTCAAAAAACCGACCAGTCTTCTGCTCCTTATATCTTCTATACATAAGAAATGATTTGTCTTGAATGACTGACTGACGGATCAACGCACAGCCTAAACCGCTAACCGTAGAGACCTGGAACTTGGAGAGTATGTTTTTTGTATGACGTAGGCATCCGATAAGAAAGAATTTCCCGAAATTCTTCACCTAAGGGGGAGAAAAAGGGGGACAAAGTTTGTATGAAAAATCTAATTCCTTCGGCTAATATTCTTGAAACAGGGCACAAATAGTAATCTAAGTACATAATAAAGGTTGACCTTATCAGTTTTTTGAAACTACCCCCACAAGTCGATTTGAAACATTGCAAAAATACTAACTCAAATAAATAATAAAGGTTGTCATTATTAGTTTTTCGAACTACCCCTAAAAAAATATTTAGGGGGTGTTAAAGTTTTTTTGAATAATCTTATTACTTGGGGTAATAAACTTGAAACTTGGCGTAAATACCAAACTAAGTAAGCAATAAAAGTTGTTATTATTAGTTTTCAAAACTATCTCCAAAAGACTCTTGAGTTATTTAACTTTAAACTTGACATTAATACCAACCTAAGTAAACAATACAGGTTGAAATTCTTAGTTTTTTTTCAAACTAACCCCAAAAGACGATTTAGGGGGTGTTAAGGTTTTTTGATGAATCTTATTTCTTAAGTTAATAAATTTGACATAAATATCAACTTAAGTAAACAATAAAGGTTGTCATTATAAGTTTTTAGAAACAACCCTCAAAAGTCGATTTAGGGGGAGTTAATTTTTTATGAAAAATCTTATTTATTGGGTTAATAAACTTGATACTTGACATAAATACCAACCTAAACAAATTTTTGCATCCACCGGACTCCCGCAGCCTTGAGCAGGTCGGACTTCTTCGCCACTGAACTGTCAAGCTTTAAGGGGGTGAAAAGGAGGAAATTTGTTTGTATGAACAATCTCATTCCGTGGAGGTAAATTAAATAATCAAAATTTACATAATAAGTTTTTAAAACTACCTCCCCCCTGATAGGGTTAAGTGATGTTAGTTTTTTCGAGGCATCTTACAGAGCAATCTAACATAAAAAAAAATTAAAGAGAAAAAGGGTATATTAAGTTATAAGGGGCGGATTTTACTTTGTAGCGGTAACCTAAAATGTATTATTCTTTAAGTCAAATAACGAATCGTCCCAAACCTATTAACCATAGAACTTTACGTAACCACATTTTTATTTGGTTTAATAACAGCTTATTTTTGGTTGCCATCACACGAACGAAGTCGCGGGCGGAGTTAATATTATAAATGTGAAATTAACTCTGTCTGTCTCTCTGTCTACCTTTTCACGCTTAAACCGCTGAACCGATTTAGAGGCATTTTGGTTCGGAGATATTTTGAGACCCTGGGCAGGATATAGGATAGTTTTAATCCCGGAAATCATACTTAAGGTGGTGGAAAGAGGGGTAGAAGTTTGTATCGAAAACCTACAATATTATGCCGCGATATAAAAAATAAGCTATTCGAATTACTAATGCTTCGCGGACGAAGTCGCGGGCAACAGCTAGTACTACCTATATTTTTCAAACACAGTTAACCAAATAGGTCAAATAAAATGAAGCGAAAAATTTGAATAGTCACATTTTGCCTATAAAATGTTTTAAATAAAGTCTCGAATTTGGGTGCAATGGTGCGTCTACTTCGTTCCACAAAATGTAGGTTAAATATTTCACTACATTTGGAGAGGCAAATAATGATGTTGCATTTGAAATTTATTCTGAAATCAGATCAGCATTTTAGTCCTTATAACTCTATGCCAAAGATTTTTATTTCGTTCCTTTAAAAATGTAGTGTTTTCCGAAACATACCAGCCAGTCTCATTAAGACGACACTAATTACCAAACCTGAGCTTTATACACTAGCAATAGAGTTGATTTTCCCTAAGCCAGATGCAGTATAGCATTATCGAAAATATCGTTTTACTAACAAACTAGGAGCTCGTGAAATTATTAGACAAGGCAGACATCGACAGTCCATTAATTAAATCGGGGCGGAATTCCGCTGTAATTAATGAAAGCCCATTTGAGTACGGTTTCAACGATGCTTCGGAGAACTGAGAAGCGTGATCAAATCGAATGCTGTGAAAGGTAAGATAGCGATACTCTGAAGGAGGAGCAGTGGAGGCCCAGTGGTAACGTCCGCGACTTACAAGTTCTAGGTTGTGGGTTTCGAACCCTGGCAGGCGCTTTACTTTGTTTAAATGATTTCATCACCACTGCTCTCAATACTGTGAAGGAAACCGGCATGTCTTAGAACCGAAAATTCGAAGACATGTGACATCCACCAACCCGCACTGGGCCCGCGTGGTGGATTACGGCAATGGGCCGTTATCCACCACGGAATGCCCTCTCACAGAGAGGAGGCCTGCACGCACAACGGACCAAATGGGAGACTAAGTGCGGCACAGAGGGTCCTTCTATCCTATCCTACTCTAGAGGATGACGTAAATATAACATGCAACGTTCCAGCTGTTATGTGTTCTGTATAATATTTAAGTAGGAACGTATGTTTGTTTTTCCAGTTTGCTGTATGTTTATTATTGCATAACTTCTCAGTATTTTGCCGGTGTGACAAGCCCACCACACTATACCCAACCACTACAACTACTGAGTGCCAGAATCAACAATGGCGACAACCAGAAAAGCGCCGCGCAATTGAAGCTGGACGAGTCCCTTGGAAACGAGTCAACTGTACTGGATCCCGCAACGAAATTAATCATAGAATAACTACGGCGGAGTTAGAAAAAAACCGGTATTAGATACAGAATCATAATTAATTTATTACTGATAAAATAAGGAGGCATAAACGCTTAGCATCAGAGGCACCTCTCCCTCATACACGTATTCAAAATAGCGACACTATGAGAAATTCTAATCACCAAAATCGATTAAGCGGTGTTGTATAGTACACGCTATACAGTGTAATCGCGGCTTCCGCTCGTGGCCAAATTTCATGTAAGCTGCATTAGACGGATCGTGGGTCTTGGCCTCGTGGCACACCGAACTGATGTGGTGATAACTATTGGGCGTTTTATCACACCGTGCCGTAACACGTTGAACCTGTCCTGTTCATATTTATTGAACAGTAGCTTAAGCTGGCATGAATGTGAAAGTATGGTCTTACTCCTCAATGACGAAACCGATTTGGATGAATGGGCATGGCGCACTGGTAGATCATGTCCTTGATTGGGACATAAAATCTTTAGATATCCCAGGGGATTACACCTTGGGATAAATTCCGACTTTCAATGAGGTGAAAGTGCCAGCATGAGCTAATTCAATATATATATTATATATATATATATCACACAAAGGTGTTGAAGAAAAGGCAAGGCAGACTTTTATGACATATATGACACATTATTAACCTGAATCTTTCCTAAAGGTCAATAAGTTTTATGAACGGCTGTGTAGCGTACTGTACCTATTGATAACGCAGACAAGTATTGTAACTATGCTAATAAACAGAATTGAACTTTGACAAACCATTATCGATGAACGTTTAATCGACAGAACAAAAACAATCCAACAGCCTACACTAGGTACTTCGACAAACAAAAATGGGCGTACTACATTTTAAAATAAAACATCAATTTAAGAAGTATAATTAATCCAACTCAATCACCCTTGTGATCAGGAGCAAAGGCCGTTTTGTTAAAGGCTTAGCGATCGGATCAATTCCCGTTTGTAAGGACATATCAATTATGTGCTTAAAATACTTCGTGTTAAGCTTATTCGCTTTAGATACCTTTTCCTTTAAGACTGGAAGATAAAGGTTCGTTATTGAGTTCGGCTGGTAAAGGTTTTTTTTTGGTTTGGTGTCCTAATTCTATCAAAAGGGTAGGGTAACATCCTGGCTTCCTCGTTATGCTTTTAGCTTAGTTAGTAACTTAGTTACTTACCGACTTATTAACCCTAGTGAACACAAAAAATTGAGAATTAACCCTAGTGAACACAAAAAATTGAGAACATTTTTTTCAATAGAATGGAATTTTTAACTCAACTAATGAAATATCGCCCTTACAGCACATATATTTGATTTTTCAATATTGGTAAACTAATGCTCTTATTATATTTTCTACTAAAATTTATAAAGCAGATATATTTCTTAACAAAGAAATCAATCCAATTACCTATTAATTTTTCAATATTTCTCAATCTTATCAGCAAAGTTTTTTTTTTTCTTTTTTTTTTCCTCCTGTGGCAACACTACAGCTAACAGCTGATTTGAATTTGTCCTAATAATTTTAATTTTAAATATTAGATTTCATTAATAATAAGGCCTATTTCCAATTTATTAACTAGTTTTAAAGTGTAATTAAGTGTTTGGTGTTGAATTTAGGCACTAAGTGCAAAATAAGTGTAAAAATTTCATTGTGTTTCGTTGACAGTTACCGGCTCAAGTGAATGTTGTTTTTCATCTCGGTACCTGGTGCAATACTGTATATTTTTACTTGATATAGGATTGTTTGCATTTTAATATTTGCCTACAATTAATTGGATCACTTTTATTACGATTACAAGTTGATGCCAATGACCTGTAAAACGTAAACATAACCTTAATTAGTTTGGTAACAGAGCTTCTTTCTTAACGATCTAAATTTCATTTTCCGTTCAACTAATCATCTGTTACTTATTCCACTACTCTTTTCCAACCTCTTCTTTCTTCTCTTTAATCATGATCATGACTCGCAGCGCGCGGGCTCGCCTAGAAGAGACCAAACTCAGTCAGGCTTTGAGCGAATTAAAGGCGTCTCAGGAGCTTTGTGACCAACTGATTAGGGAAAAGGATGAAAACGAAATAGAGTTCCTTAGTGTCCTTGACAGGAATAGCAAACTGAAAACAGAAATGGCTCAGTTATATATTCAACACACTGATGCCGTAGCAGCCCGGGACAGGCTCCAAGTTGTTGTGGACGGGTTCAGCCAGTGTAGCAATGAGTATGAACAAGCTCTTAGTCACAATTTTTTATTACAACAGCAGCTACATGAGGCTCAAAGTCAGATTGAACAACTTGAAACTACAAATTTAAACATCACTGCCTCGTTGAATCAAAGTCTATTCAATGAATTGGTGCCTGTTGCCCCATCAATGGTTACTGCAATAAACCCCTCTTACACAATAGATTTAACAGGTCATGATGATTCAAAATCAATTAAATCATTGAGGGTAGTTACTAGTCAAAATAAAATAAAAAAGTACATTAAAATTAACAAATACATAGTTAAAACCAAGAAAATGGTCAAAAAACAAAGGTTCTTCATCAAAAATGTAAAACTTAATAGAGAAAAATTGCATCTACTTAAACAGTTAGATATGTATTCATATAACTTAGAAAAAAGTACTAGGAAACACCAAACTGACACAGAAGACTTGCAGTATGAACTTGACCTACTACAGGAGAAACTTAGTTCTATGACCATCAAGTATACAGCCTCTGAAAACCAAATGAGGGAATATGTATTGGCAATGAATGAGCTGGTGAGCTCACAAACCAACAAATGTGATCAGTGTCAACCACCATCTGTTGAACCCACGCCGGACCATTCATTGACAATATGTGATGCCACCATACCGCAGTCTAGTGCTAGTTTGCCATTAGAAATTACTAACTGTTTGCCTAAAAATAATGTAAATACAGAAATAGTATTATTTTGTGATGAAATTGGAAAGGATCTAGGCCATTTGTTGACAAATAAAAATCCAGGACACTCAATTATGAACTACTGTATGCCTGGTTGTTCTTTATTTGACATAATGAAAAAAGTTATTAAATGTCATTTTAACCAGGATACTACATTATTAATATTTATTGGTAATAGGGGTAATGTGAACAAAGGAGAATTACTCCAACATTATAGATCTTTGTGCGACCTTAGTTTAAAACAAATTGTGATGTTCACTTTCCCATACAGCCAAAGTTTGCCACAGGAAGAAAACAATCTTAGATTTGAATTGAATAGGACATTACATAATTTAACTTATAGTAGTAATTTATTCCATTTAATTGACACTAACAATCATGTTGGTAATCACTTTTATTTGACAAAAGATATTTTTTTTACGGATAGGTACTTTCTTTCAAAGTATTATAAAAGACAGATAGCTGTGTCGCTATCATATTATTTTTCTATTACAGCCAAGAATTTGGCTAAACAACTTGTTTCTATTGAACAATGCCAAGAAATGTTATGTAATTCAGACAATAATTTGGTATCAGTAATTGATATTGATAATAATTTAAATTACAAATTAGGACAATAGAGTCAACCTCTTGCAAAATTTTACAAAATGAGAATTGCAAAATAAAATCAAATAAAAGTTTTAATTCAGTAAATAGTATTAACCTGGTCATCAAAATATTCAAGGCTTTATGAACAAAGATTTAGAAGTAGAATTGTTTATGAATTTTAACAGTATTGATATTCTTTGTATAACAGAACATTGGCTTAAAAGCCACCAGTTATTGTTCAATTTTAATAATCACCAGGTTGGTAGTTCATTCAGCAGAGTTAATGCTATACATGGTGGCTCCTTGATTTTAGTAAGTAACCAGCTTAAATTTAAAGACCGTAAGGATATTGTGAGCCTATCTGTTGAGCGGACAGTTGAAATAGCTTGTATAGAATTGGAGCAGTTTATTGTATTAAGTGTATACAGACCCCCTTCAGGATTGTATGACTGCTTTGAAAAGGTAATGGATGAAGTGTTACACAAGATTTGTAACACTAATAAATCCATTATAACTTGTGGTGATTTTAATGTTAATTTGTTGGAAAACTCAGGTTCTTGTAGTAAAATAATAAGTCTGTTTCAGTCCTAAAATCTTGTAAACCTATTTTTGGAGCCCACAAGAATAACCCCTACTAGTGCCACATGCTTAGATAATATTTATACTAATGTTGTACCAGTCCACAAAGAAATTATAAATTTACTAGATTCTGATCATTGCGGGCAGAGGATTACTATACCAATCCAAAACAACAAAGTGGCTAAAAAGGATATCACTGTTAACCCCAAAACTGCAAGTCGCTTGAAAGCTTTTAAAGTTAAACTCATTGATAAATTACCAATTTTGCCAATTCATGCTGAACCTAATCATCAATATGATGATTTTTTTAGTATATACTGTAAATAATTTAATTCCACCTTTATTCCCAAGACAATCTCCGTTAATGGTAATGCATCATTCAGTGATTGGGCTACCATTGGTATTCATAAAAGTAGAACACGGCTTTATGAGCTGTACGATGAAAGGACTTATGTAAACACTGCTGAATTTAATTTATATGTTAGAAATTATTCAAAATTATTTAAAAAAGTTTGTTTTTTCGCCAAGTCGCGTTATTTGAGTTCGAAGATTAAAAACAGTAGTAATGTTATTAAAACGACTTGGAATATTATTAATAGTGAAACGGGAGGATCTGGTAACCGAAATATTGACTACAGCCTGTCTATTAATGACAACATCATAAAATCAGACTCACAAGTCGCACTGGCCTTTGAAAATTTCTTTTCAGATATTCCCGTTTCTACTACTAAATCCTTAAACTCATCACCTTCTGTTGCTGAGTCTTTGCTAAAAGAAAATGTTAATGTTTGCGATTCGGAATTTATTTTTGAACATATTACTTGTAGAGACATAATTAAAACCTTTCACATATTAAATGTTAAAAAGACTGCTGATCTGTGGGGTCATTCTGTTGAAGTCGCCAAGTCTATTATTGATATTGTCGCACCTAGTTTAGCTATTATCTTTAATAATTGTATCGACTGTGGGGAGTTTCTTGACCTAATGAAAAATAGTAAAATAATACCTTTGTTTAAATCAGGTAGTACATCAGACCCTACAAATTATAGACCTATTTCAGTACTACCTACTTTTAGTAAAATATTTGAGAAATTAATTTTAGAGCAATTGCAAAGATTTTTTAATAAACATAAATTATTACATAGCAAACAGTTCGGTTTTACAAGGGGTCGTTCAACTACTGATGCCGGGTGTTGAGTTTTTGGGACATATTTATAATGCATGGGAGGATAAGTGCGATGCCTTGGGCATCTTTTGTGATTTGTCCAAGGCATTTGATTGTGTTTTTCATGAAACCCTAATCAGGAAACTTCGCCACTACGGGATCCGGAACAGCGCTCTGGATCTTCTTACTTCATACTTGAGTAATAGGATTCAGAGCGTTGACGTTAATGAAAAAAGATCTGCTGGATCTATAGTAGCAATGGGAGTCCCGCAGGGCTCGATTCTTGGTCCTTTCTTGTTTCTTATTTATATTAATGATTTGCCTTACCTCATAAAGGATAACCATAATATAGTGTTGTTTGCGGATGATACTTCACTTTTGTTTAAACTTAAACGTCAGCAGCTGGTTACTGACGATGTAAATAGCGCGATCTCAAAAGTAGTTCACTGGTTCAATGTTAACAATTTACTTCTTAATGAAAAAAAAACGAAATGCATTAAGTTTACCCTACCTCACGTTAGGCAGGTGAAAACTGACGTGCTGATAAAGGGCGAAGAATTGAATCCTGAAAATAGCACAGTATTCTTAGGTTTAACTTTGGATGCTAAGCTTCAGTGGGGCCCACATATAGATAAAATGTCAAAGAAGTTAAGCTCCGCAGCATATGCTGTTAGAAAAATTCGTAATTTAACGGACATAGAGACAGCCCGTTTAGTATACTTTAGCTATTTTCATAGTGTAATGTCGTACGGTATTCTGTTGTGGGGAAATGCTGCCGACATCCAGACTATCTTTGTTTTGCAGAAAAGAGCTGTTCGATCAATTTATAAATTAAGCCCGAGACACTCTCTCAGAGAGAAATTTAAGGAGATTAATGTAATGACTGTGCCTTCTCAGTATATTTATGAAAATCTTTTATATGCCCATAAAAATATAAAATTGTTTAAAAAATACAGTGATATCCATAATATAAATACTAGGAACAAACACAAATTTGTAATACCTACAACAAGGCTCAAGAAAATAGGTGGCTCGTTTAGATGTCAATGTGTGCGCTTTTATAATATGCTTCCAAGCCACGTACAAAATCTAAGTCTTAATAAATTTAAATCATTCATTAAACGTAAGTTGTGCCAAAAAGCGTTTTATAGCATTAAAGATTACGTTGAGGATAAAACGGCTTGGGAGTGAGCTGCTCCAATTAATTTAGTTTTTTTGTTTAAATATTTTGCACCATGAATTTTTTTTTTTTTTTTTTTCTTGCAACGACAAGAATATTTACTTTTTAAAGTATTATATTATTTTATTTTATTTATTGTGAATGTGAAGACTATGTGGATCATTATTTTGTTTTTTAATTTATCTTAGTTTTTAATCATGGTCTGGCAGTTTGAGTAGTTTATGCGGCCTACCCGAATGTCCTTTCTTTGGTATTGTTCGTCGAATCGTTGAGCTCCTTAAATTCTGAGTTGAGCTGCTCGGTTATTGACAAATGCGTGCACTGACTGGACAGGTCCACTCAATCTGGCTGGTTCTTTCCTCAAAAGACCATTTCAGACATCAGTCTACATGGTCTTCACATGATCGAACCAAGATTTTGTCAGGACTTTAAAAGAGACTGTGACCTCTGAGTTTGTTTCGGCCTTTCTTCTCAGAGTAGTCAGATATGAAACGCCGACCTCATCTAGTTTTAAAAAAAAAATATGTTAGACATGTAAAAGCGTTTGTACAAACCAACTTACAGAAATAAAATCATTTATCATTTATCATTTAAGTTGAAGGTGTCCTTAATACTCAGCAGTAATAAGGGCGAGGTGACTTTTATAGTCTTGTGAATTAAGGAACATTGATGAAATCTATTTTTGGCTTGCTCTCTGAATTTCGAAGCTGTTCTTAACTTAAATTTAATCAAAATCAAATAAATGAAATGATTTTTGTGTTCGGAAAGTTGGACATTTCGATTACTTCGACAAACGTTTGTACTCGTAGAAGAGGATATTGTTTTATCCATTTGTTAGATTACGGAGACGTAAAAGCCATCATGACAAGGATACGCCCCATTGTCCCAAAAAATAAAATGAAAACAACACTCCGCGACACACATCTCGGTTCAAAGCCAACTGGGCAACTTTTATTGGTTTTATTCCAACTACCACCCAACTTTTCTGTTTCACATATCTATTGGACCAACCAACTATTGGCCGAGTTGAATTGTGTACAGTAAATAGCTTGTTTTACTGGCAAACATCGAATATTCTGCAGTGTTTTATTGGATTCCCCGTTATAACAAGTTTGTAAAGAAATTTTCACGGTTTTGGGTACCGTTATTGTGTGGAGAAGTCTTTTTAAAGGGTCGATGTGAAATGGTTTTTGTTTGCGCAGAAAACATGGAGTTGAAACAATAGATGGCATGTTTTCTATGAAATTGAACGAAGTTATTTCGTAATAACATAGTGTGCTTTTGAAATACAAGTACAAGTTTGTACGAATACAGAGAATTCCATTGTTGTGCAATTTGAACTAAAGCTTTCTACTCGTAAGTTTCTGGAAACGAAACTTGTTTTCAGAAGCAATATTCATAAGTGTTTAAGACTACAGGCAGTTTGAGACTAAATTAGTCTATATTTATGAGTAGGTATTTGATCATGCTAGGTTGTTTTATTTTATTGTGGGAATACAGGGATAATAAGTAGCCTATGTCACACGGGGATAGTGTAGCTTCCCAACCGTAAAAGAATTTTTGCAATCGGTCCAGTAATTTTTTAAGTTTATACGTTACATACAAAAATACAAATCATTCCTCTTTATAATATTAGTATATATATATAGATGAGTATAGTACATACATATATAGAGGAGCTCGTGGCTAAATAATAACAGCCGCACGGGTCGATCTTCAAGGTTATGCAACGCTTGACGAGGTCGGCCCGTGGATGGGTGACCATTTCAACATACCGAGTGTCTTCCATGCCTCGGGAAGCACGTTAAGCCGTTGGTCCCGGCTGTCATTTGAAGATCTTTGACAGTCGTTACGGGTAGTCAGAAGCTTGAGATCTGACACCAGTCTTGGTCAGTAACTGGGTTGTGGAGGACAGGTAGGCAGTCGCTCCATGTAAAACACTGGTACTCAGCTGAATCTGGTTAGATTGGAAGCCGACCCCAACAACAATTTGGAAAAGGCTAGGCAGATGATGATATACAGATGAGTATAGATATAGATTATTTAAGCGATGTTTTAGACGGAATCACTAATTCTTCCACAGGACATAGATCATATCGTATTCAGACAGTATTTGGCGACATCCCCTCAGTAAATGAAACTGTGGAAGATGGTATGAAATTCGACCTATTAATTCGAGTTTTCTACCAAGCCTTTGTAAATAGACACAAAAGAGTTTCCGTATTACGCAGATATTGAAGTTATTTGCTATTTACAGACGGAGGGCACTGCAATGATTGACATCTGCGGCCGAATGATGTGTTTTTTTTTGAGAAAATAAATAATACCAACGGTTAATAAATAGTTATTTGTTTTAAGTATAAAGTTTATTTTGATCTATATTTAGATTTTACTGCAGAATTGTCGCATCGTTAGCTATCCCAACCAAGTTGGTACTGTTACTGGTACTGACCACAGAAACCCTGTAACAATAGGGATGTTTCCTGGGTAGAAAAATTATAATTCTATTTGGTCCGTCCCTGTATTTTTTTATGTATCAAATAAATAAAAATTGACAAAGATAAATTGCAAATGATCAGGAGCAGAGGCTTGTGACGTCACTTTGTCAGTATAAAGTGTAGCACGCCGTGACGTCATACCATATTTCAACGCACTGGATCGTCGTGATTTTTATTTACGTGGCAAAAGAAAAATACGTGTTTAATATTTTTTGATGATCTAACTGATGAACCAATTTTTTTTTTTTGTCAATATCCCTATTGGATAACAAGATACCTTTGATAAGACGGTTATCAGATATTTGGGATTATGACCATTTGTAATAACTTGCATAGAACGTGATTTTTAATGTGGTCTCATGACTGTAGTCTTCATTGCTGCAAACCATACACCTACGAATATAGCCAGTTTTGGTGACACAATTTTTAAACCAAAAAAAATTGCAAAATGCTTATTAGATAACCTAGAGAAAGCTTTAAAAAGTTTGATAGCTAAATCAATAAAGCCCGGGTTTTCGGGAATCGTCATGTTTATGATTCCGGGAATACCATATAATTTTAGAGGAGGTATTACCAACTCTATGTTAGTTACTTCTTCGGCCTTTATACTCTTAGCTATTTCGATCTCTGCTAATAACTAAGCGATAGTTTTTCTGAAAGAACTTTGACTACCCTCCCCTGCCTTGTTGGTCTTACTAGTGGTCGCAAGCACTACTGCTGAGTTTGAGGTTTCGGGCTCCATTCTCGTGTCGGGCATTGTTTTCTGTTGTAACCCGGAGTCTGGACTTGAACCCGGTTGGGAATCCCCCTCCTGGCATAAAATTTTAAGTTATAATATTGTTTCGAGTTTTGACCCCTGGTCTACACCATCTGCAAAAAAATATAGGACGTTATATTTTAATCGGAGTCTACAAAATATTACAATCAATATCGTATATGTGTATCCGATTCTAGTTTGATCTCGGTACAAAGGGAGCGGCTCTGTTTGCCCAGCCGCCTATCCGCTCAGCCTGTAAGAACTACTCAGGGTGAATTGATATGATGTTTGTAGAAGGGCCGCCAACCTGTTGCACTTTGTGCACTTTTGTCTTGTTTGTACAAAAGATTTTTTTTTCTGTGTGTTTATTTCTGGTTTGTAATGCTTTATTAATCGTTGAATAGAAGTAATTTTTTTTTAATTAGATTTACTATCCATACTCATAATATAAATTACTATTTATTATGAATAATAATTATTATTTTAAATGCGAAAGTAACGTGTTGGTGTCGTTCTGCCCAATTGTTAAGCTTTCACGTTTTTCTTTTTGCAATGTCCAATCTAAGTTTATTCCAATATGTATCAAAATTGGTTCATTGGTTAAGGTTTGATAGCGTAATAAGAGACAGACAGACATATATATACAAAGTTAATTTAGCATTTATCATATCAGTATGGATAACAAATTGAAATAACTGTGTAATCACTAACACTACCACCATCTCTTTTACTGCTGCAACATAAGAGAACTGTCAACAAGAAAGTAAGAAAAATATATCAATGTTAAATTGTTGACTATACATGTGTACAAAATTGTTATGGAATGTACAGTCACGATTAAAAAGATTATGAACAGCTTCATTGCGAAAAAAGATATCAAATATCCGACTTTAATCAACTCAATACGAAATACTGGAAAATCCTCGTAAAAAGAACCAATTAGCCACTTTCGTCACTCCGACGCCTTCCCGTAATCCCCTGTAATTGTCTCAAAGCTTATATTTTCCAATTACCTTTTGATACTTTATCCTGAACCTCTAGGAAGTTTTCATCGTTTTTCAGAAAGGATTTGATTCTGGACAAAAAAGTAGCACTTACTTTAGGTTCTTTTTAAATTGACTTATAATGGGTATTTTGTCAATCCTTTAGGCATCTTACTTTAGAACTTGCTCACTTTTTATTAGTGATAAAACTAAAAAGAGAGAAATAATAAGTTTTCCACAAAAACATAAACCGACTGTACAAAATTTCGTTTCGGAAGACAGTCTCGGAAAACTATAAAAACAAGATTTATCAAAAAGACCGACTTCCGGAACAAGACTTGTTATGCACTTTCTATTGTTTTGATTTAGAAGTTTGTTTATTTTTTATAAAAAAAAATATATGGGCATATGCCCATCATCATTAGAATCGGCCATTTCTTCAATAAGTAGTAATGTGGGTAGGAACCAACAAAGAATCACTCGAGTCACAATCAAAAGTTATTTAATCTCACAAAACATCTTCTTTCCAGAATTTCACTAAAATCTATTCACTAGTAATTAGGAAATCACTTAATCAATCGGTGTTAATTATTTTTGAAACAAAATAGGACAAGATTACTCGGAATAAAAGCGATTCGTCGGATACGTGGTGCACACGCCGTTGACGTTCGGAAAAACAGTGACGTTCTCAACGGCTGCGCTGACCATCGCCTCGACGCTCCGCCAGACTGACAGCTGTCAAATCTCATTCCGACGTAACTCTCGACAAATGGCGCTAGCAATGCGCCGTCACGGCCGGACTGACTTTCGACCGTCCTCGGGCGCATCATATTGCAGTCCTGTAACAATCACATAATCAATCGAACGGGTGTCAGTAAATCTACCCGCTCGCCCAACCTGACAAACTTTGACTAGTAGACTTAACATTACTCTCATAGTAACTTTAACTGTCTCAGAACATAAGAAAGCGTGTGTCCTTTCGACCACTCGTGGACCGGACGGCACCTTTCTTTAAACATTAACAAGCAATGCACTCTAAACTCGATCAGCATGTCCTATCAACCAACCCTTAGGTCTGGCCCGGACGATACTGTCGTGTTGCAATCAACTTTCCACATAATATTAACCTGGACCGGACGAGTGTGTCCTTTCGACCAGCCACTCTTGCATGGCCCGGACGACACTGTCCCTTCGACCAGTGAACACTTAAGATTGGACCGGATGAATGTGTCCCCTCGACCAGCCGCTATCAGCTGCATGGCCCGGACGACATTATCCCTTCGACCACCTTTTCATTATTCGATGACTACTCCCAACGTCTCAACACAGTTATGTAGACTTCACGCAAATAATGCTTACAGATTACACATACCTATAAGTTACGGACTGTCTTGCTCTGCGTGAATTTGGACTTCATGATCTGAGATGTTACTAAGGGTATCAGAATCTGCTGCAAGTGTGTTTGATTCTGCGGAAAGGGTATCAGACTCTGCCGTAAGTGTGTTTAATTCTGCGGAAAGGGTATCGGAGCTTGCAGTTAATGTATCAGAATTACGTAGTCTGTCGAGGTGACCAATATCGTGTTCAACGTTTTCCGGCGCCGTCATGGCCTCTTCCTCAATCATCAAACTAGTAGATATTTCAACTAACCCGTCATGACCTCGAGGTACTGGACGCAAGTTCTCATGCGCGTATTTAAAAGTACGAAGTGAACCGGTTATGCTTTTCAACTCGTAACGATCATTCTCTAATACTGCAGTTATTACATAAGGACCCCTAAACTTCCTATCTAATTTGGTTTGGTTTCGTTCGCTGCTTTTGATAAATACGAAATCGCCTTTAAAAAAACGGCTTGATAGTGGGCCGACCTTCGTTAAATCGTAAAGTATCGGACGCGGCTGCCCTTTGTATGTTATTAGACGCATCTTGCCTAAATGACTCTAGGTCAATTCGCTGTTCTTGTTCTGGATCTGGGCTTGAAGACCTAATTTTCGACATACCTAGTGATTGGGAACGGATACCGAACATGAGTTCTGTTGGCGTAAATTTGGTGACTGAAGACTTAGTACTATTAAGGGCTAACTGAACATTTCCTAACTCGTCACGCCACGCTTCGTTGGGATCGTTTTCGATAATCGTTAGCAAACTTTTCAAGGTGCGCATCACGCGTTCTACTTGCCCGTTCGCCCTGCTGGAGCCCGTTGCTATAAAATGCAGCTTAATATTATATTCTGAACAAAAGTTCTTAAAATCCTGGCTAATGTAACACCTGCCCTGATCGGCTATTATGCGCTTAGGTGCTCCAAAAAGGCAAACGGCATTTTTAAGGGCTCCAACTGCACTGGCTGCGTCTAATGAAGAGGTGTGCTCTAATAACACGTATTTGGTGAACGCGTCGATAATTACCGAACAATATTCCTTACGATCACTTTTTCCACTTAGTTTCCCGGTGAAGTCTATATGAATCGTGTGCCACGGTACCGAAACTTTTGGAATGGAGTGTAGCTGCACAGGCTGAGCACCTGAGGGACCCTTTGATGCCTTGCAGACAATGTACGAATCAATAAATTTCCTAACGCACTTGGACATCTGAGGGAACCAGTACTGGTCATACAGTATGTCCAGTGTTTTGTCACTACCCAGATGTTGTAATTCATTATGAATGTGATTGATCAAGGTCCATATTAAGGAACGAGGGACGACTGGCAGCCATGAAATAACCCTGTTTCTTACAACTTTTCTATAAAGAATGCCATCCCTAACGTCATATGTCTTACCAACTGTTTCGGGAAAATCGTTATTATTGTGCTTGTTGATCAAGTCTTGAATCTCTGCATCACGCTTTTGTTCTACAGAAAGCCAACCCTGATGCAATTCTACAAACTTTACTGTCTTGGCTGTGGGTTTTGAAGAAACTTGCGATGTGGAAGCTACGCTATTGGGGTCTGGCAAGGGATTTCTAGAGAGGTAATCCGCGTGTTCCATGCCACGACCTTCGCGATATACGATGTCGAAATCGTAGGCTTGCAAAAACGCCCACCAGCGATGAACACGCGGGGTTAGATCAGTTTTAGATTTCGATGCCTTTAGTGAGTTACAGTCCGTGAAAACCTTGAAACGTCGGCCGTATAAATAATGCCGAAAGTGTTCTACTGCTCGTACGACTGCCAGCGTTTCTAGTTCGTAGGAGTGGTAGCGAGACTCTACTTCAGATGTACGTCGGCTGAAGTATTCGACAACATGAGGCAGGTCTTTCTTTTTCTGTATTAGGATTGCCCCATAGCCCTCGGAGCTGGCGTCGCAATGCATCTCAACGAGTAAGTCCGGGTCAAAGATCATCAGAACTGGTTCGGAGGTAAGTATCTCTATAATGGTATTCCGGATCTTTTCATGTTTTTCTTCCCATTTTACAGGACCTTTCAGCTTTGTTATAGGGTACAATGGGCCAACAAATTTTGTAAATCCCGGGATGAATTTCCGGAAATTTTCGGCTGGGGAGAGTCTATTAAAGCCCGTATCTTGCGCGAGTTTGGTCCCACCACTCCGCACTGGATAGAATAACCCAGGAAATCAATTTTCTTTTTCATAAACTTACATTTTTTAAAGTTTAATGAGAAACCAGCGGTAGAGAGAGCATTTAAGACTTCATCAAGACGTTTAATACCCTCGGATATGTCATCAGAATAATATAACACATCATCCATATAAATCAGAGGCTTGTCCTTCAGCTGATGGACAGCCCTTGTGATGCAGCGTTGATAAACCGAAGGGGCATTGCGTAACCCGAAGGGCATCGCGAGATATTCGTACTGCCCCTCGGGCGTTACAAATGCTGTCTTTTCTACTGAGACATGGTGTATAGGAATTTGGTGAAATCCTGATGCCATATCTAAATATGTGAAATAATGGGCACCACTGAGCTGATCTATTTGTTCCTCAATACGATAGAGGGGGTAGTGTTCGGGTCGAGTATTGGAGTTAAGCTCCCGATAATCGACACACATTCTCTCGGTATTATCCTTTTTTTTCACCAAAAGAATTGGACTCGCGAATGGTGATTAGCTTTCCCGAATTACACCCGCATCGAGGAGCTCTTGAACCTTTTCCCTAATAATTTGCTTTTCAATTGGTGCTAGCCTATATGGGCGTCTTTGTACAGTTTTATGTTGGTCTACTAAATCAATTTCTAACGCTCCTGTGCTCACGCGCCTATAGGGAACACCCTCTACGAAGCAGCTACTATATTGGTTCAAAAGTTTAATAAGGGCGTCTCTATCAGTACCTGTCAAATCCGTATCTATCTGAATAAAGTCTGGCTGGGTAGCCATCGACTCACAAACACTAGCTTGTTCCTCAAAATGAAATATCAAGTTATCTTTAATTTAATTTAATTTTGACGCTCACACCGTTTTCCAAAATGTCCCTACCTATTATAACAGGGTCCATAAGACAAGAGTCTGGTACTACATGAAATGTCAAGAACTGTATAATTTCTCCAAGATTTACCTCACTCGAAATTTGTGACGTACATTTTATTTCATCGCGGCCAATGCCCGAAAGATACACGAGATTATTGCGCACAGTACCTGGGAATTTACTAGAAAAGATTTCTTTTATCAAAGAGCAAGACGATCCACTATCAAATAAAAAGGAGACTGGCTCACCGGATGACGTCCTCAAGGTACCCCTCGACAATCGTTGTTCGCAGAGATTGACCTCTTTCCTTGCAGCAGCTCCACCTTTCCCCTTTTCTTGACAATTCGTTGCTATGTGTCCTGGTTTACCGCAAATGTAGCAAGTTACGGTCGAAGTCCTCTCGGGGACACGTGCGGCAGTTGAGGAATCTTGCTGTTTAGTCACCGCAGAAGAATCTTCTCGTCGCTTTCTACAGTCTGCTTGCCGATGTCCAGGGATTCCACACCAATGACATTTACCGGGAAATCTTGCATCCGCAATTCTAGGCCGCTTGAAATCAGGTTCTAAGATTTCAGTAACCTCCAAATTTCGCTTTAGTGAAATACCGCTTAAGATTCTAAATAGCTGAGCTTTGGTAGTGACAGCTTGTGCGTTTAACTCACGGCGCATCAAACCATCCTTCTGACATAATACCGATATGACGAATCCGGTTATAACATCTTCTGGCATTTGGGTCTTAGGTATAAGTTCGATCATATTCCACAAGCGTAGGCCAGTTTCTGATGCAGTTTCCTTTGCTCCAATTTGAAATCGCAATATTTCATCAAAGTAGTCTTGAAATAATTTCGGTCTACAAAATCTGGCCATTAAACTTTGTTTTACAGCCTCCCATGTAAGCTCATTCAAATTTAACTTGGTCAAGCAAGAGGCTGCGCGGCCTTTTAGTGCACCGGTAAGAGCCACAAGCAAATCGACACCCTCTAGATGTTTACTCAAGACTATAAGTTCTGTAATCTTACACCAACCTTCTATATCCGCGTCGGCATCTTCCGGATTAAACTGTACGAGCTGCACTGCACTGGACTGTGCACTAGGAATTGCCACCTATGGTTGCGACGTTGCTAACATACGAGTAAGTAGGGCTTCCATATTACTCAACAACTTCAAGGCGCTATTTTCGTCAGGCGATCGTTTTTCCTCGGTCGGTAGCACATGGGGATCCCACTTCTGATATGGGCATATGCCCATCATCATTAGAATCGGCCATTTCTTCAATAAGTAGTAATGTGGGTAGGAACCAACAAAGAATCACTCGAGTCACAATCAAAAGTTATTTAATCTCACAAAACATCTTCTTTCCAGAATTTCACTAAAATCTATTCACTAGTAATTAGGAAATCACTTAATCAATCGGTGTTAATTATTTTTGAAACAAAATAGGACAAGATTACTCGGAATAAAAGCGATTCGTCGGATACGTGGTGCACACGCCGTTGACGTTCGGAAAAACAGTGACGTTCTCAACGGCTGCGCTGACCATCGCCTCGACGCTCCGCCAGACTGACAGCTGTCAAATCTCATTCCGACGTAACTCTCGACAAATGGCGCTAGCAATGCGCCGTCAAATATTTTAAATATCATTTATGTACAAAATAAAACCTAAATAAGTGTGCATTTTCTTTCGTTGGTTAAAATATTTTTTGCAAAATGCAACTGCGTGATAGTTTACGTAATTTCAAAACCATAAAACTAAAAAAGGAACATAAAATCTGTAACTTCAAAAAAAGTTGATGCCTCGTCCATACCTATTTATTTCAACGTGGGTGCGGCAAGACTATTTTCACAGCGTCATTAAGAATGAAAAATGAAATCTTTTCCCTTTGTTCTGACAATATCACAGACCTCAATATTGATGATTTATTGTTTACTGAGAGAAATATAAAACAAGTCTCGACAATCTCGTGGAGCTGAAGAGCTGGGATCAATGATTAATGGTCCAAGATTTCCGCTAGACACCAGATTGTCAGCCTCAGTTAAGTCCCGAGCAATTTGTCTTATAGGAAAATGATAGGAACAATTATATTAAAATTTAACAATACTTGTCCCAAAATAATATAACAGTATCTGAGCTTCATTTCGCTCTTTCTTAAAATTAAATCCTGGCCGTTTTTCATATTTTTACAGCATAATCAAGCAATGACTTCGCCCTAAATTCCTCTAACCTCATGATGAAAAAAAGGAAAAAGAAATTCAAATTCGGAATTTTATCCACGTCTCACCAAATATTTTTTAAACTTTATTATTATTACAAGCACTTCCTTTCCTTTCCTGCCAGCTCTTTGTGTCGGTTATTAAATGACCTTCTTTCAGCGCAAACTCTTCGCAATCCTCGGCCAATTTCGTCCATTGTTCCCGAACCTCCCCATCCCTTCTAACGATGACACGATTAAAATTGTTTAAATGTCTCACATTCTTTTCCCTTACCTGTATCAGTTACACGTTGCCCGACCTTCCCCTCGTAGGTACTTTATTTTTCGGATATTGTACGGGTAAGGTACATTTAAATGATAAACTGTTTTAATTGATAATTATGTATTGATTTAAACACCCGAAAAACTGATAAATGATCGACCCGCGGCGAATGAGTCAACCCAACAACGATGCTATGCAACTCCTACTTTTTACTCTACTGTGCGATTTTATTCATTCGCTGCGCGTCGATGTCAGCATAAAAATTATACTATTGATATGTACGGGTTTGCTCGTACATGCTCCCCGACGAAAAGATAAAAAGACAATGTGAGAAGAAACAAACAATTATTATATGTGATTTGATATTAATATAATTTCTTAGTGTCTCTATCATTAACACACTGTTCACAAATTTGAAATACTTGTGTAAGAACCTAATATAGGGGAGGTGGCTTTATCTAACACTCGCGCACTTGTTACCACCTTCGCCCTTTCACTGTCACACTGATACACTACACTATCACCAACACACGCACGTTGCGTGGCCGGACATGCGCTGCCGCCGGGCACGCCTGCTGCTGCGGGCATCGCCGGCGCTGGTGCGGGTGCGCAGCGCGTGCGCGCGCGCCTCCACGCGAACACTCCGAGACATGCTGCTACCACGCCGATAGTGGAGTAGATCGCGGTATAATGATGAACGTCATGAGATGACAGATTGTCGAATAACAATCCACTCTCTTTCATGATTCTGATTTTTTCCTCAATCGTTTTAAGCTCTCGATCGCTCTCTATGCTGGTGTCGTTCAAGACATCTTGAGGAATGGACACGTTTATGACGTGGTTTATGGATGCAATGACTGGTGAGTATAGGTTAGCACTAATACTAACATCGCTCTTTCTTTGTTGATGCGCAATTACTTCAAATTTATCTGATTTGATTATGCAGCCGTAATCTATAGTTATAAGTCCGGAGTGAGTCAGCTGATGCGCGGTAACTTGATCTCCACATACTGTTCGTAGGTTACATTGACCGCAGCAAAAATAGATATAATTGTTGGTAGAATGGCTTTCCATCCAGAGATTTTTACAGGGATCGACGTTGACTTCACACGCTGATGACTTTGATTGGCAGAAGTCTTTATCTCTGCTTAATTTGTAAATAGGCGAATGAATATAGCACAAATGTACGTTTGTCACTAGACATGAATCTATGATATTTTCTGTTACGATAATGTATGCATCCTTTTTCAGGTTCACAGCTATGAAATCTGACACTGGTTTAATTGATAACATTGTGTCGTTGGGTTTCTCTGTAGGAATTGGTATAAGTTTGAATATTTCATAGGTGTCCCTGCTAATCAAAGGTATTTGTACTTCAAATATTGAGTAATTTTTAAGCATTCTTGCTTTGACTCGTAGAAGTTTAAAAAGTTGTGCAAGATCGGCATGAATATTTTCTACAGGTAACGTGACGTCACTAGACAAATGACTAGCTATAATGCTCAGCTGATCCTGTAATTGTTCGGCTGTTATTAAATGTGGGTTAAATCGTCCATGATAGATGTCGGTGATTGTGTCCACTAAAGCATTCTGTAAATCTTTCAAGTCGCGTAATAGATTGCTGGCGACCACAGCTCTCATAGAAACTTCACTTGCTATCGAAATGTTTTGAGTTGCAGCCTTTAATACTTCTAAGGTATTTTCGATGTTTGCAAACTGCTGATGAATCATTTTATGTTGTTTGTGCATTGTAGCCTCCGTCCTCTTTAAGAGACTGAATTCTGCTTCTATGACCGAAGTTTGATTTTGCCAATATGATACAATATGCTTTTGATTTTTGCGAAGAAGAGTGATATCTTTCTCGTATTGTTCTGCGAATCGGGCGTCCAATACACCGAAGAGGCCGTTTGCTATGTAACCGACACCGTCGATAAGACCTCGCCGCCACCTGTTCGCTTGCTTTGCAAAATGCTGACTGAGTAACATATGATTATTGTAATCGAGTTCATTGTACCCATGACGTAACTGCAATAATATTATGTCACAATGTGTTTGTTCTTGGGTCGTGCTGCATGTTTGTTCCAGGGCCATTATACTTTTGTTAAGTGCGGTAATTCCTTCCCAATAAGGATCTAAATCGTAGTATATGATCAGTTTCCAGTCGTCGCGTATGATCTGCATGTTTGTTAGTTTGTCGAAGTAAATATGTTGATTATTTCTGAATTGTGTGACGTTGAGTGCGCATTGGGAAGTTGTTATGATACTAAAGAATAACATGATTGCTGCGAACACTGCAGCTATATTGTAACGAGTGCCTCCTTTCCTTGTTTCAGGCCGCTTATTTGTGTTAGAATCTCCCAACCGCGCGGTATTTGCTTGCTTGATTTGCGAGGATTCATTGCTAACTGGAAGTTTTGATAATTTTGTGATAGGACGTTTAAGTGTTCCGTTTTTGGTTTTCACTGTTACCACGCGAACATTGCCGTCGGAGCCGGGATGTAGTTCGATGACTCTGCCCATCAGCCATTTTCCCGGCGGGAGATTGTCATCATGAATCATGACAATATCATCAACATTGAGGTTGCTTGTAGCTTGTCTCCATTTACTTCTTTCTGTAATTTGTACTAGGTACTCATTCCTCCATCTTTTCCAGAGATCCTGTACTATTTTTTGTGTCAACTGCCATCGGGTTCTTAAATCCGTTTCAGTCTCATGTATGGAAACCTTTGATCCACCTGTTAGGAAGTGAGCAGGCGTTAAAAAATCCACATCGTCTGGATCTTCTGATATAGCACTTAATGGTCTCGTGTTGAGACAAGCTTCAATCTGTGTGAGCACCGTATATAGTTCCTCAAATGTAAGAATCTGGTCACCAATAACCCTCTTGAAATGATATTTGAAGCTTTTAACTGCCGCCTCCCATAGGCCTCCTGCAGATGGCCATGAGGGCGCATTAAAAGTCCACTCGATTTCCATATCTAATAGTTCTGCTTTTAGATCTTTGTCTTGCATGATATTCATTAGTGCTTGATATTCCTGTTGAAGTACCTTGTTGGCACCGACAAAATTGCGACCATTGTCACTATACATATGACTAGGCGTCCCTCTGCGAGCCGCCATCCTTCTCAATGCTGCGATGAATGAAGTTGTGCTTAAATCACTAACTAGTTCTAAGTGTGCTGCCTTCGTTACCATACACACAAAGACAGCCACATATCCCTTTGTGCTCTTGATACCTCGTCCTTTGCTTGCCTTGACGTAAATATGGCCGGTAAAATCTACGCCTGTGTGTGTAAAGGGACGGGATGGGTTACTTCTGGCCTCCGGCAAGTGCCCCATAATTTGCTGCTGGCAGTATGGATTTTGTTTTTTACATGTTACGCACCGACGAAGCTGCTTCTTTGTAGCGACGTTCCCTCCTAGAATCCAATATTTTTGTCTGATAAAACCCAATGTCAGCCGGGCACCGGCATGTAACATGGTTAGATGTGCGTCTTCTATTATTAATTCTGTCAGACGTCCACTGTGCGGCAGAATAATAGGGTGCTGCATGTCATGGCTGATATGTGCCTTTTTTAGTCTCCCTCCGACTCTTAAGATGTCATTTTGATCCAGGTAGGGGTTTAATTTTAACAATTTGCTTTTGGAATTTAGCTTTCCCTCTTGTTTTAAATCTCTTATTTCATTAGCGAACTCTTCTTGCTGTACTAGCTTGATAATTTTTTGCTTTGCTTGACTGATTTCTGATAATGATAGATAATTCTTTTGTGCTTTTCTTTTGTACGTCGTAATCTTCATCACCAATGCTAGAATACGTGCAATTTTGTTAATTGATTGATATTTGTTTAACAGGTCTGTAATAATGCTTGATTCATGCTTTGTAACAATATGAACGTCTTCTAGCTTCTTTATTTCCTCGTTTGTTGAGTAGATTGCTTGATTTTCTTTCGTTGCTTCAAAGGATTGTAGCCATGTTGGTCCTTGCCACCACAAACGATAATCATTCAATTGAGCCACTGTGAGTCCTCTACTTCCACAGTCAGCGGGATTTTCGCTTGATTTTACATATCGCCAAGATTGTGGTTTAATGCTATCTGTTATTTGTATTGTTCTATTTGCTACGAACGTTTTCCAACGACTTGGATTTCCTTGAAGCCATCCCAGTACGGCAGTAGAGTCACTCCAACCAAATATATGTAGGTCATGACCTGCTAGACACTGCTTGACTTTGGTCATGAGTTTGGCCAGCAACAGTGCTCCACATAGTTCCAATCGAGGTAGTGATATTTGTTTTTTCGTAGGAACTAATTTTGATTTAGCTGCTACTAATATAGTTGATTGATTGTTGTTTCTTACTCTGCAGTAAATGACGCATGCATATGCTTTTGTTGATGCGTCACAAAAGCCGTGTAACTCTACACTACTCGCTGTTTCTGTACCGTACCATCTTGGTATGTTGAACTGATTGATGCTTTCTAATTCTTCCTTGGTTCTGATCCATTCCTTGCTGATTTTTTCTGGTACTTGTTCATCCCACTGAAGATTGGATAACCATGTTTCTTGAAATAAAATCTTCAATTTTGTTGTTACTGGCACGATCCATCCCAATGGGTCAAATATTTTAGACATGTCTGATAGTATGATTCTTTTAGTGATAATATTTGTGCTTGATGGTTCAATTTTTGATATAAATGTGAAGTTATCATGAGTAGGGTTCCAACGAAGTCCTAATGTCTTAGTTAATCCTGCTTGATTAAAACTCTTGCTTTCTTGTTTATAATAGTCATGATCTTCTAGTTGCAGTAGACGACTGTCGTTTGATGTCCACTTTCTCAAGTTGAAGCCCCCTAATTTTAGCATATTCATCAAATCTTGCTGCAACTGTTGTGCTGTTGATAGGGAGCAGGTTCCATGAACCAGATCATCCATGTAGAAAGATTCTTCGATGACCTTGGCGGCTTCTGGGAATTTATCCCGTTCATCAGCCGCTAATTGTCTCAATGTCATCATTGCAAGAAATGGAGCAGCTTTTGTGCCGTACGTCACGGTTGTCAATTGATACTCTAGTATTTTTTGTGACGGGTTATCTCTCCACACAATTTTTTGTAAAGGTTGATCTTCTGGGTGTACCCAAATCTGCCTAAACATTTTTTCTATATCAGCCGTGAATGCGAACTGATATTGTCTCCATTTAATGATAAGAGACTGAAGGTCTTGCTGTAAATTGGGCCCCGTGTACATGAGGTCATTTAAACTTTTATTTGTTGATGTTTTTGCTGAAGCATTGTAAACAACTCTCAATGCAGTCGTTGCACTTTCTTCGCGCAATACGCAATGATGCGGTAGGAAACATTCCAGTGTCTGGTTGCGAGGTGAAGGTTTCATGTGACCTAAGTTTTTGTATTCGGCAATGAATGATTTATATGCGTTGAATAAAGAATTGTTTTTATGCAATTTCTTTTCTAAATGAATGAATTGAGCAACAGCCTTATTTTTGGACTGTCCCAATTTCTCCTCAAATTGTGGTATGAGTGGAAGTCTCACTTGGTATTTTCCGTCTGCCAACCGATTTGTTGTTGCTTTGTAGTACTGAATGCATTCTTGATCTTCTGATGATAGTGATTTTTCTTCTGTAACATCTTCCATCTCCCAGAATTGTTCTAATCTATCCAAATCGAATTGCACGACGTTGCATATTAGTTTAGTTTTGATATTTCCACATAATATCCAACCCAGATAAGTTTCTTGAACAAGCGGAAGTGATTCGCTTAATCTGCACATGCCTGTTAACAGAATATTCGAATATACGTCCGCACCCAATAAAATGTCTATGGGTCGGCTGATGTTGTACTCAGGATCTGCTAATTCTAAATTATCCAGGAATGTGCATACTATTTTCGGGAATGAGTATGATGGTAAATGTTTTGTTAGGTTATTCATAATGTAAACATCGATATTAAATTGATAAAGTCTGATTTTTGAGTTTGACATACAGTTCAGGTTCATAATTCCTTTGCAACTGTTTCCTCTTTGCCCTATGCCTGTGATTATGCCGTCACACCTGGATCGCTTCAATCCTAATTGCTGAGCAGCGTTCTCTGTGATGAGAGACATTTGTGAGCCCTGATCAATAAGAGCTCGCAGGATCAGATATGTGCCATCTGCTTTCTGAACCTTTAGCAGTGCAGTTGAAAGCAAAGTTTCTTGAATCATATTATTATTTTGTTGTGTCACGTGCGTGTTGCCTTGATTTGCACGTTCCTGATTATAACGGATGTTGTTTTGCTGTGTAGAAGGTGTCGAATTACCTCCATGTTTTGATAATTCCTTTGAATACGATTCGTGAAGCAATGTGTTGTGAAATTCATTGCATTCGAGGCAACGCTTTTTTGATAAGCATTCTTTTCCTTTATGATCATATAAGCAGTTTTGGCAATAATTCAAGTTAGCAACACATTGTTTTTTCTTCATCGGGGAAAATTCAGCAAATTGTTTGCATAAAAATATAGCGTGGGCATCATTGCAGACTGGACAATTTGGCCGATTGTTTTGCAATTTCCTGTAACTTGGTGATTGCGAAATAGCCTTGTTGCTTGAATATGACTGCTTGAAATGATAATGTTTTGATTCTGATGGTTTATTGGTGTTCGAAGAAAAGGGTTTTTGATGATTGATCTCCTGTTTTCTTCTACTTGCTTCCATGCTCGTGAACTTCCCCTCTAGATAGGCTAGAAATTCATTCAACTTGAGTAATTCTCGAGGTTGTTTGATAGCTGCGTTGTATTCGCTGAATGTGTCCGAATCCAATTTCTGACACAGGATGTGCACGATCAACGGATCCCACGACGTCACATCTACGCCGAGAGTCTGTATGGCGTTCATCGTTTCAAGTGCAGTATCATGGATTCGTTTGATATGATTAATTGATGCTTGCTGTGAAATGGGCATATTTAATAAAATGTTAATATGCGATGTAAATATCATCCTTTTGTTGTCATAACGATGGCTCAAGATGTCCCAACTTATGATGTAGTTGTCTGAGCTGATCGGGAGATGCTGTATGAGACGCTCTGCTTCTCCTTTTACTTTAGATTTGAGGAACTGCATCTTCTGAGCTCCAGATAATGATGGGTTGCTATGAACTGCTTCTGTGAACAGATCCTTAAAAGATGTCCACTGATGGTAAGTGCCGCTGAATGTAGGTATTTCAATTTTTGGCGTAGTATGCTCTCTATGTGAAATGGACGACATCTTCTTATTGATTGCTTTGATAGCAGCGTTGTATGTGCTTTCATATTTGAGGTACATACGATGATACTCTTGATTTCGGTCTCCCAGCTCACTGTCTAAGTCCCAGTGCTGAGTGTCAATCTTCGCCCAGCGAGACCTTACCATGCTCAACAGATGATCGAATTCCCATTTCTCTGTTACAGTGTCCATGTCGATACTTGAAACAGTATGTTCAAAAGCCTTGAAGTTGGTCATCTGTTTCCTCAACATCTCATCGGTCTTGCTGTTTGACCCCTGAGACTTTAAAGATTGACCTGAATGTTGTTGTACGGTGCTTGAAGTAGCTAGAGGAGTAGCAGGCTTTAGAAGCGGTGTTGATGGTCTTTCCTCTGTTGGCGGATGATTCTGAATAACTGCTCTGATTTTCTCATATCTCTCCTTCACAGTGTCAAATTGCTTCGAAGTGAAGTAAGTATGCGATCTGGCATATTCGATGCTACACAATCTTATATGATTAGTTTGATACTCTTGCCAGCATGCATCCAAATTCTCTAACCTTCGGCGTATGTAGTCCGAGGTTTTGCGTTCGGAGCCATCCTTTTTGAAGTTGGTGTAAACTTGCTCTATCTGATTGAGTAGCTGCTGTTGTTGGGCGAGAACGTCCTCCATTGAAGACATGTTGTTGATAGAAATGATAGTAAATGAAACGATCTTACTTGATTGTCCAAGCGGGAGCTGTGTTGCTCACGAAATACGGATCCCTGTTGATCCCTGCTGATTGCTGTTGCTGCTGCTATGTACTGCACTGTTGCTGGCAGTACAAACACCCTCACTGCTAGTTCGTTTGACGTCACTAGTGAAACACTTTACAGTACTTGGTTGCTACACTGTAATGTACACACGCGACATCCGGTTCGAAGGACCAAAAATGTACGGGTAAGGTACATTTAAATGATAAACTGTTTTAATTGATAATTATGTATTGATTTAAACACCCGAAAAACTGATAAATGATCGACCCGCGGCGAATGAGTCAACCCAACAACGATGCTATGCAACTCCTACTTTTTACTCTACTGTGCGATTTTATTCATTCGCTGCGCGTCGATGTCAGCATAAAAATTATACTATTGATATGTACGGGTTTGCTCGTACAGATATTGATGGGATTTTAGGGGCGGAGATATTTTATTTTTCGTTTAATACCTGAGTGGGTTTATTTACGAGTGTTTTGTATTTTGAGTAGCTTTTCTTTAACATTTAAATGTTTTAGACGTGTACCATGTTTATTTTTGGCTATTAGGATCTGTTTTTCTCTTTTTCAAGTAGCACCATCAGCGAACTATTTTTATGCAGTTTAAGAATCATTGTATCGAATATTTCATTGCAGCTATTGATCGGTTTGAAGATAGGTAAGTACCAATGTAATATAATGAGATATTTATTTATAATTTATAGAAAAATCATTATGAATGGGCTTTTCTTATTCACTCTACAGTTATGAATAGAAAATACATAAAAGAAAATGAAATTATTCAAGGTAAACCCACTTCTAAACATAAAGACATGACTATAATATATATTATTATGACCATTGTTGAACTTTACTAAGAATCCTTTGCAATATTGAGTAAGTCCCAAGAAAGAAGCATTGTTAAAAGTTTTAATTTGGACCCCTTGTATCTTGTTGCTATTCTTATTATATAGGTACGTAAGTTGTTGAAAATAATTACGTTATATATTCTTCCTTTCTTCCTATTCGTTTCCTTTTAGCCTCAAATTGGATCTTTTGATAAGTTTTAAGGGTACTTTTGAAAAGAGGAAATTTTCAGGGTACTTGTAGCTGAAAACCTATGAAAACTTTAAAACAAAAAAGAGACTTACAAAGGCAACTAAAATATTATAATTTTAAAGCCACTGATTTTCTACAAACTCTTCATTTCGCGGTATTTCAAATCTTTCCTCTTTTGCTTTTAAACCAACAACAATTGTTTATTTCATACTTATTAAATTTGTTATTTTTAGTATTTCTTGTCACAAAAATGTTTTTCTTCGTTTATAGTGTTGGAACGAGATATCATCATCATCATTTCATCTGAAAGATATAGGCCTCCCCCAAGAGTCACTACACTGATCGGTCCTGTGCGTTTCGCGTATGTGTGGTATGTGATATCATCATCATCATCATCATCATTTCAGCCGAAAGACGTCCACTGCTGGACATAGGCCTCCCCCAGGCGTCGCCACATTGACCGATCCCGTGCGTCTCGCATCCAGCGCCTTCCCGCAACCTTAACCAGGTCATCGGTCCACCTAGTGGGAGGCCTTCCAACGTATCGTCTTCCAGTTCGCGGTCGCCACTCCAGAACTTTTCGGCCCCATCGGCCATCCGTTCTGCGAGCAATGTGCCCTGCCCACTGCCACTTAAGTTTGGCAATTCTTCGGGCTATGTCGGTAACTTTGGTTCTCCTGCGGATATCATCATTTCTGACGTGATCACGCAAGGAAATTCCGAGCATAGCCCTCTCCATTGCCCTTTGGGTGACTTTAAGCTTTCTGATAAGGCCCATTGTGAGCGACCACGTCTCGGTCCCATAGGTGATCACTGGCAACACACACTGGTCATAGACTTTTGTCTTGAGACACTGCGGTAAATTGGACGAGAAGATACCACGCAACTTCCCGAACGCCGCCCAGCCGAGTCGGATTCGTGTATGTGATATGTGAGAAGTTATTTCAATTTATTTGCTTTTATAAGCTAATCAGAAGAGTTAGTACAGAGATACACTGAACACGCGTACCTATTTGCGATGAAAATATCTAACTACTTTTCATCGACGTTCTTAATTTCAAAAATGGAATTGATAAAAAAAAAATAGTTCTTGTATCGCAATATTATTATAGTACAAATTTTTTCTTAATGTCCCTCGGCAAACTTCGTTTATCGTGAGTCGTCGAATTGCTATCAGTTGCATGTTGCATTTGGTGTAGACCGGACACTCTCAATCAACTTGGAGGTATATAGTTTTTAATACTCTTTTAAAAAAATGTAATTTATTTTTAAAAAAATGGGAGGAAAGCTACTAAAGCTGCTATTTTTACAGCTCTATATATTTCTCATGGAAATCAAAACAAAACAACAATAAAGTACTTAGTTCTGAATTCAAATTATTATACATGATAAATCTAATAATTCATGAACAAGGAAATTAGCATTCTTTTGTATTCGGAAATGCGATATTGCCTAGAGATAATAAGGAAATAGTTGATCTGTATACATATACAGACCATAATTTTTTTTATTAAAATTTCGTTTCCTGTTTTATTAATTGTTCGGGTTATTACGAAAGGAAAGGGCAATTACCACTTTTTAATACTCATTATAAAATATGACGACACAAGATTAAAAGCATCGACGAGTGTGACGTATTTCCGTCGCTACACTCATTAATAACGAACGGGATGACTCCATTAATTAAAATACTCCGGCCCAGTAGAATCTGTAGTGAAATATTGTCTATAAACTGTACAGGGTGAAGAACAATTTCGTAGAGATTAATCTGAATTTATACCCGTATTAATATTACTATTAATCCTGCCTAATCCAAGTTTAAAGATTAAAACGAACGGTTTTTATTTGGGAAGGTAAACGTTCGTTAGGAGAGTCTATAGGTTAATGTTCTTCTATAGAAAGGGTTTTATGAGTTCAGTGAATAAAGAAGACAGTTTTTAACGGAGTTGAGAAGTATTTTAATAAAGATAGTTTACGTAGAAAATACGACAGAAACTTCAAGAAGTTGCATGTACGCTTTGCTAGTCAAAATAAACATGTCACTTCGAGAAATTGATTAGGTACGGTGATTTAATTATATCGCAAACAATAAATAACATAAATTATTTCTACTAAAAATTTACAGATTTACAAATTACAATTTTAATGGTCTATATGTAATAATAATAATAAGATTTATAATTTCAATAAATACTAATAAAAAAAATCAACTGGTTGGTAGAAGAGACTTGGACAGGCGTTGGATGAACAAGATCTGTACCCAATTAGCGAATCCTGCGAAAGAAAAACCTTGAGAAAGTGAATAACAGACCATTGTCTCTTCAGATACAGGTTACCGTTTAATTTTAACTAAAGATAATAAAATTTGGCATGGAAACGAATGGTAGTTTATGCAACGATCATATAATATGGTTTATTTAAACACTAGCGTTTTTATATCTAATTATATGCCGTTGCATACATTATTTCATCTTCACTCATACAATTGAAATAAAACAAAAGTGGAAACGGAAAAATATGTGGTATGGTGGGCAATTTGGATTCTCATTGAGCATGACTGCGCAGCGCGCGCATCCATAGACAATGACACTATTTTTCAACATTAAGTCAACGAGCCCATACGTGACAATAAATTATAAAGTAAAAGTGTGCTATAAAAATTAAAAAGTTATTTTATGATGAAGTTGTTTGAAAATGGAAGGAAAATGTTGCACTGTTATGTTTTATTTTATTTTTTATTTTACCTACCCACGAAAAAAAGTATTTGTTTATACATTATTTTTTGAATCCTCATTTAGAACATTACGTTGTGAGTGTAGATAATAGATATGTCGCATCAAGGTTGGCCGATAGATGTAAACGATCGGGAAGTCAGAATGCATTCCCTTAGATTAAAACATCGTGTGTGGGCAGGTCGGTGGGTACAATCGTGCAAATGAAATCACACAAAATATTCAATACACTGGATTTATTCAAATATTCACAGTTACAATCTTGCTTACTAATATTACGGATCTAAACTGATTCTACGACCTGTTAGCTCTGAGACGGTCAGTACTCAACTGCCATATTCTGCTGTCCCCACTGTGCCAGAACTTATAAAAAGCGTGCCAATGCGTAGTTGCTCTTGATTGCCGCCAGGGGCGTGCTTGTGACTTGTTTTGACGTCCGTACTATTGACTAAACCCGACAGATATTTCATGGCTTCCAAAACATAACCTAATAATACTTGTGTTACCTGTAAAATATGGAATGGAGTCCTGAAATCTTTCCGAGGAGCTATGACAATATGAAGAGCTTTAAACAAAAAATAGAACAGACTTTAAATAGGATATGCAACCCACCTTGGATTGCAGATATCCATAAGTGGCAGGGCTATAGTTCTCGCCAAACTTCTTGGTCGCCCTGAAGTCGGCTGCAATAACTGCGCAGTAGTAAATCTCATACAAAAATAGCACTGATCCGTGCCTTGCGCATCGGAAAGCTAACTTCAGGGGGCGGCTAAGAAGTTTGGCGAGAGCTATACTTAACATCAGGTGGCCCTCTCGCTTGTTTGTCACTCTATCGCTAAAACAAAAACTTCATTATAGCTACAAATGACCATCGAAACTATAATAATAGTTGATAGAATACAGTTCAGGAAAAACTGAAATACCTTAGAAAAAATACACATAGATATATAACAAAATCACACACATGTTAACACATACATATATATAAGATATATGTGTGCCCACAAATGTATGTTGAAGTTACCCAAAATACATACACACGGACTAAATGAGACATTTTCATAATCAGAACTGCACACTCAAAGGTTTACGTCAAACATAACCTTATCGTGACGTCATCCAAAAACCGGCCAAGTCTGAGGCGGACTTGCGTCCTAAAGGTTCCTGTAATATAGGACAAGAACATTATAATTATTAATTATTCTTATCTAGGCAATGTTAATAATTAAAATGTATTAAAGGTTGTCTGTAAGAGATTGCCCTGTGCGATAAGTCCGCCCATCGTACACTTGTTTTTATTTTTTTTGTCCTGTATAGATATTCTTATTTATGCAATGTCTAATTTTTATTTATTTAATTTTTATCTATGTTTTAATTTTAAGGATATCCATTTCCCGTTTTTATCTTAGTTTTTATACGTAATTATAAATTATAATACGTATTGTATGCATGCCATAACTTTAATATTATTATTTTTTTTATATTTTCTGTCTATCATGCTCCTTTTGTACAATATTACTAGTTTTTGGAGAGGTTTGGCTCTTGTGATACAGGACTTCCTAGTACAAGAGCCAGAGCTGCTTTGATTTTTGTGGCATATAGTGTGTGTTGATAAATAAATAAATAAACAAATAAATAAACAAACAAAAGGCAGGCAAAACGTTTTTTATTATCCATGGTAGAAATCGTAGTAACACATATTTGGAGAGCTTTAATGTACCCCATACCAACTAACCTTTTCCTAACTATTTTGGGGTTCTAGTGTGTAACCAGATGCATACAATTATTTAGTTAGATGGTGTTTCTTCAATTATAGAGTGCCGATGATACCCTTCGCGTACAGAACCCTAATAAAAACGAGTTCATTTATCACAGCGACATTTTATTTTGGTCTTTCTGCATACACTGGTGTTTTGGCACCGACAAGACTTTGAAGCTCACAGATAAAAAAATGAACAAAAATTATCAGTCCACTGTGAAACAGATTCGCGCGCCAAAACTCTTGTTGATATTTATTTTGATTTCGACATCAGTGTTTTGTTTGTTTGTTTCAAAAAGTATGTAAAATTTATCTCGTAGTTTTCACATTATGAGCGAACAAATTGGAAAGGATAGTTAGTTTGCTATATCTCATCATTATTTCATGATTAACATTTTGATCTCGTGACCTGTCTGAAATGTCATAACTCCATCTTTTCATTACATATACCCACTACATTGTTAGTTCTGCTGACTTTGTTACACCGGTTGAAATTCCCTTATCTAAATTTAATTATTTTATAATTTCAATGGATATCTAACTTTCCTTACTTCATTTCCGTGGTCTCCCCGACAGGAACTCTGCATATTTACGAGATTAAATGTGTCTCTGTATGACTCTCAGCCAAAGTGTTGCTTTCTAACAGAATTAACGTAATCGGATAAGGCCCTTCAAACAATCAATTTTACCAGTTTATTCAATGTCATATGTAACTTTATTGATACAGATAACCTCTGTTACAAAAGTACTTAGCGATTAGGTTACAAGTTCAGACAAATAAAGGTAGCTTAAATAATGCAAAACCTGCCTCCTAACCTAGGGGAAACCTGTGTCTTAGGAGTCAGTGTTCTACTGTTACTTCAAATGTCCTAATAAATCTTTCTGTTTCTATTAATTCTTCTTCTTCCTGCCCCCTTCCCAATTTGTGTTTCTATTTCTGTTTTTTCTTTCTGTTTCTATTAATAAAGAAGTGTTAAATAATTCCTAATCTATAACTTAAATTATCAGCAGTATTCTTCTTTTATTCCAATTTGCCTACAGTTGCAAACCTCTCAATCTGATATTCCTAGTTGCCTAGTTGCACAACACTAATTAGTTCGGAAACAAGGCATGGTTACGAAATAAACCCGATACTATGATAACACAGCTGTCCTGTTTGGTGTCTTGTTTTATTCAATAGCGGTTAGTCCATGGTACCTGCCTTTTTTTTGGGATGGGACTTCATCCAATGACTTCTCCCGCTCTGGGTAAAGTGGGAGGGCGTGTCAATCCCACCGCACTATTCCCAAACCACTGCAACTCCTGAAAGCCAGAATCAACAGTGGCGACCACCAGAAAAGCGCCGAGGCAATAAAGCTCGACGAAGTCTCGGCGAATGAATTTAACTGTTTTGGACCCCGCAACGAAATTAATCAAAAAAAATAACTGAGGAAAAGAGAAAAAATACAAATTTCCACTTCCCTCCATATCAAGCAGGAGACAAAACAAACAAGGCCAATAGGCAAAAAGAATCGTTTACAACTGGGGTAAGCCCAGTTGGCTAGCACCACGGATAAAAATTATAATTAATATTAATGTGTCCTAACATTGCGAGCTGTTACTATACTTGATTTCAATTATAATAGGTATGGCATCAACACTTGAACGCATGGAAATTTGTTCTAGTTTCTACAAGGTCCGTATATAGTAAACAACTCCAGATGCAACCTGTGAACAACATAATATTGTGTACATTCTGCCAAATAGTACACTCCCATAAGATATGATGTGCAGGGTGTACAAATTCACAGTCAGATGTAGAACACTGACATAAAGGCGAGTCAACGAGCGCGAGTGTCAGACGTTTACTGACTAAAACCCACCCATGTTCCTTCAGTTCCTTGATCCAGGGCCGTAAATACTCTCTCTTTCTTAACTCTCTTTCAAATTTATTCACGACCCAGACAGGCATCGGCCCTAGAGGACCCCATCAGTTTGCTGACGTCTCTTTGAGGCGCGCGCGACTGCCTAACAAAATAATTCTTCTTCTTAATTGACATTTAGTTGGCCCAATACTTCCACGGTATCGTCGTTGGCAGCGCATAGCGCAAAGCGTTGCGGCACAGAGAGCAGGAAAATAGGAGTCCCGGAGTCAGTTGTTTCGTAGATATCCACCACACTTTATCAAATTAATAAAAACATTCTAACAATAAAATAAACCGATTTCAAAAAAAAAAAACACTGCAAACTGAAAACTAACTTTCTTTACCGAAGACGGTGTCTTTGGTACCTATTGTTTTACGTGTTTCGACATCGACTTCGGAAAAGAAAGTTATTTTTCAGTTTGCAGTGTTTTTTTTGGAAGTCAGTTTGTTTTTTTGTTAAAAAGTTTTTTATTTATCTCATTTAATTTTTTATAGGTACCTCCAATTGCCATATATATCCAAAGTTCATCTCATGTCGATTCCAATAAGCCCAAACACGACTAGGATACATTGTTTTATTTCGGAGTTCCAGTGTCTACCTGCCAGCTTCATCATCAGATCAGTTCGATGGTACCATTTTCATCAGTACTATTTATTTATAGGTATTTGCTTCATCATAGTCGTAAAACTATTCAATATATCTAATACCCGAGACATGCTAAGCATTAAGGAGTTCCATTGGCCTTCTGTGGTCTTCTTCACCAGTTCCACTTCTCCAAATTATACTTTCTATGTGCAAATTATTGCATTGTTGATGAAAATACCAAAATCGCTATATTTATGCCTATAATATTTGAGGAGTTCCCTCGATTTCTCCAAGATCCCATCATCAGATCCTGACTTGATGACTATGGGACCAACTAGAAAGTATACCCTATCAACCAAAAGAAGAATTTTCCAAATCGGTCCAGGCGTCTTTGAGTAATCGGGGAACATACATAAAAAAAAGATGCCGACGAATTCAGAACCTCCTCCTTGTTTTGAAGTAGGTTAAAAACCGGCTAAGTGCGAGTCGGACTCGCGCACGAAGGGTTCCGTACCATTTTCGTAAAAAACGGCAACAAAATCACGTTTGTTGTATGGAAGCCCCCCTTAAATATTTATTTTATTTTGTTTTTAGTATTTGTTGTTGTAGCGGCAACAGATATACATCACCTGTGAAAATTTCAACTGTCTAGCTATCACGGTTCATGAGATACAGCCTGGTGACAGACAGACAGACAGACAGACAGACAGACAGACAGACAGACAGACAGACAGACGGACCGCGGAGTCTCAGTAATAGGGTTCCGTTTTTACCCTTTGGGTACGGAACCCTAAAAAGCGCCAACTACTCCAACTTAATGAAAGAGACACAATTTATTTTTAATATTAGCCTACATTGTCCCATTGGTGGCTTCCCCCAAATTCTTCCAGTGCCCTTCCAAAATTTTATTAATATCAAAAGTAGAAGTGATAGGTAAACCTCGTGAACATAAAAAGAACAGTTATTACCAGAATACCTCACTAAGATCGTTAAGGCAAGAGTTACTTCTCGCCAATAACACTATGTTTATAACTTTTGGAAGTCGGTGTCTTTCGTAGGAACCATTTTTTTGCGATATGGACACCGACTTCCAAAAGTTAAGTTATTTTTCACTTTGTAGTTTTTCATTTGGAAGTCGGTAGAATTTTTTTGCAAAAAAGTTTTTTATTTTTCCCTTTTTAGTTTTACCTACCTAATAGCAAGTTGTTTATTAAGGACCCTTTAACTCCAGAATAGATTAGCCGAATAACATGAAACTTGAACATAACCGTTGAAATGAGAGACCTGGTTACCCCTTTAGAGCGTACTGGCGTGATGTTATGTTATGAAATGGTATAAACAACAAACAGACATGCGATTGCAGCAATCCCGAGAGTTTTGCCTTTATTTATTGAAGAGTTCTGTTGTGTATCTCCGAAGTTCTTCATCAGACGTTCACCAAATTAAAATGGGACCAATTTCGAAACATATTCTTTCAAACAAAAAAAGAATTTTCAAAATCGGTCCACAATTGACGGAGATATCGGTGAACATACATAAAAAAAAAAAAAAAAAAAAAAAAAAAAAAACATACAGGAAGTCGAACATAGAACCTCCTCCTTTTTTGTAAGTCGGTTAAAAAGTTTCTGTCAAAGTTGGCTAAGGGTAGACGTTGAAGCGGACTGAATATTGGCGGGAGCGATACAAGGCAGGTTTAGGCGGATTATAAATACCTTTTAGCATCTTACTAAATAATACTTAAGGTTCCTCTAGTCAACGGCACGGACTATTTTGTGCGCGAGGTTAAAATGCATGCTTTCTCATAAGACAACACGTGCGAAAGATATAGATGCTGTGATGAGCAGTAAGAAGCTAGTCCACGTACGAATTAGCACTTTTGCAAATTTGTATCGAAATGGATGATGATTTAGTAAGATAACGAGATATCATGAAAAAACGACTAAATTTATATTTTCAGAATAAAATTATTTGAATTGTTGAATTACTAATCTATCCATGTATGGAGGCCGTTTTGCAATTTTCCTTCTTCTTATGGTATTTATTTCCGCCCAAAGATGCGTTAAAATTAGTGTTCAATTACGGAACTTTAGACGCTCATAACTATGTCATTTCTTTTTTTTGCTTTTTTGTTTCCTATACAGGGCTAGATAATGTTGAGACAAGTTGTTTTTTTTTGTACGTACATCGTCAAACAGTGGAGTAATCGCCAGACTACGTTTGTATGGAAGAATTATCGACTAGTGTAACCTTAAGATCTTACAATGACCATCGTACCCAAGTGCACCAGGAAGTGGTTTATGTATTACGCAGAACGATCTATCCTTTCAAGTTCAGTGTAATTATGATTCTGCGAAGCAAAATAGCTATTATCCATATTGATCAAGTTGGGTGTGACCCCTAGTGAGCAGGAAGATGATGTGTGCTTGGGAAATTACGGCTTGGAATATTGATTTAAAAAATAAACAATATTGTAGTTTTAGTTTTCATCAAAGTCAGACTCGTGACTCCTTTGAGTGTCTTTTTTTATTCCTCATCGTTTCGAATTTGGCCCACTTGATCAACTCAACCTGTTTCTCAGCGAAAAATTTTCAGTATCGGGTTAGTCATATTAGAGATTACTCTTTACAAACATAATAACAATTTAACCTCTTTTCAAACCTTTTAGCCTTTAGCCTTTATAAACATACCTTGTTATTTATAGTATGCGTGGGTCAAATCTAGTAACGGAATTTCCCCAACCAATTAAGCAGAAATAAAAGCGGCAAAAAATGCATACACGTTTGGTTCAGACGGCAATGCACTGTAAGCTAAAAAGCATGTTTTTATTATTTATGTTATTTTATATCATATTTATCGCCAGTGTTTACGAATCTAAACGTAAAATTAATAATTTAGTATTTATTTAGTATAGATATATTTCATTTGGTTTCCTTCATGAGTAGATTTCGCAAAGATTTTCTTTGCATAACTGCCTTCTTCTGAGCTCCAAAATATAGCTGACATGTAAAATTACCTCCGTCCTTTAGCTACACAAGGTGATTTAATGTGTAATTTAAAAGCAAAGTATCTAACAGTTTGATCATATTACACTTTGGGACAACTTAATTGAGACCCTGCCAGAAGAAATTTAATTATTACTAACTAAAACATCAAAGGTCTACAGAATTAAATTTCATAAAAAAATATAACGACATTACACGGTGTTGTAAGCCTGTATTTAGAAAATTGGAGGTTTGTGAAAAAGGTCCTATCATTTCATGTTTAGTTGACTTTCAATGCAATAATAAAGTTTAAATTAATGATTCTCGAAAAGTACTTTGTTCATAATTAAACCGTTGACCCTTTTTTATTAAATTGTATCAATTACAATTTACTTTCAGAGCATTTTTACAAACTTCGTATAGTGAAAATTGGCAATTCGAGTATTACTTACACAATTAATCAATAAAGGCGCACAATAAACAAAAGACTGGAGATATTAAAATTCGTATCAAAAGTAAAATAAAGCGCTAAAATAAGTAGACATACCTCAGATTTTATTCTTTATTCAAAGAAGATATTTCCATTGTGATAAGTAAGCCTGGTTCGAAATGAAGGAATAAATCATTTTTCCACATCTTTTGAATCTCGCTAACATGATAGTGACGGAAAGACGTCGTCCGCTATATGCTTCATATCCATTCCATTTTCAGTTCCTTTGTTAATAAAAATCCATCCATATTTTGTTCTGAACGAAAAAATTGATATACGAAGAAATTTTCGTATTTACTAGAAATATATTAACACTGTTAAGAATGGTTTAGGCGGATAAACTTATTATTATGTTTGCATCGGTACACTAAGGTTTTTTGATTGAATATCTTATTGCCACTGAATTAGGAATTACCAACTTTTAACATATTTCATCAATTAAAAAAGAATATGCATGAAATAAATATTTGACATATAATATCAATAATTATACATAAATAGTATTCTAACAGTGAAAACAGATTTAAAGTTGGTGCACACAAACACACACACTCTCACACAGATAATTTTAAACAAATATAATCTGTGGCTCTCGACTACTACTAGAGTTTGAAGTCAGAGTCTATGAACTTCGTTGCTGGTGCAAATATTTCCAAAATTCTTGCATATTTGTTTATCAGTATTTTATTTAGCTAATAAAATAATGACATGCATATTCCCTATTGAAATGCAGCAATACTTATGTACAACAAAATAAGCTATTAGGTATATACATTAAAGAAAGCCGAATTATGTACTTATAGTACTATCTGTCCTTACCAAGCGCGATTTTTCGACAAAAACTCAACCAATGATATCGTTACTTCAACACCTACTTCAGAAAATAGCTTTTGTAATAAAGACTCAACATTTATTTGCTATTCTATCATCTGCCAGCAACTTCAGATGTTTTTCTTGAAGTCTAGAACATAAAATATGTTTTTCTTTCATATTTACATCAGTAAAAGCACACAAGACTCGTTTGCGAATACTGCTAGATGTAAAATTTTATTTCGCACTCTGTCAAATTCGATTGTTGTTCGCACCTGTACCCCATTTCATGCGACAACTATTCACTGAGATTGTTCTTCAACTTATTACATGGAAAAGATGCTAGCTATATTGCCCTAAACTAGATTTATCTGCCAGTGCATACGATTTTCTAAGTACTACAGGGTGACAGACAAAAAAAAATACGCATATAGGTATACGCATTTTTTGTAGTTTAACGTCATACAGGCAACTATGGTATATGGTATAACTATGGTATGACGTTAAACTACAAAAAATGCGTATACGTATATGCGTAAAAAGTGTTATTGAAACTGTCACCCGCACCATGCTACAGCGGAAAGACTACGTAGAGTGAAATTGTTTTAATTTATATTTGTTTTTGTAAATTGGTTTGAACAGAAGTCAAGAATTAAAATTTTAAAACAATTAAAATGAGATAAGATCAGTGTCTTATAAGTTCAGCCATTATCTTGGTCAGATCGATCCTTAGAGAACTACGCAGATTATTGTGCTGCGATGGTCTTTTTAGAAAAGAATCACAGGGATAAGGTAGTTCACGTGTAAGTTTTTGTTATTTTAATAAATAAAAGTATGGTAAGGTAAGGTGGTATGGTGGTATGGTGGTGGTGGTGGTGGTGGTGGTATGGTATGTAAGGGTATCTTGAGATGGTTTGGCCATGTTGAGAGGATGAATGAAAGTCGACTTACGAAAGGTATTTACAAGGCAGACGTGAATGGAAACGCCGGGAGGGGACGCCCTAGAAAGACATACATAGACCTTATAGGTGATGTTCTTCAGAAAGGCCAAGTGCGCAGTACCCATAACCGGCGTGTGTGTATGACTAGATGTATGAATGTGTGTGAAGCAAAAGAAGTATGTAAGGATCGTAGCAGGTGGCGTTCTGTAGTTTCTGCCTACCCCCATGTGAAAAAGGCGTGAGTTTATGTATGTATGTAATAAATAAAAACAACAGATACAGACAGTAGCTAACCAAGAAATCTTGCAACGAAAAAGTAAATCCAAGGAACAACCTACCAAAAAGCTGTGCTCAAAAAAACGAATGTTACATCTCTTGCATCCCGAAAACAAGTAAAATTTTCAAACACCTAATATTTTCATTCTACATTCAAGACACCTCATACAAGTAAATGCAAAATTTTATCCGTGTCCCAGATAAGTCTAACCGAATTCGATAGCGTTACGCACCTGCACCCGTGTAACAGATAACAAATAAGGAACTATTCAGATGTTCCTAAGATATAGGGTTACCCTGTTTAAGTTCCAAATATATAAGGTTACCCGTTTAACTTTGTGAAAGAGGGTCGCCGGTATCTCCTCGAGTCGTTACAAGGGTGGATGCTACAAAAGGAGCCGATCTGTGTAAAAGTCAATCAGTGGCACTTATCTGCACACCCCTTTTCTAAAGTTAAGTAGATAGTATGAGGATGCAATTTTGAAGGCGCATAAACGCGTTGCTTCTTGCTTGTCAGTTGTGTGTGTGTGTGAGTGCTCACGGCGCTTGAATGTGATCTTTTAACAGCTTCTACGAGGCGATAATGAGACAACGCGTTTTTGTAGAAATTGTTTTACAGATCAAAATAATATGCGATAGACAAACCAAATCGCTGTTTTAAGAGCGGACTCTAGTCAACAGGAATTTGAAAAATAGGTATTTGAAGAAACTATTGCAGTCGCGTCACCTCCAACATCACCCCGTAAAGTGCGAAAGGGACAACTGCAGCTCAGGCTGATTTTACCTACAAAAACTTTGACTAAAAGACGTTTCGTATTCTGCTGTTTTCTTCATGAAAACTGGTCTGATCTAAAAAATTCTTATATCAAAATTTAGAGGAAAAGTATATCTATGCCTCTATCATTTTCTTTTTTCTTAAAAACCTATCAATTTTGTCTGAAAGCCGTCTGAACATGGCGGTAAAAACGGGCATTTTTTTCGGGTTTTTGGATTGTCATATTTATTTTAGTGATTATGTTTTTGAAAAAACGAAGTGATAGGGGTACGTACTAATTAGACCCAGATTTTATGGGAAAAAATCATTGCTATAGAGGCATTATCCACGAAGAAAACAGCAGAATGTTTTTGTATGGAGAAAGTCTCACTAGAGTCCCCTCTTAATCCGTAGAATAATTTCTTGAAAATACGATGTCGTGTTTTCGTGTTCCGTTTGGCTGCGACAGCCTTAAGTGTCAATATATTCACAAATAATATTTCAACAAGAACAATATCAATAGTGTGAGATGTCGCACGGTTCGATTCTGAATAAGTTATATCCCCCCTTTCCCCCATTTTCTGCACAAGTGTGCATTATAATATTCAGTTCGTTTTATGTGCCGTCACGTTGGGTGACACTAGAACTTGTTATTCTTTATTTTGTTAGTCTAGTGTTTGAGCAATATGCATTTTGGATATAGCATTTGAAATGGTTTCAATTCATCAAGGTATAATTTTGCTTTAAGCGAATTTATGACATTTATACTTACATAAGCCATTAAAATACCTAAAGTCACCGTCAGATATCAAAAAAATTAAAGTCGTTAATATCTGCCCACCAAAACGATACAAAAATAATGTAAGGGCAGTGTTGCTAACACGATCAAAACAAACGTATCGCTGTAACGAACGTCCTTGACCCTTTCACTTGACATGAAGTAATGAGCTAATATCTCATAATGATTTAAACAGACAAAATGGTTCTACGCCTGCCTATACCTTTAACTTGAGACCAAATAAAAAAATAAAAAAAACCGAAATATACCCATAAACAAAAAAAAACAAGTTTGCAAGTTACGTAATTATACAGAATAATATATATTATATCATCTGTTATATTATTCTTATTATATGGTTACCTTTCGGTACAAATCATTTATTTTATTTTGTTATCTGGCGGAGACTATTAGAAAGGAGGAATGGAAAAACTCAATAAGACTATGCCTTAGCCAGGAGTAGAACCCACGGCCCTACTTCAGCAGTCATCGTTGCGATCACTAGCCCGATGAAGCAAATGTTTTGAGAAATACCAAAATCCTTCGTTCATGTACCAAACCATCCTAAATTTCATCCAATTATTTGATAAAGAAATAGCTAAGAAAGGGTCTTCAATATATTCTTCAAAAACAGATGATGTAGGGGTCTTGGCAGCAGATAGCAAATCTGATGGGTCAACTAAAGAGAATGGAACATAAAATTGAATCTCAGCAGTTTCGCGTGGACTCTGCAAACATTAGCTAAGGCCTGATCCAATAAGATTGTATGCTTTGAAGGGACTTGGCGAGGCCATAGAATGTCTAGAAGTGTTATTATTGTGACTTGACTAAGCTCTATTATTAGTTCCTTCGTAAATTAAGCTTATACGACGACTTTGCGTTGAATTTTGAATAATATTGAAATTTTTAAATTGTCTGAATAATATTCCAAGTGTTCTACCGCCTCTTCAAGATTATTTTGTCACACTTAAGTTAAGATGTCTTTAACGATCCCAATTTTGACATTATCATGAAATTAATCAGGAAATTCAATCAGGAATCAGATATGTGGTTTCTACTAACCCGCACTAGGCCCGCGTGTTGGATTACGGCCCATTCCTTCTCACAGAGAGAGGAGGACTGTGTCTCAGCAGTGAGAAAATTAAAAGGCTGATAATGATGATAAATCAGGAAATTCACCTTTGTTTTCCATATCCTATCTGTCACACATTTTTGTTTTCTAAGCGATTAACTATAACGTGATTTCCAGAATATTAGCATTAACTTAAGAATGCACCGTTGCCCGTTCCATAAATTCCTACATCCAATCCACCAGCATGTTGGGTTAAAACTAACTCATACTAAATTACCCTTACGGGCTTTGTAATCTTCTCAGAAAGCGGTTAATATGAATACCAAACCTGGTTTAAAGTCAGGTTTGTCAAACTCTTGGCCAACTCTTGGTGTGTTTGTTTTGTGCGTACTCCAACTGTTGGCGCAAAGTTTGTGAATTGAATCTTGATGAAGTTACGCCGAGTTTTGTGACCCCAATCTGTGTGCTGAACTGCTGAAGTATTGTTTTAGCTTGTGTGTCTTTGTATTGTTTGTATTGATATTGGCGAATGTATTGATATTGTTGTGGTAGATATTTATTTATTCTATCTTTCTTTAAGATATCGGATTTTACTGATGATAACTATGATGTAATTCGATTCTTATATTAAGTGATTCTATTGCACTAGCTAATAAATGTTTTTGAAGCTTATTAGGGTTTCGTTCCTCAAAAGAAAAACAAGAACTTTTATAGGATTACTTCGTTGTCTGTCTGTCCGTATGACAAACCTTTTTCTCTGGAACGCCTGGTGGGGGGTTGGGGCTGGGGTGTCAAGTTGAAATTCATATCATATACTCAAGTCTGCAACCAATTGGAGCTGTGAAAAAAACCTTTTTAACAAAAAAAAATGACCGACGAAATAACAAACTGAAAAGTTAAAAATAAAAAGCTTTTGGTCTAGCATTTTGAGTTGGCGCAAAACCTATAGAGTACTTCCATGCTTCCATGCTCGATGACCTCAGTAGAGCTCCCGGAAGAGTGAGTCTTAAAATGAACATGGACAAAACCAAGGTGATGTTGAATGCCCATGTTACACCCACTCCTATCAAGGTTGGAGACTCTACACTCGAAGTTGTGGACGACTATGTCTACCTGGGACAAACGATCCAGTTGGGTAGGGCCAACTTCGAGAGAGAGATAAACCGTCGAATCCGACTCGGCTGGGCAGCGTTCGGGAAGGTGCGCGGTGTCTTCTCGTCCAACTTACCACAGTGTCTCGAGACAAAAGTCTATGACCAGTGTGTGTTGCCAGTGATGACATATGGCTCTGAGACGTGGTCGCTTACAATGGGCCTTATCAGAAAGCTTACAGTCACTCAAAGGGCAATGGAGAGGGCTATGCTCGGCATTTTCTTGCGTGATCGAATCAGAAATGTAGAGATCCGTAAGAGAACCAAAGTTACCGACATAGCTCGAAGAATTGCCAAACTTAAGTGCAGTGGGCAGGGCATATTGCTCGCAGAACGGATAGCCGATGGGGCAGAAAGGTTCTGGAGTGGCGACCGCGAACCGGAAGACGTTGCGTTGGAAGGCCTCCCACCAGGTGGACCGATGACCTCGTGAAGGTTGCGGGGATCCGCTGGTTGCGAGACGCACGGGACCGATCAATGTGGCGACGCTTGGGGGAGGCCTATGTCCAGCAGTGGACGTCTTTCGGCTGATATGATGACTTCCCAGTGACCTAGAATCATGAAATTTTGAATGAAGCAATGTCTTATAGTACTAATTAAAAGAAATAATCCGAAAATCGTAAATAAGTAGTTACGTAAAAAAACGATTACTTACATGCAGTTAGTAAACTGACCTGTGGAGCGATGTACAACAGTTTTCCAACGGCAAAGTTAATTTTGTTCCTCAATCCGGTTTATCATTTCGTTAGATCGCAATTCTCGATGCTTTCATTGTATGTGAACTTCAGCTTGTACGTAACGCTCGGTACGCAGGCCCGACTCACACTTGGCCAGTTTTTTATGTTGTGTAAGTTCAAAAACCATCCGAGACTATCTTAAACGCACTTCTATCAGAATATTTAACTGACCCGTATAATAAAATAAAGTAAAATGTAACATCGCATAGCACAAAGAAAGATCAAACTATGACAAGGCAATACTTTATTTATCATAGCTTGCAGAGTTAGCAAGCTGAAACGGCTGTGGGCTGGCCATGTCTGAGGAAAAAATTATGACCAGTGGAGCAAACGAGTCCTGGAATAGAGACCACATATCACCAGGCATAGCGTGCGACGACCTAAAACAAGTGGCTGGAACAAACTGGACGCGCAGGGCTGAGGGACCGGTGTTGTGGCGCAGCTTGTGATTGTATGTCCAGCATTAGGCTGCGTTTAGCAAATATTCCCACTCCCACCACTCCTCTCGACTCAGTCGTCTTTATCAAGGAAAAACTTTCGATGAATGTCAGAAACAACTAGTTAGAAGTATCAATTTAATTGGAGAGGTTTAGTCTAACGAAGGGAATGACATAGAATATAGGGGTACAATAACAACTTTATATCACGACTCAAGACCCCTACAATACTCACGAACCGAGAACTAAAGCAAGCAACAAGAGATCGCGTGCATCAGTGTTTGTAACTCAAGACAGGGCCGTAACAAAGACATCAGAGGAACCATTGAGGACATAAATCCATCAGACACCATGAATGCGACATATCACGTCCGAGCCGACGCGCATTGCGACTTGTGTCGACTTTACGACAAGCCTTGGTTCGTAAAACTTGTGAGGTACAAGTTCAGAAGAAAGGCGATTGTTAATAAAGATCTTGTTTAATCTTGAGAAGGGAAGTAAGGGTTTTCAACCGATAATGTTACAAAAGTGGCTCCCGAGCAAAAGCAGTGTTCCTAGTTGTTTAGTCTTAATCGAGGCTTAACTATTAATAATAATAAATCCTTTATTTTAACTATTCACAAAGGTTCACATCAGAATATACTTACATACTAAATTTACATAAAACCAACAAAAAAGAAGCATAAAAATATGACCCCTTGTGAGAGACTGGAGTCCATACTAGGATACCCTGTGTGACGGATCACCAGGCTCTCACCCCGAATCAGCGTCTATGTCAATTAATGCTATACATATATCTTTACAAATCACATACAGGAGACAATAATAATCAGGAGATAAGAATAATCAGGAGATAAGAATAATCAGGAGATAATAATATTGTCAATCCAACACAACTACGAGAAAATATAAAAAGGGAAACATTTAATTCCAAACTAATAAACAAACAGAAAATAAAATACAATTTTGGTAGGTATCATTATCGAATAACAAGTGATGCTTGTGAGAGTGTGCATATCAAAGAAAGTTTGTATGGTGTCAGCGTGAGTGAGCGCATGTATGGTGGCTACTTAGGCATGGATGGTAAGAGACCTACAAACATTCTACGAGGGAACAATGAGCAACTGCTCCGTGGCATCGTAATCCAACCCTAGTAACCATACCGAGAGTTTTTTTTTGCAAAGCTGTTTAGGAAGGGCATAAATTGATAAGATTTTGTTGTACAGATAGTTACCGAGGAAACCAAAATGGCGACGGGCGAAAGTTGTATGAAAGCTAATTGTGGGACAGACCGCATGCTTACGTCGCTTATCCTTGAATAAGTTAGGGTTATAGGTAAGGTGAGAGTGTTTGCGCAAAATGGTATTGTAAATAAAGAGTTGGCGTACAGTTCAAACTTCATTAATTTGCATGTATATACCTACATTTTAATAAGCGGACCCTCTTGATATAAGATAAAACTGACTATCGACGAAGGTAACATATACATAGAGATTGTTAGTTGATTGATTGAAGATTTTAGATGTCCCGGACGTTACTGAGAGCTTACTAAACAAAATGTGTGGAATAGTGAACGAACGCATATTTGCTAAACCCAAATTACAGCTATCAGGTGCTAAGGGTATGCAAAACCACTACCCACATTTCAAGTTTGAGCGCTGATTTCGATAATGTACTCATTACATATTTGTATATGTATAATTATTATGGTGAAATCGTGACCTGGCGTCCCAGTAGAACCTTTAGAAAAATAGTGTCTTAGAAAAGTTAAACGGTACCTCTCCCCACTTGTGCCACCAGCTATAATTCCGTCAACAAGACTTGGCGACATACCTCGGTTGGCCCGTATGTTCGTATGACTCTCGAATATCTTAGTTACGACCCCGTCGCGCGTCGGCTCAGCCATTGTGTAGGTGAAGACAGAGACATGGCCCAGCTTTGGTTTTGTGTGCAAATTATAATTATGATGAATGATCCACGCTGCTTGGTTGCTTAAAAGTGAAATATGTGTTGGAAAATGAAAGTTTTTTAATGGTTTTTTTAACTGTGTCAAGTTCTTTAGGGCGTCTGAATTTTTTCTTGAAATATTTAATAACGAACTGTAGGGTACGGTAAATCCATCTACGTAATAGCAGTATACCAAGCCTATCGGAACAGTAATCTTATTGGCAATTTTCCACAACCATCGTGAGCTGTCAATTCAGTCAACTTCCGGCATCAATTAATCCATTACACTCAAATATGACCGAACCGAAAATAAATATACTCGCTAGCAAATAAAATGAAACGGTAACTACATTAAGGGGGACAGGGGGATAGTACAAACATTTCCTGGGAAATTAACAGGGGATTGATCAGATTTCCGAAGTAAACGGGGCGCAAAGTCCATCGCAATGCCAATCAGAGGGGGCCGCTCTCTTTGCTCCCAACCCACTTTGTAATTTGCTGTTTGGATGCACGCAATAATATACCGACGTGTCTACCAGGTTTGGTAATTATCAGCTTTGGAGGCCTATAGTAATTACCAAATGAAAGGCGTATTGGGAAAATAGTGGGGAGTCTATTTTGCAAAATTGTGATAAGCCTCTTAAAAGGTTCTTATGTGATATTTAGAGGCTATTATGATTGAAAGATTAGTTGTATAGGTCTACCAGAATCTCATGGCATTTTTTATTTTTTTTTAATTGTGATTTTCATATGGCAATGTCAATTGTCACCTGTCAAATCAAAGTACTTGATGTGTCAACCGCTGCTGAAATTTTTTGATATTATCTTGAAAATTTGTTATTTTTGTGAAAATGTCGAAAAACCTACTTAGATCTCAAGCGAGACATATTGTTTTCAATGTGTATCATAAAATAAGGGAAGAAGAAGGCGTAAATCAAACTCAAACTTTGATTTTAAAGTGCGTCGTAGAGTGGACCGGTAAGTTGGACTGACTTGTTTTGATACTTTTAGTTTATTTTATATTTTTCTTACTTAATTTTTATTTCTTTCTATTACCATTATATGGTAAATCGTAGGTCAGGGCACATCGAATGATGGCCAGAAGGAAATGGCAACAGTAATGTAACTGTTACTAATTATTCGACAAGATATTGATTTTAACGGAGATTGAGAATCTTTGAAGTAAGAAAAATATTAAGTAATAATCTGTGCCCTGCAGTGGGACGTGTGTAGAGACGGGAGTTTTTGTCGAGTGAAGTTCAGTGGCTGTTAATATTATTTGCAAATTGATTCCTAGTGGATATTGTGATATATTATTGGTGTAGTTTTGTGTCTCAACTGTCTACGCAACTGGACAATTTGTAAAATCATTGACAGAAGCGATCTCGGGTTAGTGGAGCGGAGTATTTTATTGTAGTATTGACTGCCTCTGCAAAGCTTACTGGAAAGACTGACTTGCTGCCAAATACTCCAAAAAACATTAGAATCTGTTACATCCGCATTCTTATGCATACTAAATAATAAATATAAGATCCAAAACTCTTTCCAAAGACGTGGCTAAAAGGTCCTAGTAACCAGGCCATAAAACTTACATAAAAAAAGTATATATAGACTGATGATGATGAATGACTATAAGTAACATGATACATTTTATTATTTTTTACAGACTTTATATATGAAGTGATTAGTTTTGAATATGTTAAATGCCAATGAAAAAGAACCATTTTGATGGAGAGAGATGACATAAAATTACAAAGATTCAAGTTTTTGAAATGCCAGTGGAGTTCATGGAATCGTATTCTAGTTTTCTAGTTCTGAATGAGGTTTTAAGTTATTAGTATGATTTAAATGATATATAATAAATTAGTACATAAATTAATATTCAATTGATTTATTTTTCCTATGTTAAGAACCCGATGTATAACATACTTACATAGTTAATTGTACAACATTTCCTTCGCACACAAAAACTTCACCACAACATGAAACTAGGAATAGTACCCTTCGGGGAGACACCAACGTTTTACAACTTCGACTAACATAAAGTATACACTAGCCTACCCGAGGTGGTAGTAGGGGACTCGCTAAGCGGTTTTTGATGTCACTCACCCGCAGAGGCGTCGTAAACGCGTGTGTTCGGGCCTCAGAATATGCCCTGTCGCGGACCAAAATGTTTTTGTGTCCTCATTTGAGTCCAAAGTTGATGTTTACTCCAAAACAAATGAAGGTGCAACGGTCTCCTAAGTGGAATGTAACGGATATACAACGCGGACAAGTTACAGTTCTCATGACAAGTTGAGAAGGAGAATTTGTATGCAAAGTGTCCTATTTCCAACTTAAATGGAAAACTAAATTATATTTCTGATGTTCCGCAGTTGAGGACAGACTTCGCAAGTTCTCCGAGTAAGATTAATACGTCCATGGATAACCTACATAATTCTGGGAAGTTTTGTAAGCAAATTAATGTTGGAATTGCTATTTAATTTGGTTAAGATATTTTAACAACGAAGTTTATTTTGGTATTTACTTGTTTGTTGTGTTCAGCTGTTATCAATTTAAATTCAATCAATGTTCGTGCTTATAAATAAATTTTAATATTTATCGAATTTTATTCTATCAGACCGTTCAATTAAACGGTCTCAATATGGGATATTGAAAATAATATTTATCCATTTTATAATACTTTCATCAAAATTATCTACTGAATTCGATTCCAAAATAAATAAAAGTTAAATGGATTGTAAAGCGATAAATCTCTGCTCTCTAAAATTAATGAAGATTATAATATAGCTAGCTATATACATATTATAAGTTTTTTTAATGAAAGAATAGGCATAACTTCTAAAATTAAATGCGTACCTATTTTATAGGAAACAATAAAGCTGGAAACAAATTATCGGACGCGGCTTACGGACGCGACTGACCTTATAGAGTATCTAGGTAATGAATGTACATTACACTGTGCAAACTATCGGACGTAAGTCGCGGACTTGACCTTGGGCGTTCGGACGTCTGATAGAGATCTGGCAGCCGCGTCCCATACGACTGTGCACACATATCAGCCGCGGCTGTAAGTCGCGTCCGTCAGCCGCGTCCGATAATTTGTTCTCAGCTTAAGTGTTGGCAATAGACGATTTTAAAAGCTTCATGTAAACTTCATTATTCTTGTTAAGCACAAATTGTACTGAAGTGATGTTCATTTTTGCTTCACGTTTTCAAATTGTAATTAATATTTTCGTAGTTTTAATGAGTAAGATGAAGAATTCGTCATTAACTGGGGTCGTTAAAATGTGGCTCGGTGTTGCTCAAATTATATATTTGAAAAAATATAATTGAACTTTGAAAGTGAAAATAAAAACTGTAGGTAGAATTTTTTATCAGCCTTTCCTTTCAAATATTTCAAGTTCATTACATCATTCAGAATATTGTATTAGTTTGAGGAAAATTCATGTACTAATTTGAAATAAATATTGCCCATAATATGTATAGTTATTTTACGCCGTTTATGGCCTCATTAATACCCTATGGTTATGGGATATAAAAACCGGCCAAGTGCGAGTCGGACTCGCGCACGAAGGGTTCCGTACCATTATCGCAAAAAAATCACGTTTGTTGTATGGGAGCCCCACTTAAATATGTATTTTATTCTGTTTTTAGTATTTGTTGTTATAGCGGCTACATAAATACATCATCTGTGAAAGTGTCAATTGTCTAGCTATCACGGTTCATGAGATACAGCCTGGTGACAGACAGACGGACAGTGGAGTCTTAGTAAAAGCGTCCCGTTTTTAACCTTTGGGTACGGAACTATAAAAAAAACCATCTAGAATAGGTGCACATGGTTAAATAATAACAGCCAAACAGAGGTGCAGAGGAGCTCGTGGCTAAATATTAACAGCCGCACTGGTCGATCATCAAGGTTATACAACGCTCTTTATTAAAAAAGCATATTATAAAATCAAGGACTACGTTGAAGATAAAAATATTTGGTTTTAGCTCCTTCTGCACATGCGGCTTCCCTGGTAACTCATAAACGGCACAAATATGTGGATGTCTCTAACTATTCTCAATCTAATTTTTCTTCATTTAATAAGACTTTTTACAATGGTTTTCATTTATCTTTATAGCCCGTTGCTAAGAATAGTTACAACACTGATTACAACATTTGTGCCACATGTTAAATTTAGTCTTGTCATACTTTGTATAGATTATTTTACCGATTGGTTTGTAAATGTGTGAACATTGTAGGCCTTCTAGATTTCTAGATTGTTAACATTTTATCTCGTTTTACTTTTTTTAATCTTTTGTTTATTTATTATATTTTTAATTATTATGCCATTTGGCTACGGAACCCTAAAAAATAATAATTTCTAACCTTAAATTCCTCATAAACTGTAATGCTTAACAACTAATTTTTAAATCATAATAGCCTCTAAATATCACACATGAACCCTTTAAGAGGCTTATCAGAATATTGCAAAATAGACTCCCCACTATTTTCCCAATACGCCTTTCATTTGGTAATTACTAGGCCTCCAAAGCTGATAATTACCAAACCTGGTAGTCACGTCTGTATATTATTGCGTGCATCCAAACAGCAAATTACAAAGTGGGTTGGGAGCAAAGAGAGCGGCCCCCTCTGATTGGCATTGCGATGGACTTTGCGCCCCGTTTACTTCGGAAATCTGATCAATCCCCTGTTAATTTCCCAGGAAATGTTTGTACTATCCCCCTGTCCCCCGTAATGTAGTTACCGTTTCATTTTATTTGCTAGCGAGTATATTTATTTTCGATTCGGTCATATTTGAGTGTAATGGATTAATTGATGCCGGCAGTTGACTGAATTGACAGCTCACGATGGTTGTGGAAAATTTCCAATAAGATTACGGTTCCGATAGGCTTGGTATACTGCTATTACGCAGACGGATTTACCATACCCTACAGTTCGTTATTAAATATTTCAAGAAAAAATTCAGACGCTCTAAAGAACTTGACACAGTTAAAAAATTTCATTAAAATAAATACAAATATGGAGCATACGACTTTCATTTTCAACCACATATTTCACTTTAAAGCAACCAAGCAGCAAGGATCATTCATTATAATTTGCACACATTACCAAAGCTGGGCCATGTCTCCGTCTTCACCTACACAATGGCTGAGACGACGCGCGACGGGGTCGTAACTAAGATATTCGAGAGTCATACGAACATACGGGCCAACCGAGGTATGTCGCCAAGTCTTGTTGAAGGAATTATAGCTGGTGGCACAAGTGCGGAGAGGTACCGTTTAACTTTTCTAGGACACAAATTTTCCAGAGGTTCTACTGCCAGCATATGTAGAGCGTATGATTGCTTATTTAATTTCTGATTCAAGGTATCAACATGTGTCTTCCAATTCAAATTATAATCAATTGACATGCCTAAGAATTTTGTAGTTGCTATCTCATTTATTTTGTTACCTGCATATTGTATATTAAGGTCAGTAAATTGGGCTTTACGATTGCGAAATATCATAATTTTAGTTTTGTCAAAGTTCATTTTCAAATTGTTATTAGTCAGCCATTTTATAATATCACTTAGAGTGCTGTTTATATCTTTTTCTAGAGATTCCTTATCCTTACTTGTAAAAACGATAGTACTATCATCAGAAAAAAGTATAGAGGGATGATTGGTTACTTTTGGAAGGTCATTTATGTAAATGATGAACAGCAGAGGGCCCAAAACACTTCCTTGAGGGACGCCTTGTTTGATTTCTCTGTATTCCGATGTGTAGTTAATTTCTTTTCTAGTTTTTGTGCATACTCGAGTAACTAATGTGGACTGCTTTCTGTTGGTAAGATAAGAAGCTATCAGATTTAATGAAGTACCCCGAATACCATAACTATATAATTTATTTAACAGAATTTTGTGATCCACATAATCAAACGCTTTACTTAGATCCATATACAATGCACACGCCGGAATTTTATTGTCTAAGCTACTCATAACTGTGCTCAAAAAATCAAAGACTGCCATATTAATGGTTTTATTTTTCCTAAAACCTATCTGCTCTTTAGCAAATAAATTAAAGTTTTCAAAATAGTCATTTATCCTGACATAAATAACTCTTTCATAGATCTTAGAAAGGACCGGTACTAATGCTATGGGCCTATAACAATTCATATTGTAGGTATCATCTTTCTTGAAAAGTGGTTTAATGATTGTTAATTTAAGTCAGGAAAGTGACCATTTTGGATTGACAGGTTAATGATATGACTTAATATGTAGGATAATTTAATTGGCGCTTGTTTTAAAATTTTTGTCGATATATTGTCATATCCAGTACTATTAGTATTTTTTAAGTTTAAAATTATTGTGTGTATTTCATCGGGTGTAGTTGGATACATAAATAATGTTTTGGAGTGATTAGGTAAGGTCCCAGTTTTATTAGCACAATTTGTATTCCCTTTTAATTGGTCTATAAAAAAAATATTAAAACTATTTTTATTTTTTTTACATCATATATATACATATTTTTATTTATTTATACATCATCATCATGAACAGCCCGACTTTTCCCAAAGCTGAGCAAATTCCTCTCTTTTCTTGTGCCAATCCCAAGCTTCTGTGCCAGCCCTATCCAGGTTCAACCTATGATGAAAAATAAAACGTCTACCTTTCTCTCCGCAAGCAGGTCATCTGCTTTTCCTTTTTCCCAATTGTTGTTAGGGTCGGCTTCCAGTCTTACCGGATTCAGCTGAGTACCAGTGTTTTACATGGACCGACTGCCTATCTGACCTCCACAACCCAGTGACTGGGTAACACCATACCCCTTGGCAAGACTGGTGTCAGATCTCAAGCTTCTGACTATCGTAACGACTGTCAAATATCTTCAAATGACAGCCGGGACCAATGGCTTAACGTGCTTTCCGAGGCACGTAGGAAACTCGATATGTTGAAATGGTCACCCATCCACGGACCGACCTCGGCAAGCGTTGCTTAACCTGGAAGATCGACCCGTGCGGTTGTTATTATTTAGCCACGAGCTCCTCCCTCTCCGTAAGCAGTTACTTCGCTTTGCATACGTATTTTTATCATAACCTCTGCTATCAAAACTGAATGAAAACAGCGTGAGGAAACCGGCATGTCATAAATATTTCTTTTTTTTTTGTGTACTGGCTTTTTAGCTTACCGTGCATTTGCATGCTGATTGTCATCCAAACCAAACGTGTTGCAAAATTTCATCATAATCGGTTGCGGATATCTGTTTTAAAATTCCGTTGCAAGATTGGACCCATACACACATACATTGCAATTTAGTAAAAAGCTTGTAAAATACGAAGACATGTGACATCCATCAACTCACACTGGAACCGTTTGGGGATTAAGACCCACGTCCTCTGTTACAGAGAAGGTCCCTAGCAGAGAGAGCATTAAAGCCTGATTATGCTTGAAGTTGCTATGCAGACAAATACGCTTAATCGACGCCTCGCTTCTCCCGCTTCGCACTCGTAAATAATCGTACACGGGCGGCCTAAAAAAGTATACAGCAAACATTTACTTTCAATATTCAAACGACATGTTTAATCTGGAGAATGAAGAACGAATGTTTACTTTCTTTGCAATAAATATTGGCAAACAAAAATTTAATGTTTGTGTCATTAGGTATAGTAATTTGTATATTTAGGATCTAATTTGGGTCTACGCTGTGAACGTCAAAACAGAACTAACTACTGCCAGAGTTCTATTGTATTTCCCATACGAACGGTTGGGGCGAAGTGCCCCTATTCTAAACCAATCTGCCTAGCCTTTTCCCAACTAAATTTGGGGTCGGCTTACAGTCTTACCGGATTCAGCTGAGTACCAGTGTTTTACATGGAGCGACTGCCTATCTGACCAGTAACTGGGTAACACGGTACCCCTTGGCTAGACTGATGTCAGATTTCAAGCTTTTGACTACCGTAACGACTGTCAAATATCTTCAAATGACAGCCGAGACCAACGGCTTAACGTGCTTTCCGAGGCACGGAGGAAACTCGGTATGTTGAAGTGGTCACCCATCCACGGACCGACCTCGTCAAGATCAAAAAATCAAAATCAATAATTTTTATTTCACATAGGCCTACATGGGCACTTATAAAACGTCGACAATGTGCACGGTTCGGGTTGGTTGATTCCTATGGAGAAGAACCGGCAAGAAACTCCATGGTTACTCTTTTAAAAAATTGTTCGGTTTTACAATATTTCCATGTTACAGCAGTACTTAGATGGGGGGACAACGCAGGCCCGATAATAAGTCGTAAGAAACTAAAACAAGAAATGATTATACAGGGTGTTTGGAAGGGAGCTGTACATACGCCTAGGGTAGAAACTAGGGATAGTCTGCTACCTACCCCCGCCCATTATATTGACCTTGGCCTCAAGGTTTTTTTTTAATTTATTATTATTTTTTATTTGACTTTTTTATGATTTTTTGACTAAAACTACCTGTAGCTCAAAATCTATCCATGGGACCGGTCGGCTAATGGTCTTGTTTTAATCGTTAGAGTCTTAGGGTCCTGCAAAAAATTATTTTACACCAGAAAATTGTGGAGAAGAAAAGTTATGGGGCCTGAAGTACCGTAGTAAGGTAAAGAAATAATTTTAAGGGCAACTTTCTATGGGGTTTAAAAAAAAACTAACAGGGTTGGAGTTCTTCTGATTTTTTTAAAACATCCTCAGTCCATGCTCTTTCTAACGATATGCTAAAAGTGTAATTATCACTTTTAGTTTTAAAGTTATTAATTAATTTCCGCAACTAGGGCACTTCAAGCAAAAATTTCAACTAATGAAAATTAAATGTGTTCGATCGTAAAAGGATGGCAAATGAAACAAAAAATTTGGTAATGACTAATGTCATTAAATTACAAATTTTAATTAATTACTAATTTTAATTAATTACTAATTTTAATTAATTACAAATTTTGTTCAAATTGATGACCATTGACCTGTAAACATGCTCGGCACCTCTTCCTCATCTCCACGGTCACCGTTCTAAGCAGCAGTTCCTCGCGCATTGTATCGAATGCGGCGTGGATCATGTTAATTAGAACCTCCCTTGTTGGTACTTCTTCTGCGTACACCAACTCTTTCGCCCTTCCCCAGACGTAGAAGTCGAGTGGGGTAAGGTCAGGCGACCTTGGGGGCCAGGGAATTGGCCCACCCCGACCAATCCAAGAATTAGGAAAGCAGTTGTCCAGAAGCTCCCTCACTGCTAGGCTCCAATGAGCAGGACAGCCGTCGTGCTGGAAGACTATGGGCCGATCTTCGTCAAACACTTCTTCCGCTAAATCAGGCAAATCGTTTTCGAGGAAATCTAAGTAGTTTTGCCCGTTTAGGTTGTCTGGCAAAAAGTGCGGCCCTATCAACCGATTACCGATGACACCTGCCCATACGTTCACGGAGAACCTTCGTTGAAAATCTCTGTGCCTCTTGACTCTCGGGTTTTGATCTCTGGGTGCCCAGTGATGGAGATTGTGGTAATTTACAATTCCTTCCTTGTCAAACTTGGACTCGTCAGTCCAGAGAATACTCCGTAAAAAATTAATATCTTCCACGTCCGTATGGAGCAAGTGGCGGCAAAACTCCACCCTTCTTGCATAGTCGTTATCCTCTAAGCCTAAAACAATAAAAATATCAACGTTAGCGGTTTCCTTATGAATTAGTAGCTATGTAACATTGATTGCTATCTCTGTCTTTCCATTTCTCTCTCTCTCACACACATGCTCATGTTAATTTAAAAATTGCCTATGAAATTCACATGCTAGTTCATTACATAAGAGCTAAAAACAAAAACTTTATGTAAAAAATTACCTTGAACAGGGGTGTAGTGGAAAGGATGACGTCCATTTTCGCGAAGAACCGACCAGACTTTCCACACGCTTAAACCAAGCGTCCGGGCTACGGTTCTTACGCTTCTGGTCGGATCTTCCTCAAATTCAGCCAATATGCGTTCTTCCGCAGCCAAATTTGGTTGAAATCTGTTCACGGCTGGTTCCCGGAAATTTAAATTTCCGGTTTCTCGCAGACGCCGATAAGTTGAGCCAAACGTTTGGTGGTTAGGCACTCGCCGGTTAGGATACCGTTCTTGATAAATCCTCCGTGCCTCGCGCCCATTGCAATCAGCCATTCCATACACCACCAGCATGTCGGTGTACTCTTCACTGGTAAATCCAGCCATTTTGCCAACAACAAGGTAACAAATAACAAAACTTAACAAAAACGAAGTAATAACAAACTCAACAAAATTAACGAAAACAGTGGAGCGTCGTAACGGCAAGTACGTAAGTTAGCTAAGATGGGTAAATCTCGACTGACTAACAAAGACCCCAACGAGTTACCTGCCCGGCCCCGTCGACCCAAGAGCGAAAGAGACATGACATGACATGTTTTGTCTCTTACATGTTGCTCTCGTGTAAGAGTGAGACAACAAATTTGCCAACTGTAGGCCAAACTGGTTTAAATTCTGGAAATTACATTTGTCTTACAAATGTCGACTCGTGGTGGTAAAAGTGCCCTAGTTGCGGAAATTAATTAATAACTTTAAAACAAATACAAATTACTATACCTAATGACACAAACATTACATTTTTGTTTGCCAATATTTATTGCAAAGAAAGTAAACATTCGTTCTTCATTCTCCAGATTAAACATGTCGTTTGAATATTGAAAGTAAATGTTTGCTGTATACTTTTTTAGGCCGCCCGTGTACGATTATTTACGAGTGCGAAGCGGGAGAAGCGAGGCGTCGATTAAGCGTATTTGTCTGCATAGCAACTTCAAGCATAATCAGGCTTTAATGCTCTCTCTGCTAGGGACCTTCTCTGTAACAGAGGACGTGGGTCTTAATCCCCAAACGGTTCCAGTGTGAGTTGATGGATGTCACATGTCTTCGTATTTTACAAGCTTTTTATTAAATTGCAATGTATGTGTGTATGGGTCCAATCTTGCAACGGAATTTTAAAACAGATATCCGCAACCGATTATGATGAAATTTTGCAACACGTTTGGTTTGGATGACAATCAGCATGCAAATGCACGGTAAGCTAAAAAGCCAGTACACAAAAAAAAAAGAAATATTTATGACATGCCGGTTTCCTCACGCTGTTTTCATTCAGTTTTGATAGCAGAGGTTATGATAAAAATACGTATGCAAAGCGAAGTAACTGCTTACGGAGAGGGAGGAGCTCGTGGCTAAATAATAACAACCGCACGGGTCGATCTTCCAGGTTAAGCAACGCTTGCCGAGGTCGGTCCGTGGATGGGTGACCATTTCAACATATCGAGTTTCCTACGTGCCTCGGAAAGCACGTTAAGCCATTGGTCCCGGCTGTCATTTGAAGATATTTGACAGTCGTTACGATAGTCAGAAGCTTGAGATCTGACACCAGTCTTGCCAAGGGGTATGGTGTTACCCAGTCACTGGGTTGTGGAGGTCAGATAGGCAGTCGGTCCATGTAAAACACTGGTACTCAGCTGAATCCGGTAAGACTGGAAGCCGACCCTAACAACAATTGGGAAAAAGGAAAAGCAGATGACCTGCTTGCGGAGAGAAAGGTAGACGTTTTATTTTTCATCATAGGTTGAACCTGGATAGGGCTGGCACAGAAGCTTGGGATTGGCACAAGAAAAGAGAGGAATTTGCTCAGCTTTGGGAAAAGTCGGGCTGTTCATGATGATGATGTATAAATAAATAAAAATATGTATATATATGATGTAAAAAAAATAAAAATAGTTTTAATATTTTTTTTATAGACCAATTAAAAGGGAATACAAATTGTGCTAATAAAACTGGGACCTTACCTAATCACTCCAAAACATTATTTATGTATCCAACTACACCCGATGAAATACACACAATAATTTTAAACTTAAAAAATACTAATAGTACTGGATATGACAATATATCGACAAAAATTTTAAAACAAGCGCCAATTAAATTATCCTACATATTAAGTCATATCATTAACCTGTCAATCCAAAATGGTCACTTTCCTGACTTAAATTAACAATCATTAAACCACTTTTCAAGAAAGATGATACCTACAATATGAATTGTTATAGGCCCATAGCATTAGTACCGGTCCTTTCTAAGATCTATGAAAGAGTTATTTATGTCAGGATAAATGACTATTTTGAAAACTTTAATTTATTTGCTAAAGAGCAGATAGGTTTTAGGAAAAATAAAACCATTAATATGGCAGTCTTTGATTTTTTGAGCACAGTTATGAGTAGCTTAGACAATAAAATTCCGGCGTGTGCATTGTATATGGATCTAAGTAAAGCGTTTGATTATGTGGATCACAAAATTCTGTTAAATAAATTATATAGTTATGGTATTCGGGGTACTTCATTAAATCTGATAGCTTCTTATCTTACCAACAGAAAGCAGTCCACATTAGTTACTCGAGTATGCACAAAAACTAGAAAAGAAATTAACTACACATCGGAATACAGAGAAATCAAACAAGGCGTCCCTCAAGGAAGTGTTTTGGGCCCTCTGCTGTTCATCATTTACATAAATGACCTTCCAAAAGTAACCAATCATCCCTCTATACTTTTTTCTGATGATAGTACTATCGTTTTTACAAGTAAGGATAAGGAATCTCTAGAAAAAGATATAAACAGCACTCTAAGTGATATTATAAAATGGCTGACTAATAACAATTTGAAAATGAACTTTGACAAAACTAAAATTATGATATTTCGCAATCGTAAAGCCCAATTTACTGACCTTAATATACAATATGCAGGTAACAAAATAAATGAGATAGCAACTACAAAATTCTTAGGCATGTCAATTGATTATAATTTGAATTGGAAGACACATGTTGATACCTTGAATCAGAAATTAAATAAGCAATCATACGCTCTACATATGCTGGCAAAAACGGTAAACACCTCTGCTGTACTTGCAGCATACCATGGCTACGTGGGATCCTTGATAAATTATGGTGTTATATTCTGGGGTCATTCCACCAATAAGGATATGGCATTCAAGGCGCAAAAGCGGTGCATTAGGGGTATGTTTAATATAAACCAGACTGATAGCTGCAAACCATATTTTATCAAGCATAATATATTAACATTGCCGTCAGTCTACATTTATGAGATTGCTAGCTTTGGAAGAACTAACAAACATGTTTTTGATAGGTACAGAAGTATGAGGCATAGTGATAAAATTTGTTGCAAATCTTACAAGACAGCCTTATATTCCAATAGCATTTTCAGTATTACGCCGCGTATATACAATCACTTGCCTAAGTCCATACTAGAAACTCAATCCATCGACGATTTCAAAAAGAAATTAAAAAGATTCTTGCTATGTAAATGCTATTATGGTATTCAGGATTACTTAAAAGAGGATGTAAGGACATATTGTTGATGTGACTAGTGCGCAAATTTAATTAATAATTTAATTATTAATATTATTACTTTGACATTTGCTTTGATTTTACTTTGACATTTACTTTAACATTTATTTACAAATTTATCTTGACATCCTCATTTAATCAATGACATTTTTAATTTAATTCATCTAGTGACATTATTGATAGCTTAAGATTTGTTATGTTTCATTGTCGCCACGCAGTGAAATTAACAAAACGAAATAAATTGAAATTGTGTTTAATTATAAAGTATTTTTTGCAAGTAAATGTGTGAACTTGCTTGTGATTTGCATGCCTCAAGGTGTAATATGGTTGGACTGTGCTATATTTTTTAACAACTTCATGTAATTACCCATATTAGCAAATAAATGATTATGATTATATGATTATGATTATGATGAAGGTGTCTGCCTAGGTTCAAACCCGCTTTTTAAAGCCGCTCGTGTACGAAAATTAACGTTCGCAAAGCGAGTCGTCTAGTCGCATGCCATCGTCAAACGCGTTATGCTAAAACGACTTCTTGCAAAATCATTACAGCAGAAGTAATTTTAATAGGTTTTTTATACACCAACTGATGAATACTAAAGCGCATAAATTTGGATCAGTCTGTAAATTGAATTTTTAGTTCGGTCATATTGTGTTTACAATACATTAGAAAAGTTAATGGCTTGTAAAAGTCAATAGAAACAATGTTGGAAAAATACGAGAGAGACATATTAGAGATGGAATGCATCTTGAAATTTAAAAGTAATTTACTTAAACTGAAAGGTTTAACTTAGTAAATGCTTTAACTTGTTGTGCCAAATGACTACTATTTTTACAAAAAGGAGTGTTATGTTTTCAGGGTTCATGTATGTTTGTGAGTTTTTCTTCTAAACAGCTTAACCGATATTAATATATGTGGTATCATTAGAAGCGTTGCGTTATCCCGGGTAACATGGGATAGTGAAAATTTAAAAATATAATGAAGAGCCATTTTTCATGAAAAATTCGGAAATATTTTTTTCATTTAAAAAATCTACGTATACTATCATCGTCTAGAGCTTGCTGAAAAACTTAAAAAATAAAAGTAAAAAAGCACGCCTGCTTTGTCAAAAAATGAATTGAAAATTTAACTAAACAATTTAAAACAAACTAAATTATTTTAGTGTCGAATGTGCACAAGGTAACAGGTAACAGATTATAATATTTACTGTGCAATTAAAGCGCAATTTTTTAGTAAAATATTATTCAGTTTTTGACAAGGCTTGCCGTGTTTTTTAAACCAATATAGAACAAACGATTTATCACAATCGCAATATTCCTAGCCTTTTTTGAACTTTGTTGAAGACTGGTTCCAGTCTTAACGTATTCAAAAACTGCTAGTTTAAGAATACCAGCATTACTTGGAACGAATGCCTATAGGACTTCCATAACCCAGATCCAGTAGTAGGTAGTAGTTTGGGTTTTTAGTTGTGGAGGTCAACCAAGGTTACCCAGGTATCACGATACCCGATACCACTAGATAAGCCAGCTTAGGTTTTTGCATCAACAATGTTATCTTCATAGGTAGGTACACCAACAAAATTTGTACGTAAGCAAGAAAATTCATAAGAATATTCTTACGTTACGCAACATTCAAACACGAATACTTACTTTTCTTCAACGAATCTCCTTACCGGTTTCTAGTAACAAACCGGTTCTGTGAAGCGTATTAGTGATTTATGTTAGCATTTTACAAGGATCGTTACGGCTAATAAATCTTGGTTAACTTGTTGCGAATTAGGCTTCCCTTATAAACGCACGTTACGCGCGATTTTTTTTTCTTTCGCGCGTAATTTATACTCTGTGGCACGGGATTTGGGATCGTGTAATAGAGTAATATTCGGAGCAAAGTGACGTAGTGAGTGGATTATGTTTACGTTTGGTTTAGATTATGGATGTAATGTCATGTCGTAGTTTTGATTCTTCGTATCTGTGTTCAGAATAAAATGTTTGGGCACTTTGTTTTTTTTTGATATTATAAAGATTTACTAGATTATTATACAAATTAACTTTAAAGATTCTTTCAAAGTATTTTATCTTCTGAAGCTTTTAAGTGAACAATTTGATCTATATGCGGTTCGATTGTTCATATAAATCTTTTTGACTTTAAAAATAAAAGTTCTTTTTTGTACGATTTGTATCTCGAGTCTTTTATACAGAAATAAAAACACTATTTATATCTTTACCCATCTCTCATCTTACTCATATGCTTAACATTTTTAATTTTATTTATTTCTCACTACAATACACATTACAGATTTTGTAACACTAACGGTACATGATATAGTTTAGTTTCCTCTGGTAGACTGGTGCCTAAGCTAGGCTTTAAGGGCCTGTGTTTGGTCACCAGGTCTCCACCCTCTAGCAGTTGGATACATTTCATAAAATTAAAAATGTATTTAACAATTTTAATTACAACACACACATCACATCACATCATCAGCCTATTAATGTTCCCACTGCAAGGACACAGGCCTCCTCTCTGTGAGAGAGAATGGGCCGTAATCTACCACGCGGGCCCAGTGCGGGTTGGTAGATGTCACATGTCTTCGAATTTTTGGTTCTAGGACATGCCGGTTTCCTCACGATGTTTTCCTTCACCGTTTTGAGAGCAGTGGTGAAAAAATAATTTACACAAAGTAAAGCGCCTGCCTGGGCTCGAACCAACGACCTACAACTTGTAAGTCGCGGCCGATACCACTGGGCCACCACTGCTCGACAACAGGTTGTTAATTACAACAGGTTGTATAATATTAATAACTTTTAAATGTCTGTAGCTCTAAATGCAGTGTTCAAAAAAGAAAATATGAGAAAAAAAAACAACAAAACTGATTACTCTACCTCACTGTTCTCAACCAAACAAGTTAACAAACCTAGGGCCAAAATTACTGGCACACCGTACAAATAAGAATCGTAAAAAGTTCCACCCTTTATACCCAAGTAATATCGTGTCAATGCTAAAGTAGCTTCGTCACGATAGTTGCACAAGTTTGATAAGCCCGTTTACGGCGACAGCCAGCAGTTCTCATGTTGTTTTATTTACATTTGATGGGAGAAATAAATCGAAATCGCTTCCGGGATGAGGGAATTATGTGTGTTTATATTGCTTTGCAAATACGTTTTTTTTTCGTGTGTCATTAAGTACTGCTACATTTGTATGCCTTACGTCTTGTCCGCAGTAATTAACAGTAAATAATATACGGTTTTGGCTGACCCTCTAAGCATGAATTTTGGCTAGAATTTGGTACAAGATTTTTCTTTAGGAACTGTCAAGAATTAATAAAGGAAATGCATTTTATATTCAATCCCTATATTTTAAGTAATTTCTTCCACTTGACTTCCAATTAAATTTACAGTTTTAGTTTCCGTGATATTTTTCCGTTAAAATTTACAGTTTTAGTTTTCAGTGATTTTTTTCCGTTAAAATTTACAGTTTTAGTTTTCAGTGTTTTTTTTCCGTTCCCGTCCATGGCAATTGGAATGAAGTAGAGGAAGTAACCTTCAAAACTAATTAGAATTTAAGCGTAAGTTCGTTCGCCAATTTTTACCCGACTGCCGAAGGAGGGTAATGTTTTTGTGAGGCTATGTATGTATATATGTTTTGATCCTATGTGGCGTTCTTGAGACCAAACGCGTTGGCCGATTTTGATGATTCTTCTGACAATCGATTTGTCTTAACCTGGCAATTGTCACTGGCTACAATCAAATTGGAAAATAAAACAAAAATGGCGGCTTTTGGGCGCTATGTTGTGGGAAGCCATTTTTTTTCTTTTATCCCCATTGTGTGGGGTATGAAAATAAAGGGTTTTAAGAGGTGATTTAATAAATATATTACACTTATATGTTTAAATGTACCTAATTAAAAAAAAAAACATGCTGTGCAGTCGAAGGATACATCTGGTTTGGTCAGCTAGCTCGCGAATATGTATCCTCCGACTGAACAGCATGTTTTTTTTTCTTGTTTACGTCTTTTTATTAGTTCGCTTCTTATGCAGTCGGGCTTTTTGAGTTCGTGAATTAATTTTTACTCGTCAATAATATTATAATTGAATTAATGAAGTGCTGCAGACTTACTGTCAAATCTGACACCAATTATAATATCTTACGTAATGTTAAAAGATTATCTACCGTTAAAATATGGTGTTGGCGAGCTTCAAAAGATTTTTGAAGATAAATATTTATAATAATGTTAAGTAATATTGATATATTTAGGTAATCTAGCCACTCATTATTCAGTCTGCCCTAGGGTTTCAGATTGACGGCTCTTTTCATCAGCTTAGACTTTAATATTAAAATATGAGAACCATCACTTTTGTATCGCGTTTAATTTTATCAATGCATTATGAAAAATGTATTTTTCGGTCGAATACGCAGCCTAATTTACGGTCAAGTTAAATGAAATTGAACATTTTGCTCTTTTGAGTATAATATTTATAAGAAAGCTTAATGCCTATCCATTCAGTTTTCTACACTAAGAAAATCAATTTTAATTTATAAATCTTTCTAACCGATTTAAAAAAAGGAGGAGGTTCTCAGTTCGTTGGAATCTTTTTTTTTTATATATGTTCCCCGATTACTCATTGAAGACTTCTGGACCGATATGGAAAATTCTTCTTTTTTTTGAAAGGGTATACTTCCCAGGTGGTCCTTTGTTCATCAGGTCAGGATCTGATGATGGGATCCTGGAGAAATTGAGGGCACTCATCAAATACAAATAGCGATTTTGGTATTTTCTTCAACAATGCAGTCAATTGCACTCAGAAAGTATCATTTGTGAAGTAGAACTGACGACGAAGACCACTGATGGCCACTGGAAGCCCTTAATGCTAAGTATGTCACGGGTACCTATAAGCGCTTGACCACCATCTCACCTGATGGTAAGCGATGATGTGGTCGGCGGATATCTCGAATAGATAACCGACAATGATGAAACAAATACTTCTAAATAAAACCTAACTACTGATGAAACTCTTTAATTAAACTTACTCTTTAACAAGTAAAATTTAAAAATTTAAAAAACCCCTGACAAATTTTTATTTCATGCTACATAATTTCTCTAGTACATAGTAGATACGATTCGATCGGCAATATATTGAACACGTAATAATGACACAATATCTTGCGAAAACACCCCGATTCAAACGGTAAAACGCCCATAACTTTTGAACGGCTAAACCGATTTTATTCAAACAAGAACACTCTCGACAAAATCATCTTTCAAACAAAAAAACTAAATCAAAATCGGTTCATCCGTTTAGGCGCTATTATACCACAGACAGACACACAGATACACAGATACACAGCAACACACGTCAAACTTATAACACCCCTCTTTTCCGGCGAGGGTTAAAAACTTTTTAAAATAAAAACGACTGCCAAAACAAAACACATCAAAGCAAAAAATAACTTTCTTTTCCGAAGTCGGTGTCAAAAACCGAAAAACAATAGATACGAAAACACCGACTGCGGAAAAGAAAGTTATTTTTAGCTTTGTAGTGTTTTGTGTTGGCAGTCCGTTCGATTATTTTGTTAAAATTGAACCCAGTCGTGCAGTGCTTAAAAATAAAGGTTTAATAAAATTTGTTGAATACATTTTACATAATAATTATTACACTACCGTACTCCTAGATGGGTAAAGATGTAACTACCTATAAAATACCCGCAATTCACCAGTTACGTTTAAGGCCCTTACTCCGCTTTTTTGTCGTACAACGGTTACTCTCTAAAGCATACGCCTTACTAACGGCTAGGTAAAAAGGTTTGAAAAAAGAAAAAATTGAATCATGTACATTATTTGTGAAACATGGTTTTTTCGTATGATTTACACCTACTTACCATACTATCTTCTTTAAAAAAATAAGAACACAGTATATTTTCGCTTCTTTTGCTCACTCCTCCAAAACATCTTGGATGTTTAAACATATTTTTACACAGAAAAATTGCTGGTTAGAATTTCTTCGTAACCTACATAGGATATGTAAATCAAAAAATATTTTGCAGATGAAACTGACCAAAAGGGGATCCAAGTCCGGCCATTACCGGGTTAACATTGGGGAATATACTTATACGTCTTAAACCGCATGTAGGAAATAGAACGAGCCTCTCATCATCATCATGATCATCATCATCATCTTCCTGCCCTTGTCCCATGTTACTTGGGTTCGGCGCAACACCTTTTCTTCTTCCACACCATGCTGTCTCGTTATCACTGACTCCATTTTCTTTCAAATCACTCCTCACACAGTCCATCCATCTTTTAGTAACATGCGTTTCATCCCCATGTCATGTCTCATCACATGACCATACCAGGACAAACGATTTCCTTTCAACTTTTGTGTCACTGGTGTCACTTTCAAACTGCCTCTAATATACTCATTTTTCTGTTTATCCTTTCTCGTCAGATCGCACATCCAACATTCTCATTTCTGCTATATACAATCTCTTTTCATCAATCTTTTTCTCAACATTCTGATCCATACAGTATGACAGGTCTAATCACGGACTTCTAGATTTTTTTCTATGACATTCTATTGTTACCAGAATCCATGCAGCTTCTAAGAAATTCATGATGAGTAAACCCATTAAAATTTATCTGACCTGAGAATTGATCCTTACACTCAGCAGTGACATTCATGGTTAAACCAGAAACAACGTGAAATTGTTTTTATGAGTCACCACAGTCCCTTTACAGAAAAATACAAGGCACACACAAATAATTATGTCCCCGCTAGCATCCATATTTAACACAGAACGTCATTACCTCGGGCGCTATTGCGTCATCAAACTCAATTATCCAGTATACAGTAAAGCCCAAAAACAACAAAATAGGCGCATGACGTCACCAAAACAAATGCCTGCCGTATATTATAACCCCGCCTACATCGCCGGGTCATCTAAGTGTTTTTGTCTCGACTACATAGTGTTAATTTCCCTGGAGCAGTCAATTCTGCTGAGCCATCAATCTACGTCAGTGTCGCAGTAACTAAAGCTTTTTAGACGTGCGTGTATCTGTGTATATTATATGGATTTTATGTATGTTTATTCCGTGGAGGAAAAATGTAAGCTGTCTTTCAGATTTGCTTCCGGCTTTTGAATAATTGATGCAAATGTAAGTTAGCAAATAAAAACATATGGAAGTGTACCTGGCGGTAATTCATGATATTTTTAGTGACTAGTTTTGAAATCGATCGAATTTGAGTTACCTATTCAACGACTTATTAACAAATATTTTTACCCTTTCACAGTTTTCGTAGGAATTATTTTTACCACAGTTAAACAAAGTTATAAAAGATCTCATCATAAAATAAACTCAAAGAGAGGCTGTCTATATACACTATAACACGTTAAGATATCCTATGTCACTTATTTCACCCCTGGCAGGTATCGCCTAGTCCCCTTAGAGCAGTGGTTCCCAAAGTTGTCTCGACCGCGACCCACATAACAAAAACTTCCAAATTCGGCACTCACCTCGTGGTCTTATGAAGAAAAAGGGGAATAGCTGTATGAATGAAGGTCTATTTAAACACGAAAAACAAATCAGATTTAAACTAAAAAAACTCATCATTCATTAACGCGAAAGTTTAGGATTCTTGCAAAGGAGAGACGGTACTTCAAGCCTGAACGGCTGCTCAACTTTTATAAAGCGCTAATTCGGTCATGCATGGAGTACTGGTTCTGCCAAATACCAGCTTGATGCACTAGAGTAGATTGACAAACGGGCCACTGGTTGCATCAAAGCTCCAGAGTCTCCCAAATCGACGCCGAGTTGCCAGCCTGTCGGTTTTTTATCGGTTACATTTCAAATAGTGCGATGGAACTGCACATTTTGATTCCGTCTAGCCCTTTCTATAATCAGACTACAAGACGTACGGCAATGCGCCATCAGTACATGGTGGACATCCCACCCATACGCACAATGCGTTTTGCTAATACTTTCATTGTGCAGACACCTAAGGAGTGGAATTCCCTGCCGGAATCTTTTTTTTCTGATAGCTACAACCTTGGGGTCTTTAAGTCAAGAGTGAATAGGTTATTTCCAGGCAAGCGTGCTTCACCGTAGACCACATCATCGCTTACCTTCAGGCGACATAGTGGTCAAACGCGAGCTTACCGAAAATAAAATCTGTATGAGTTGGGACATCCAATTTTTTCTGTATTTACATACATACATAAACTCACGCCTTTTTCCCATGGGGGTAGGCAGAAACTACAGAACGCCACCTGCTATGATCCATACATACTTCTTTTGCTTCACACACATTCATACGTCTAGTCATTTAGTCTTAATAATATTTGTATCGTCTTATTTTTCAGAACCCACCAAAAATTCGCTTGCAAGCCACTAGTGGGTTGCGACCCACACTTTGGGAAATGCTGGCGAGGGTGGAAAGCACACAGTGTGTCGTATGGAAGCCATTTGAAGTCAAAGCAATATCGCACAATACAACTACATAGTGCACATATGGCACTGCAGAGTTTTATACCCACTCGTCATGTAATAATAAGTTATACCTACATTACTGATAAGAAAGTATATTTATTTATTTAATAATATTTTCACACCGTGTGCTCGAACTTCATCTTTAGGTAACACGGCCAAAAAAGTTTGTCTTAATGTGAACAAATTAGGCAATCAACAATATAGGTTACTACGAATAAGAACTAATTACTGTTTCTTAAGAACATAAAGCTGTGTCCTACAGATTGAGTCTGATTATCCAAGATAATCAGTATGACAACGTAAAAAAAAGATTTTTGACTTCAAGCAATTGCCACTAAATAATAGACTTAATAAAACTAGTTATCTATACGACGATAAGAAAGTTCTTATTTTTATTTATTTCATATTTTTACACCGTGTGCTATCTCTTGAACTTCATCTCCAGGTAAAACGTCCAAAAAGCTTGAATTGATGTGAAAAAAGTAGGCAATCAGCAAGATAGGCATAACCTTAACCTCCTACGAATTAGACCAAATATCTTTTTTTTGCATTAGCCATATAGTTTTTTTGAACAAACAAAAAAACTATATGGCTAATGCAAAAAAAGATGTCTTTGACTGCAAGCAATTGATACTAAATATTGTAATAGACTTAATAACACTAAATACTCCTAACTTATTTGCACTGTTCCGACTCACCGAATTGTTTAGAAATTCCACAGTCAGAGTTGTTCTTAGGGTAGACAAATTAAATCAATGTTTTAATTTGACGACTCTAACGGGGCAATCCGAATAATTCGATTACTCCGCTCTTTCGTCCATAACTCAGTTAACAGCAGCAAGATTTATTAAAAAAATATCAAATATTCATCATTCCAAAGTTGGAATAAAGTTGAAATTCCAATTTCATTTGAGTTTTAAAGTTTACTGATGGGTAATTTAAAAGTAAATTGAAGGCAATTTGTTTGTGTAGATTTTTTTTTAAAAGAGCTTCTTTTAGAATTAATTAATTAAGGTCGAGAGAGTTCACAATGGGTGCATTCTTATTCTACTAAGTGCTTTTGTATTTGATGTCTGGGCTATTTGAAAATGAGAAAGAAAAATATTAAAAGAAAATATTTCTCATTATGTTTATATGACAAGCAATGTGGTTTTATGCTTAACTTAGAATTCATGATGTAAATTTTAACAATCAAAATAATGAATATCAGATAGGATAAAAAGTCACCTTGCACTGCTAGTATTACAAGGTGACTTTTATTTAGTCTGAACTGTAAATATATAATAATATAATATAATACTGCAAATGTGTCGATATAAAACGTTAGCCATAGAAAGTATTTTTTATGACATAATTTATCTCTCTCTTTCATGATGAATAATAAAAGGAATGATGTTGTAAGACAAGATTGTTGTCCAAAATACAGTGTAAACTCTTTATAACGAAACTCGAGGGACTGAGCATTTTTTGTCGTTATAGAGAGTTATCGTTATATGGAGTGAACAAAAAAAAACCAAATTAATAAGAATTTTTAATACAAGAATTTTTAATTGTATGTATGTCTTAGATAAGGCCATGTTAACAGTTTCAAAGTAGGTTTACGACTGATAATACGATAGGTACCCAGTATGCTTGCTCGAAGACCATCACTTCCGAGAAAACAATGCGTCATACTGCACGTGTACAAGGCAATTAAGGATAACAAAAGCTAGACCGACCGGTTTCGGAGCTTCAAAGTCTTTTGTTACCTGATAACATAACATAAACAATAATACCGATAATAAATATTTACTGTCTACAAATATGAACACATTTCTTCGTAATAGAGAATGGCGTATCGCTATAAAGAGTGTTTCAATATGTGAGTTTTAACGCAAACCAACCAACTTGGGCTCACTCCAACGTTATAGGGAGTTTATCGTTATAAAGGATAACGTTATAAAGAGTTTACACTGTATGTAGTAGTTTTGATGGTTTGATCACGTTGAACTAGGCTAGACAGATAGAAGATAGAAATGTTATAATTAACTAGCTTTGCCCGCGGCTTCGCTCCCGTCAAATGCCTACCCTACCCTACCTTACTTACCTAGCCTACTACAAAAAAAATCTAGCGTCTATCTTCTGCGTAGAATCTTAACACCGCCATTCAGACAATGGCGTCAAATACACAACGCCAGCTATCGAATATGGAGTTCAACTGTCCGAGTATTTGAATTGCGTTTGTTGTGATATTTTACTTCTTGAACACTTTGAATTCAAATATCTTTTGATAGAGTGAACTGATTGCAATGAAACGAAAACTAAGTAAATATTTCAAGTTACGCACAGTTTGTATGTTTAAAAGTTATCTACATTGGTTTTGTAAATTTAACACTACGTTCTACGTACTTTCGTAAATTTTACGTTTTGCGTGTACAACTAAACAGACAAAAGATCCAAAAAATGGAAATAGGTTCTGTTGGTTATTCTTTAACACCCTAGTTATTTTTTATTTTTTTAAACTTCTTATACAGTTTCGTACAGAAAGGACTTTTATTTATTTACTAGCTGACCCGGCAAACTTTGTTTTGCCATAAAAAGACCAAACATTTATCTACCCTACCCTACCCTACAATACCCTACCCTACCCTACCCGACCCTACACTACCCTACCCTACCCTACCCTACCCTACCCTACCCTGCCCTACCCTACCCTACCCTACCCTACCCTGCCCTACCCTACCCTACCCTACCCTACACTACCCTACACTACCCTACCCTACATAAAGCGGTAGCATATGGTATTATGCTAAATCGGTTCAGCGGTTTAAGCTATAATAAGAAGTTTCACACAAAACTACCCCACCTCCCATTTCTCCCCCTTAGTGTTTTATGAAAAAAAAATAGCCTATGTCCTTTCCCATGTCTCAAACTATCTTCATACCAACTTTCATCTAAATCGGTTCAGCGGTTTACGCGTGAAAAGGTAACAGACAGACAGACAGAGTTCACATTTATAATGTTAGTATGGATTTATATATGCTTTATTGTAGGTACATAAAGTTAAAAAATAAAAAAGGAAACTTAAAACTAAAATACATACAACGGACGGCCTTATCGCATCTCTTCCAGGCAACTTGGAATGAACAGTGAAAGCCTAGACATGACGAATATTTAATATTTAGGACTTTCTACTGATTTAATAATATTTGTGGTTTTCCCAAACTAAAGTCTTATAAAATATAGAACAACCAGCACAAATCTTCCTTTAAAAACACACACAGCAACCCTCAAACAAATCAAACTGACCCGACCCGTCAGTTCCAAACTTAAAAACGCGAAAAACTGTTAAATGCGGGTACATTTTAAAAGGCCTGAATGACGTCAAAGTGGTTAAAGATAAGCAGAGACTGCGCAATCTATCTTCCTCGTCGAGACGTGTGTGATACGGGCACCCACATGATATAATCGAAAATCGCTTACCGCGATCCATCTACATATTCCTTCTGACATGACTAAAATTGGCTTGAGGCTTTGTCGGAGTTTCATCATGCATGATCTGACTTTCGTGGTAAAATTCAACCGGGGTAGATTTTTGAAGTTTCGAGGAAAATCGTGATCTGATGAATATGGGTTTACAATTTTCTAGAATATGTTAAAATTTTAGGCAACAGATGTATCCTTAACTAGCTGTAGCTGTAACTTTGTCTGCGTAACATTAGTACTTCGAATAGCCTTTTTGTAAAATCACGCAGTAATAGTGCAGCAGTTTAGAAATTATTAGTTCAACATACAAACTTCCGCTCCCCTTTTCTGCCCCCTTAAGGATGATTTCTGGGATAAAAACTATCCTATGTCTTTCCCAGGGTCTCTAACTATCTCCATACCAAATTGCATCTGATCGGTTCAGTGGTTCAGGCATACCCTACTTACCTACCTTCCCTACCCTACCTACCCTACCCTGCATACCAATTTTTTGGAAAAAAGTAGGTAATGTCCTTTCCCAGGGTACTATCTATCTCTTTGCCAAATTTTATTGAAATTCGTTTAGTGCTTTAGGCGTGAAAAGGTAATAGACATAAAGAGTTACTTTCGAAATTATAATATTACTAGTTTCTACCAGCGGCTTCGGCCGCGTGAATGTCAAAAATTATGCCACGGGAACATATGTTTGGGATAACATGTATCCTATGTGCTATTCTAGACTATAATCTATCTCTGTGCCAAATTTCATCCAGATCCGTCCAGCCGTTTGAGCGGGAAGAAGTTAATAACATACAAACACACTCACAAACTTTAGCCTTTATAATATTAGTGTGATTAGTATGTAAGTATGGGTGGGTCGCAATCAGTAGACACGTTGTTTTTAATATATAAATTCCTAGAATCGAGCAAACAATTTTATTTCAATATCCATTAAAAATATTAAATACTCATTTTTATAAACAAGTACGATCTTTACCCAGCACCCACTGAATCGTGAATTGAAAAATGTTAAAAAATCACAGAACAACATGTATGTAAAAAAATATTTCAATCAAACATATTTGAATATCGTCGACTGGATAGTGGATACCAATTATCTGGGTTCCAATTAAACCAATGCATGGTTCTGATGAACTGATAGTCATTGGTAAAAAGTACGATTGGATTTCAGTGAGAGATTTAGGAACGGGCGCACGCGAATTGAGATATGCCAAGTTGTCTAGGATTCGCGGATGCAAAAATTTTGGTCGAGTTAGCTGTACAAAGCAACGATGAATATGAAAAAGACTTAAAAAGGAAGGAAGAAGGTTTAAAACAATTTTAATTAAGAGGCAATCTGGTCAATAACATATTATTATATCCTTGTTGAAAGTATGAACCGCAAAACATTAATTCTAATATTGTTTGGAGCAGAAACTGGTTTGGTGGCAGTGGATTGCCGGATGAAAAGGTCCTTTGTGAGTCTACTAAAATTGTTAATATTTTTCTATATCTTGAATAAACGAAGTTAAATCTTATGGACACATTTGGGCGTTAGAATCTTTAGCAAAATTTTTCAACACAACTTTTTTAAAATACGCAAAAACCTATACCAAATCCTTACTTCAGCCGAATCTGTATCGGGTACTACCCGGAGATCAAAAATGCATGTTCGTATGCAGATAGGCTTCCCAAAAAGCTGCGCGTACCAGTCACATGGTATATATACGTTCCCGTAAAGGATTCGAAATAGAAATCTGCAACTAAAGCGGATAGATAGTGTGGTTCGTCCCCTGAATAATGCTAGTGTGGAAGTACTATGCACTTTGCGTGTACATCAGGATTTCGGCAATTTTGTACAGAAACCTGCGTTTATATTTTTGGTAACGTAAAAGGGGCTGGTGCGAGAAGAATTCCTGGATGGACTTGGGAGTGGCCTTCATCTAATATTAGGACAGTAAAGGCAAAGGAAGAAAACGTACTTATTAAAAAAGAGGAGTCTTAAACGTTATGTAACTTAAACCAATTTAATTAAGTAAAGAAAAAGTACAGAAGCATCTCCATGGTATAAAATTAAAAGTAATTGGATAAATATTGCTGTATTGATAATAGTACATTGTTTACCGAGAGGAGAAAGTGACCGATTACCGTCGAGGGTGTCGTTTGAAGCCCGAGCCGTAGGCGAGGGCTTTAAAACACCCGAGATCGGGAATCGCACTTTCTCTCGAGTGATACATAGTGCTTTATACAACACCTACGAAGAAAATAAAAAACTAAATCTTTACTAATTGAAATTTATATTGAAATTGTTGCAGTTAGTGAAGCTTAATGTAACACTTTTTCCATTAATGTTTGTTTGAGATGTTTGCGACAATGTAGGAGGAATAACTGGCTGTGCTGTTGGCACTGCGCTCGTAGAAGGCTGTGGTGCCAAAGGGGCAACTGGCTGCTGAGGGGCATCTGGCATCGCCGCGCTCGTTGATGGTTGAGGAGATGAGTCTTGATGCACATTAATCGATCCCGATATTTGGTTATTTATTCGTGTTTTGTTTTCTACGGAATTCTCTATGTAGCTTTCTGCAACAGCGGACGATTTCCAACCACCGTGACGTTTTATTGTGGTTAAATCAGCACCAGTATCGGCAAGAATAGTCGCTGAAGTTCTGCGAAAGCAGTGGCCAGTGTATTCTAGCGGATTGAGTAAATTAAGGTAGGAAGCTATTTCTCTTGGCACAGTACTTATTTTGTTTTTCCCAATTACTTGTTTTGTACATTTTTTGTTTTTATATTGTAGTAAAAACCGATTGGTTTTGGGGTCACTGGGGCGAATTTCGTTATATTTCTTCACTATCTCATAAAATAAGCCCGATATAACAAATGATCGCTGAATTTTGGTTTTTGTGTTAGGAATATTGACGATCATTCCATTTTCGATGATTTCGATATCGTCTGTTGTCATATCCACAAGTTCTTGCGAACGACAGGCCCCATTTACTCCTAAAATCAAAATAACCTGTAAACAAAAATATCAAACATGAAAACCTAGTAGATTTCTACTCATAAATAGGTACGTAATAAATCATAAACCAGTGCATTTTGTTCATAAACTTACCTTCATCAACAAATATTTGTCATCTGGAGCATTCTGCAAAAAGGAATAAACATCCTTTGTAGTAAGCACTTTTGATTTCTTACTACGGAATCCCTCCGACTTTCTTTTCAGAAATGCTGTAAGTTTTTTGCATTCTTGAATATTTATATCGTTTCTTGTCAATATAGTACTTTTCAACATTGAGTACATAGACCATAACGTACTTGGTTTGTATTTTTGCGCTTTTTCACTGAAATAAGCTAGCAAAACAGTTTCAGAAAAAGATGCCGCATTTTTTCACTTTTCCATTGCAAAAAATCGTCATAAGTTTTATTATATTTTTTAATTGATTTCTGTGGTAAAAGGTTATCAATCAGTATTTTTGCTGTTTCCTTCAACTGCGGCGGAGTTAAAAAATCTTCATCATCACTATCACTACTTATCATTTTGATAGTTTTATTTTACTTTTCTACGAAAACTGAATCCTCAAACAACACACAAATTGAAAATGGCGCCAATGACGCCTCTGCAATTTTCACATGTTCTTTTTTCAAATTGTTTGACACCATCCAACACACAGCTAGTGGCCAGTGTCATTTTGCGAACTTGGAGATAAAAACTCACTGTAAAAACTTTTTGGCTTTTGTTATTTAGGTTACCAGCGCATAGTCTTACCCAAAATTAAAAAAGAAAACCACGTAAGAAATGGATTTTCATACACTTTTCTCTCCCGCTCAGATGCGTTTTCTCGCCGCATATTTGTTCGATATGCAATGACGTACTTTCTACCGTAAATTTGATAAAGTATCAAGGTACTTTCCGAGCAGGTGTAGTATAAATACTATTATAATTACAATCTGTAGTACTGCCGCAACAGTCGACACAAAAAAGTGGCATGGTTAGGGAAATGTACGTAAAATAAAACTTTAACACACACTAATATTAGTTTACGACTACCTTGTAGTATAAATGACATTTCCATTAAAACAACCTGTTTAATCCATACGGCTCCACGAAAATTAAATTGGACAAAAAAGCCAGATTCAGCCATCAAAGATATGATATACGAATACATTGTGACCACCAGAGCCATGCACATGGAGTAATTGGATTTTTCACTTCAATGTTCGCACAACGTACGTTACTCTAATTTATTATATCTGACGTGTGTGCTTAATAGTGTTTTAAAATTAAATTCTCTGATGTTTTTTCATGTTTTACAGAGAATTTGAATGAAATACGGACGGAATCCAGCTATTTACTATTTGTCGTGTATAAAATAGGCTCTATTTAAAATAGTTGACTATTGTAGACTGATGGTAATCATATCCACATTATATTTTGTTCTCTGCTCCAGCAAGGCTATTTTGCCTCATCGAGAAAGCTAAGGAGAAGTGCGCTATAAATCCATAGCATACTCACTTCACTTAAATTTTTACAATGAGTTAACACAATAGCTCAGTACGAGAAATATTGTTCCTGAATCTTATGCTTTCTTTCGACCATGGGAATGACGTGGAGCGAGATGAAGTGTAAAACTCAAGTTTGTTCGCATTGGAGGACTACTGCGGACGCCTTCTGCTTCATTTAGGGGGCATTGGACACTGAGTCATGTAAGACAAATCAAATTTGAAACAAATTGTATATGGAGAAACTGGGATGGACGGTGATCCCTAAATAGGCATTTTCCTGTATCTTGATGATCATAGCTACAGACTGTCCGTAGTAGGTTGTTGTATCTTGGGGGTAGGCAATGTAGGCATGGTGTCCTTTAGGTATGTGACCATTATTTATTTATTTATTTAATTATTTATTTATTTAATACTTCATGCACACAAACGTACAGAGGCGGACTTAATGCTTTAGGCATTTTCTACCAGTCGACCTTTGGGTGATGCAGAGACAAATAGTGGTAGGTGCAATATTGCAATTTATTATATATTTATTGCAATATTTAAAGTAAACATGATACCTAAGGTAGGTTCATTCCAATACAACGCTATACATACATACTATAAATACATAAACTAAATACTCGAATATACTTAAAATATTTGTGGTAGCAGATAATTGGAGAAAATTATCGCTGTGACGATACTACTGCCAACTTCTTACGAACATGCTCGCGAGCTTTCACCTTGAATGCCAATCGGTTGGTTGCCATCTTGATTTCTTGAGGTAGCGCATTCCACAGAGAAATAGACTGAACGAAGAAAGAACAGTGAATGAAGTCAGTGCGGTAAGTGGGACATTGAAGAAGACGGTTATGAGAAGAGCGAAGATTTTTGTTGTGGTTGGCGCAAATGTATTGAAAGTGAGGAGCCAGATAACTAGGGGAGTTGGAAGAGTCAAGAAATGAAAACAAGGTAGTCAGTGCCCTTAGCTCTCTATGCTGGCGTATGGGCAACTACTTTAGAAGTAACCGATGCGCAGAGACATGATCAAATTATTTTCCACTTTTTCTTATTTTCTTCAACCACTGATGTAGCTACGATCGATCCATGGTTGCGTAACCATATTTATATAGCAAGGACTTTTAAGTTGTTAGTATCGGGTTGTCATTCGTCTATCTTTGATAATTGTTCTCGTTGGAATTCCGTTCCATCTCGTCGTCGTCTAGTATAGCCTTTTCAAAACATAAGACTCGACTGTAAAGATACGTTTTATAATCTGAGTAACTGTTACATACCCAAATTGGCTGCCTAGTTATTAGTCTTTCTAGTTGCTAGCGCTACTGCTGAGCCTGACAAGGTTCAATTCCCGGGTTGGTTGTATTTTTCATACTCATAGTCTGCTGTACCTTCATGATTAATTTCGTTGTAGGATCCAAGAATGTGGAATCGTTTCGCCGGGAATTGTCGAACTTCACTGTGTCGTTGTTTTTCTGAAGGTTGCCACTGTTGATTCCGGTATTCAGATATAACAGTGGTTGTGAATAGTGTGGTGAACTTGACAATTAAAAAACTTACCAAGTACGAGTCGGACTCACGCACCGAGGGTATGTACTAACAGCTACATTCCCCAAAAAAATATTAAGTAAGATTAATGAAATTAATAAATTATGCAAGCACCGACCATTGCTCTACAACAACAACATACTATCACGCCTGTACCTATTCCCCGAAAGTTTAGGCAGAGGTACACCGGTAGTAGGTACACATAACAATATTAACAAACAACAACAACATACCTGACATTGTAACAATTTTCAAACGAAAAGATAACTGGATTGAGGGACAAAACTTTGCCGTTGGAAAACTGTTGTACCCATACATCGACATAGGTCGAATCCATTTTACAAACTGCAAATAAGTTTATAATAGCATTCTTTTTTGTGATTTAAGTACAAATTTACGGATCTCGGTATTTTTCTTTTACTTGTGCCGTAAGATATTGTTTCTTGGCAAATTTAGTGATTCTAGGGAAGTATATAGGTTTTGTTTCCCTTGCGAGTGTCAAAATGAATATAATTTTGAATTTTGTATTTTCACACGTCCAAGGTAATATAGGGGTCTCCCTTGTTTGACCGAAACGAATTTGACAAATTTTCACTTACCAAAAAAATTTTCGCATAATTTCATTTCCCAAATTATTACTTAGCAAAAAATCTATTCACGAAAATTTTTAACGCAAACATAATGTTTGGGAAATGAACGTTTAAACTATAACTTGTTTACCAACTAGTACTTTTAACATTTTTTATTTATTCAAATATTTCACTTGGAATAACAGTTTTTACGCAAAATCAAATAAGCCAAATATTTATAGTTTTTTATTTCTCTTTTTTTATATATATTTTTTTTTAAATTTAATGCAGGTCACAGTTTTAACCTAACCTAACCATTTTTTTTTAAATAACTAATTATCCTAATCTTAATAGTTCAGTTCCGGGTAACCTACTAAAAACAATCTCTTTTTTCTATTAATGCAAGTCGTTTCTGGCACTCGCCGGCCGCTGCCGCGGCACCGCTCGCTTCGCTCGCTCGGCTCGTGCGTAGGAGGTCACAGTTTTAACCTAACCTAACCTAACCATTTTTTTAATAATTAACCTACTCTAACTACTTCCATAAATAAATTAATATCAAGTAACCATAAATTTGACTTGTTTCAGACAAATTGAAAGAATTAATCAAAATTAAAATTGTATTTTTTATTATATAATTCAAAAAATCTTATGTTTGCCTTAATACTTTTTGTCTTAACAAATCATTTCACCAAACGTTTATTGTCTGAAGATTGTTTGCTGTAATAAATCATTTGATTAAAGACCAAATGCCATAATGACATTATACTTGGTAAAATTTTGCCATGTAAAAATTTGACCAAATAAAAATATGCGTACTAAAATCATTCGAAATATTGCAATGGTATAAAAAAAGATTGCTGAAATTTGTTTGGGTAATGAAATTTTGTCAAAATCTTTTCGGCAAAACGGCAGGATCCCGTAATATAGACCGGGTTTCCTACTTGAAATCGAATGACGTTAGATCGAATACAACTTGCTCGAAAACGTTTACTCCATTAAACTTGAAATCGATAAACTATGAGCGCGATAGTTACTACGTTACTAAGAATAAGAAATTTTATTTGCTCAAACATGTGTATACATACAGGATTAAAATAATACATGCATTCAAGATCTTAAATAAAACTGGCTCACGACATGTCTGCTATTTCTCATGGCGTGCAAATATTTTAGGTTAATTATTAATGTTGAATCAAATGATTTTTTAATTTTACAAAATATCATTACAGTTTAATATCACTAGTTAATACTCGTATCACTACCCCGATGCATCAAAATCTTGAATAAATAGAAGCTCGAATCATCGGCAGCGCGTAGGTCCATTATCTTGAAATATCATTTCTTGACCGACAATCTAATAGATTTACAGGATAGTTTTCAACCGACTGGCAAAAAAGGAGGGGGTTCTATGTTCAACTGTATGTATTTTTTTCACCAATTTCACCGTCAATTTTGGATCGATTTTGAATTTTTTTTTTGTATTTGGAATGGTGGTTGGTGGTCAAAAATATTATTTTTGGCATTTATTGCTGATAAAAAGAGCCCCATATATTTTTTTCTTAAATATCTGCAAAACTCAGACATCGCCGAGTTACAATTTCATTATTTGTCTATAGATATATATATATCCTAGTATTCAAAAAGCGATTCTAATAAATCGACAAAATTATAAGTAACGCAGGTCGCAGCTAGCGACCCCTTCCCACGAGCCACGAACCATGGGATTCGTTCGATTATTTATGTAAAATCTACGTGGCGAACAATAATTTATGATTTTCGAACACGACTTGAATAATAATACCCCTAATTGTTATGTTATTGGTAATTTGAATGATAAACTGATGAAATTCGCGGTTCAACCGGTGGGAAATTTTGATAAGCTTTGCGTAAATATGTTTAATGACAGCTGGGGATGTGGAACTGTAGCTTCGTTGATCGTGGGCAAGGGTCTTTAGGGATACGGGATGTATGTATGTGTTGCCTGACCCATAGTTTAGATTCGTTCTTGGTTTCTAAATAAAAAAGCAGAATGAACAGAATCAGGCTGAAACTGTGCCTCTTTAATAATTTAAAAACGTGGTGTCACAAAATAGCTTTTATAAAATACTTTTATATAATATGTCAGGTTTAATCGAATGCGTCAGTAAACAAAAAAATATTTAATAAAATATCCTAGGTATAAAATCTACCCAGTTAATCTCGCTTGTGGGAGTCAATTATTTTACCTCGGCTTTTCTACAATCTCAAAGAGCTTCTGCTGAGTACATTATCGAGCTTACAAATCTTTCTTTCATTCAGCATAAAATTAAATGCGCATCAAACGTTAACCATCTTAACCTCATTCTCCGTTTCCTTTGTGAACTCAAGAGGAAATCCATTCACAGATAACTCGCAGTTTTCTAAGATTTTAAACACAGATAGTCGAATAAAAAATACATCCCAATTACGGGAGTGCGCCCGATAAAGGAGCAAAAAACACGTCCGCTCCCTAGCGCTCATTATGCTAAACCCAGATATGACTTGACTGATGTCAGCTAGCCCCGCAATTTGTCGACTACCCTCCGCTTAACGCGACTTAGGATTAAGCAAATTGCTTAATATTGTAGCACTTGTGATCCACGTTTTTATTCCTTTTATCGTGGGTGGATTGCATTTGTTAGTACTTTCTTTTTCAAGGTTTTCAGTCTTGTTTTTATTTTACTTTTAGCTTAGTCCCTCCGTTTTTTGTTCGATGTTTAAAAAACCGGCCAAGTGCGAGTTGGACTCGCGCACGAAGGATTCTGGACTATTAACGCAAAAAACGGCACAACAATCACGTTTGTCGTACGGGATCTCCACTTAAATATTTATTTTATTCTGTTTTAGTCTTTTTTTATAGCGGCCACAGAAATTCATCATCTGAAAATTTCGACGGTCTAGCTATCACGGTTCATGAGATACAGTCTGGTGACAGACGGACAGACAGACAAAAAGACCGCGGAGTCTTAGTAATAAAGTCCCGTTTTAACCCGTTCGTTACGGGTCCCCAAAAATGTATAGTGTTGCCATTGTCGACGCGTACGTAATCGCCTTAAGTGGTATAAGTAGTAAGTGATGTGTATTAATGGTATTAGCTAAATTATTTATATTGTAGATCCGTGTTTTTTAATATAAGATTTTAACTGTTTTTGGTGCCATCACATATTTCATTATTTACCCGTAATACGTGCAATATTGGGCATTGGCCTCCTACAAGTGTCTTGACATCGACCAGCCTTGTACTTCTAGCATCCAGTGGACATCCGCGACCCTTACTAAGTCATCGGTCCACCTTGTGGGAGGCTTTTAAACGCTGCTTCTTCCTTTACGTGGTACCATTTCCTGACCATTTCAGACTCATCAGTTTTTGGCCCATAAAAAAACTAATATCATAGTTTTTATTCATTACAAACACAAATAAAACTGGAGAAACTTCAATTAATTTAATCATCTAACATTTTTGCTAGCGCTCTAACAATAACTCTAGAATATTACACAGACAAATACATTACTTTCATTTACAACTAACTCAGTTTACACTAGAATTATGTAAACGTGTACTAACCAAGTTCAGTGACTGCGTCTGAGGGCGGTGCATGAGACTGCATGACTTGTGTGCTCAACATGAAAAATTCACTCTATCTTACGAACCAAATCTTGTACGCAGTTTCATGTTTCTTATTTATGCTTTGTTATATTTAACGAGTTCATTATTTTTGTAAAATAATACCTCATTATAATTCTGCTTACTTTTGGAACATCAATTTGAATTAATGGCAAACAAAAGTATTAAACTACAGGCGTCTGATATTTTGTGAATCTTTTTAATTAATATCAGGTGTACCTAAATACCTACGTAGTTTATAATTGTGATACAAAATTAAATTGAAGTAAAAAATTGTAATTGGTTCACAATCTGCATTGCGTTTAGATATGTATTTGTATTTATAAGAGACTGATATTTTTGCAAGGATCTTAATAAGTCATTCGCCTCATAATTAAAAGTGCCTGGGCCACCGAGCTCTGCTCGGGTGAAAATAACGAAACCGATTTTTCTAAAAATGAAACCTAGCTAGATCGATTTATCGCCCGGAAACCCCCTGCATACTAAATTTCATGAAAATCGTTGGAGCCGTTTCCGAGATTAAGATTATTTATATACAAGAATAGCTGACCCCCGCGGATTCGCTCCCGTCAAAATAATAGCTTATGTTACTCCAGAATAATGTAGCTTTCCATAAGTGAAAGATTTTTTTAAATCGGTCCAGTAGTTTCGGAGCCTATTTGGTACAAACAAATAAAAAAATCTTTCCTCTTTATAATATTGTATGTATGTAAACAAGAATTTCTCGTTTAAAGGTATTAGATAGATAGTCTTCTACTAGTATCTTCTTTTTCTGCTAGTAAGATAGGCCCTTCTGAAGTTACAACTTAGAAATTTAACTTTACTAGCATCTGCGCGCGGCTTCGCCCACGTTCAAGGTTAAAAAAAAATCTCCGATCGCCACCAAACTTTACAGGATTATCCGCTGGGTCAATCTAAAGATTGTCTGAAAATTTCATTAGAATACAGCCGTTTCGGAGCCTATTAAGGATCATACAAACATACTTTGTATTTTATATATATAGAAGATTTGTTTGATTGTTTGAAATTCATAGGAATTATTTTTGAATTATTAATATTTGCAAGTGCATGCGTAAATATAATACTATGCAATATTTGTCCTAATTTCTTTTATATTGCTTCAGTTTAATTCTACAAATAATATAATGTTGGTACTGGTTGGATACTGAAAGTAGCTTTATGAATAACTGACTAACACAAAATTATCTGTCATATTTTAGTGCCCCTAAATTATTTTCTATTAGATTTATATTCGTTACGGGCTTCTGATTTCATTCTGCGAATTAATAGCTTGGCGAAATGCAGTAATAAAATTATAAAGCTTTTACTAAATTAGATTTCAGTCCTTCTTGCTTGTTACTTATTTAGCAAGTAATAAATATAACTGCTTTGTTATTTGCAGAATGAATGACTCTACTTACTTTTATATTTAAATATAAAAGTAAGTAGAGAGAGTGAAAAGATGAGTATAATACTATATGTTAACAACTAGTCGTAAAATACTTTAATAAACGAGATGCAGGGCATTGCAATCAACTCCAAAGTGTAGAATCCTATCATCTTTCCATTCGTATTCTTCATTTCTTAAGGTCATGCCCGTACTGAGAAGATTTGACGGATTCACTGACGTGCTATTTCTAGGCCTGAATGCATTTATATTTCCACTTCTAGGCCAGTGCGTATTTTCTATGAGTGTTCCTTCAGATATCATCGAATTTTTGATTACCGAACATACTGGGGTATTCCTTCACTGTTTTGAAAGCAGCAATGATGAAATAATTTACCCGAAATAAAGTATAATCTCGTAAGCCTACCACTCTAACCGCGACACCTATGTGCAGGCTGTGTGGGGAGCATACGGATTGCATGGAGCACCTTCTGTGCACTGGCTAGTTAGCGAATGAGTCGTCCAGGGGTAGAACAACCAAGACCAGAAGATTATAGGCTCATATCTCCTAATCTCGCTTTAAAACTTATGAAGAAGATTTTACTCGAAATTGATTAGAAGGAGTAATGAGTTATCTAGGGAACCACAAAAGATCTTAATGAGTCGAAGTGTCCCTCCACAAGATAAGTTAAGATAAGCTTACCACTCTCTCGTTCCATCAGACTACCATTGCTCTTAATAATCCAATCGGAGGATTATGAATGGCATTACGGCTCAACTTTCCAAAACATAGTTTAATAAACCGAACAATGAGAAAATACCAATATTTTAGGGAGCAAAGCTACTCTAATAGACTTAATGGTATAAACTGAAACTTTACTCGAAATTTCTCTCTTAATTTAGTATTTCTAGTGGCTAAATGTGTTAGTGATCATTAGTTAGAAATATGTCGCCTCGTGTCGGATGCCTAGGTTTCCCAGAGTTCTACTGGACACCGTGTGTTTCTGAAACACTATTAATATTGTTACGTTTAAAGGGTAAAGTTCAAATAAAATTATGTAACTTTGTGAGGTGAAAAGTAATGATGTGGTTTATTCGTGCAAGGGTTAATCCATACTAATATTATAAATGTGAAAGTAACTCTGTCTGTCTGTCTGTCTGTTACCTTTTCACGCTTAAACCGCTGCACCGATTTAGATGAAAGTTGGTATGAAGATAGTTTGAGACCTGGGAAAGGACATAGGCTATATAGGTAGGGTAGGGTAGGGTAGGGTAGGGTAGGGTATGGTAGTGTAGGGTAGAGTATTGTAGGGTAGTGTAGAGTCGGTTAGGGTAGGGTAGGGTAGGGTAGGGTAGGGTAGGGTAGGGTAGGGTAGGGTAGGGTAGGGTAGGGTAGGGTAGGGTAGGGTAGTGTAGGGTAGTGTAGGGTCGGGTAGGGTAGGGTAGGGTAGGGTAGGGTAGGTTAGGGTAGGGTAGGGTAGATAAATTTTTGGTCTTTTTATGGAAAAACAAAGTTTGCCGGGTCAGCTAGTATGTACATATTTTATCATCGTTTTAGGCTGGTGACTATGTGAGAGACTTATATAAAAACTCGTGCTTTTGGCCGTCATTCTCATGATAAATAGAATACAGTTCGTATTAAAGATGTTTTATGTGTTATTAAGTTTTAAATCTGGATTTGTCAGATTTGCCTGAGGCTCTACACAAGTGAAATTCTATTTTTTTTTATTCATGACCATATATATAAGTCTCAGTCTCAGTCGGATACTTATATGGGGTTTAACACTCTTTATTTATTATGCATTACAATGCGGATGTAACAGATTGTAATTTTTTTTGGAGTATTTGGTAGCAAATTGTATCGAGTCGTTCCAGTTAGCTATGCGGAGGTAATCAATACTACAATAAAATTCTCCGCTCCACTATCCCGAGATCGCATCTGTCAATGATTTTACATATTGTCCAGTTACATAGACAGTTATGACACAAAACTACACCAATTTTATATCACAATATCCACTTGGAAAAAATTTGCAAATAATTAAAACTTCACTCGAAAAATTTCTGCACCCAATTTGACAATGTACCATCGATAACGCTAGTAGAAAACGAATCAATGTATGGGAATGACCCATCTGAACGTTAAGTCACGTGGTCAGACCATACAAATAGAAGGCGTTAACGATTGTAGAAAGAGATTTGTTACGAAAAGTTTGTAACTTGGCTAGGGGGGCTGCAGTCTATACTCGATCGCGCATCGATGCCCGATCGTTGGCAAAAGGCTCACCATTACATAAGAGTCCCATGTAATGGTTAATTTTAATTATATAGGAAAATATTAAGCGCAATTCCTCTCTCCTAGACACTGCCTGTATTTAGAATGTTGCTGGGCCCGACAGGGTCCATAATTGTTTCTGTAACTTATATTTACCACCTGTATGTGCATTATGGATGCAATAACTTTAATTTGAATTTGAATGTGAGTTTATTATTGGTGCACCTCTGTCTAACAGGATATTATGTTATAATATTATTTTCTTAGTCCAGTAAATTTATAAGACGGGAAACAAAATCCTGAAAACACAAAGAAGAATAGAGAGAAGTTGCTTAGGCATAAAGCTGAAAGACAAGGTGAGAAATTCGCAAGAGAACCAATGTTACAGATGCTCTAATCTTCTCGCTCCAAGGAAAATGGATGTGGGCGGGTCACTTGGCTAGGCACAAAGATGATAGATGGACAGCGAAGGCAGTAAAATTGACTGGCCCACGAGGAACTAATAGCAGAGGCAGGCCTCACGCTAGATGGGCAAACGAGGTAGTGGAGATGGTGAGTCAAAGCTGGCTACCCGCTGCCAGCAACAAAACGCAATGGTACAAATTACTTAAGTTATTTGTTTCGAAATAAACTTAGTATATATTCTTTTAATAGATTGTAATTTGCATGGCATAAATAAAGCTTTATTATTATATTATTTTCTATTTTACAACAGAAATGTAAACCCTCTAAAAAAAACCAAAGCCGGGTTTCTCATCGCTAAATTATCGCAGAATTAATGTGACAAATTGTCAAGCAAGCGTTATCTGCTGTTATTGGTTGAATGAATTTTCAACAGCCAATCACAGTAGATCACGGTGATTATTCTTCGATTACGTTAACAGCCGGATAATCTTGATAGAGAAACCGGGGCTAAATGTTGAGTATCCTGCTACAGGTGTGCTGCTGGGGATATTGACTTAATAATAAAACTAATTGACCTCGATTATAAGTATGACTGTATTTCTTGGGAACTGATTTGAGACGACCGATGTCTGCGCACGCTCAAGGTGAGCGTGCGAGTGAGTGGCGCAGTGTGGTGTGTGGGTCAATGAGACGTCAGGAACACTGCGGTACCTACTTGAAATAAATTCCTCAAACATCAACAAAATAAAGAAAACACTGTACTATAATAACATTCATAAAAATAAACTTGTACCTAACAAGCTCAGTTGTAAATGAAAAGTGATTTGAATATAAAAGTGTGTTGCAAAACTCCGTTTCCTTTCCTTCAAGTCCGAAGACGTTACAACTAACACATGTCAGAACTTAGAGAAGTGTTTCCTTGATACGAGTCTAGGGAAGAAAAAAAGTATATTAAAAAGAAAAAGTTGTTTCTTCTTTCTCTGTGAAACAAGTTTCTTAGAATCCATGATACCTATGAATGAAGTGGTGACAAAAATAATCGTTTGTTTTGTGGTATATTTTTTTATTTACGTTTAATGTTAAGTTTATTTTCGTAAACATTAAGCTCTGTATCACAAAACTTAGTTTTATTGGAAGATTTGGTTAAAGTCCATTGTTGCCAAGACTGGGCAGACATAAACCGTTTTTCTTTCTTTCTTTTTTATCTTTACTTAAAACAAGACTATATTTACTTAAATTGTTAAAAAAAACCGTTAAATGGCCTGTTCTAAGAAAGGCTTTGTCAGTATAATCATTTTCAGTAAGTGCCAGAACCTGCCATAATTAAATTTACTGTAAAAAAACGATATAAGAGCTACCAAGAATAATATTTCACATCTGAAATTTAATAGCCACTACAATTTATTTTCTTCAATTCCCAGAAATATTTATTGAATTCATTCTCTAAGGATGTTTTTTGATAGTGCTTTTACTATCAAAAAACATCCTGAGGGAATGAATTCGTTACTCAAATTCTATAAACCCGAAGTTTTTATACTATTGGACTTTAATTAAATGGTAAAAATGAGTATGTTGGGAAATAAAATGTAACTTTTTTAAATATAATTTATTAAACTAGTTATGTAAAATTGAAAGTACATTCTGGTTGAGTGTTTAATATATAGTAAACTCAAGCAAAGGTTTTGCATCCTGGTATATTTTAAATGAGTGGAGAGATGGAGTTTCTTGTGCGTTCTTCTCCATAACAATCTACTTGCCGAATGCACGGTAGAATAAATTTTCATTACTTGTAAATTTTAATTTTAATTTATTTGACGTTCAAAAGTGCCGTTTATTGGCCTAGTTGAATAAATATATTTGACTTTGACTATGAGGAATTTTCTGAGTATGGATGTTTGTCATTATATCTAGCAAAAACTAATAAACGGATGTTGATGAAATTTTACAGTAATATAGCTTATAAATCATAATAACACATAGGTTATAATACAAGTCCACACGGGGCGGAAAAACGGGTGGCAGCTAGTTAGTTATAAAATCATAAAACCACCTAATGTAGCGTTCAAAACAAAGGAAAAATAATTAACGCCACTTTAATACGGATAATTTTATAGGTGTCATTTTATTTTAAAATAAAAATATACCAAAAATATATAAAAGAATACAAAAAGGTAAAAACCGCAGGTATCAATATCAAGTTAGTTCGATCTAGTAAGTAAAAACTTAGAAGTGCATTTTCGACGAGATTTGAAAGTAATACGCTGAACATACATTCCTATTCTCAACGCAGTTGCATCTGGCTTAAGCATGCAGGTGGAAACTAATCTTTAACGACATAAAGCTAAGTTTTAAACTGTGAAAGTTAAAAGATAAAACTACTACTTACAAGCTAGGTTAATTCTAACACAAAAAAATGTAATTAAAAATTATACGTTAGCCACCCGTCGCGCGTCGGGGCTCCGCGCCAGACCAATAAATCCGCCTTCTGTAGTACCGCTCCAATGCTGGATGGACTACGGGCAGTAAGAGCACCGCAGTTCCCGTAGCAAAACTCAGGCTGTTGAAAAACTGTAGGGAAACCGTAGGAAAAAATTGGCATAATAATTCACCAATGAAAAATTTATTCAGTCGAAATTTGAATATTCGAAAAAAAATAACCGACCAGTTTGACAACTCAAATAGAGGCGAAATGGCAATAACGGCTTGTAGCGTTTATGCTAAGCTGTGTAATATACGAAAACGAATACAAATCTAAATTCGCAGTTTAAAATTTTAAATAATTACAACATTTTCTTCATCGTATTTTACAACATAGCCTGTCTCATACTAGCTAGACACACCAAAAACTAAATCTTCCCAACGATTGTTTACCAGCCAGTACTTCGGCTCAAAAGCCCGCTGTCTCGACCATTACATAATAATAATATGGAACAACAACTAGTACCAGTAGCAGCAGAATGGGACTTAAGTCACTAAGTGCCACTCCACACGTTCGCCGCGTGCGCGCGAATACCAATATTCTAAAAGCATGCTCACACATTCCACACATGTTTTGTGTGATGCGTTTTATTCAAAAGGCTTTTTTCGTAAAATTCAGGGCAAAGCTCGCTGGCTCGAATTTGAAGGATATTATGAGTTTACTGGGAAAATATTCTACTTAATTCATGTGTGAGTTTGGATTTTCGTGTAAAATAAGTTCGTTTTCTTTATGTTCTGGAAGGCTTTTAGGGATTGCGGTGTGATGTTGAGACAAAAATCTGTTTGAAGATTAATTTTACTATTTATTTTCTGATAAATTCATTAGCAATTCACATCATCGGCCTATTAATGTTCCCACTGCTGCAGCTGGGACACAGGCCTCCTCTCTGTGACAGGGAATGGGCCGTAATCCATCACGCGGGTTCCGTGCGGATTGGTGGATGTCACATGTCTTAGAATTTTTTGGTTCTAGGACATCCATTGGTTCTAGGGTTTCCTCACGATATTTTCCTTCACAGTTTTTGAGAGTGTACCGTTTTTGTGTGAATGATGAAATAATTTACACAAAGTAAAGCGCCTGCCTGGGTTCAAACCCACGACCTACAACATGTAAGTCGCGGCCGTTACCACTGAGTCACCATTGCTCCTCACCACTGCTCCATTAACAATTGATTCTTGTTTTTTTTTATATTAACATGTCGATGACGCTGTCATAGTAGCATGTCGCTGACGCGAACCCATGAGTTTTGTCAACCAAAATTCGCTCAACGCGGCTAAAATAGGTTTCACGTCAAAAATACTTTTCTATATGGTACGCGTTAGAGGCTGCGTAGTTATCGCTATGCTACGCGATGGGCTACGCTCTAGCATGCATTTTGCTACGATTGTCTACTACGATATAAATGCTATTGGAACTTCCTGTTTATATAACATCAAGCCAGTATTTCCTGAAGGGTTGGGCAGCGGTGAGTTGTTTCCAGTAAAACTATTTTGAAGAGATCTATCCTGTTTGTTATCCGAATGCCCAAGGAGGGTAATGTGTTTATCAGTCTATATAATTATGTATGTATGTTTGTTCCTATGTGGCGTTCTAGAGACTAAACTCGTAAGTTGATTTTACTGATACTTACGTCAATCGATTAGTCTTAATCTTGCGAGTGTCACAGGCTACATTTAAATTGGGGGCCCAATTTATTTTTCTTCAAATATCAAAACTAAATTTTTATTTTTGTTTATTATACGTGGGCCTACCGGCAAGAAACCCACGGTTACTCTTATAAAAAATGGTTTGGTTTTACAATATTTTCAAGTTACAGCATTAGTACATAGATATGGCGTTGTCCACGTAGGCCCGACAATAAGTCGTAAGAAACAAAAATAAAAAGATTATATATTATATAACCAAAACGAAAAAAGAAAGTAAAACGAGATAAAAAGTTAACAAATGTTAACAAGCATCTAGAAATCTAGAAGGTCATCCAGTCTATTGGTCTTCATCAAGTTATAAATAAAAAAAGTTAATTCAAAAAATCAAAAAACCCGTGTGCTTAAGGTTTTGGTCAGTCAGCTAGCGAATATGTATCCTCCGACTGCACAGCATGATTTTCTTGTTGTTGTCGTTATAGTTCGCTTCTTAAGCATTCGGGTTTTTGATTTTCTGAATTAACTTTTTTATATTTATATGGATCTATATCTCCGTGTCTCTCTCTTTCCAGAAATATTACTTCTGTATTTACTAAAGTGTTTAGTAATTTCGCTGAATCTTAGGAAAATTCTTGAGTAAAATAAGTATTAATGGCTCTCAGCAATTAATCAAATTTGGAGATAGATAGAATAGGTATAGGACAATTTTATTGTTTCTCGTCATTAGTAATTGTGGTATTTATTCAAGATCTACTTACGTTTCATAACACTCCACAAACCATCTTCATATCTTTTGATATTGTATCAATTTTTGTAATTCTATTATAAGTATTCTTTGATATTCTTATTACCTGTAAAGCATATTTTTAGTTATTTCTGGTTAATTCATATTCTTTAACTTATTCTTAAACTTCAGTGGTTCAAAAAGATTTCAATTCAATTTTTAAGAAGCAAACTAAAACTATATGCCCTAAGTTTTTATTCAGTGACTGGGCGACTACAGGACTTAGAAAAAGTAGGGAAAGACTTTACGAACTTTACGGCCTTAAGTCTTTTATTAATACTGAAACGTTTAATAAGTATGTTGCTACTTACTCAAGAATTTTTAAAAATACATGTAAGGCAGCTAAGGCCTTGTACATTAGCAATAAGGTTAAATTAGCAGAAAATAAAATCAAGACGGTTTGGCAAATTATAAACAATGAAACGAACAGGAATAAAAGAAATAATAATGATTACACACTTGAGACCACACACGGACTTATTAGAGATAACAAAACAGTTGCTCAAGAGTTTGTAAATTTCTTTACCAACATCCCAATTAAAACTACTGAAACCTTAAATTCTTCGCCCTCGCTCGCTTTTGGATTATTAAACGCGAACGTTTCAGCCTGCCCCAATGAATTTAACTTTTCACATATAAACCCCTTAACAGTAATAAAAGCTTTTAAGCAAATCAAGATAAAACCGACCGAAGATCTATGGGGAATGTCCATCAAAGCTTGTACCTCCATTATTCAGACTATAGCGCCGTACTTAGCTTTGATTTTCAATTTGTGTGTGGATCAAGGAGTCTTTCCGGATCTAATGAAATATAGTAAGGTTATACCACTTTTTAAATCCGGGGACAGTAAAGACTCAAATAATTATAGACCAGTATCCGTGTTGCCGGTTTTCAGCAAGGTATTTGAGAAGATAATGCTAAATCAAATGCTCATTAATTTTAATACGAATAACATCTTACATGATAAACAGTATGGTTTCACCAAAGGACGTTGTACAACTGACGCTGGTGTCACCCTATTAAAACACATATTTAATGCGTGGGAAGAGTCGCAGGATGCCATAGGTATCTTCTGCGACCTGTCGAAGGCGTTTGATTGCGTTAATCATGAAACATTACTTCTGAAACTTGAGCATTACGGGCTAGGTCAATCAGCGTTAAGTTTGATTAAATCTTATTTGAGTGATAGACAACAATTAGCTCAAATAAACGGTGTGAATTCGTCGGGGTTAAATGTGAAAATGGGGGTACCCCAGGGCTCAATTTTAGGTCCTTTCTTATTTTTAATATACATAAACGATTTACCCCATTTATTCGAAGGCAAACTAAATATGGTGTTATTTGCTGATGACACATCTTTAGTTTTTAAAGTAAATAGACGTACTTGTCAGGTTGACGACGTAAATAACGCGCTACGGCAGGTTCAGGATTGGTTCACTGCCAATAATTTAGTATTAAATGGTAAAAAAACCAAATGCGTAAAATTTTCGTTGCCAAATGTCAAAAGTACTGATTGTGACATTATATTAAACAAGGAGAAGCTCGAATTCGTCGATAAAACGGTTTTCCTGGGGATCACGCTAGACTCAAGGTTACAATGGGGTCCTCATTTAGTATCACTTGCGGGGCGGCTGAGTTCGGCAGCTTATGCTGTCAGAAAGATTCGTCAATTTACTGATGTGGATACCGCTAGGCTAGTCTATTTTAGTTACTTTCATAGTATAATGTCTTACGGTATCTTACTATGGGGAAGGGCTGCAGACATTGAGTCTATTTTTATTCTGCAAAAACGAGCCATCAGAGCGATTTACAATCTTCGCCGCCGTGATTCTCTAAGGGAACTGTTTAAGGACATTAACATCATGACGGTTCCTTGTCAATATATTTATGAAAACATCATGTACGTGAGAAAGAATTTACATCTTTTTAGTAAAAACGGAGACAGACATAATTAAATTACTAGAAATAGGGACCAATTAGTTCAACCAGGTTTCAGACTGGCAAAAGTGGCCTAATCTTACATGGGGTACTGTACGAAATGTTACAATAAAATTCCTCCCCATATTCTAGAACTGAATGAGACGAAATTTAAAAATTGTATAAAACGCACACTATGCAGGCAGGCATATTATAAGTTGGGGGATTATATCACTGATAAAATTGCTTGGCTCAATGCTAGTCCTGCTCCACAACCACTAGGGCGCAAAAACAAATGATATGTTTATGTTTGTGTTGTATAGACTCGATTTCTTTTAGTATTGTATAGCTGCACAGCACGTGTGTGGGTACTATGTACCCAACTGTAAATCTACCATTTGCTATACCTATGTGTCGTTCGTTGACTTGTGTGTGCCCTGGCAGTTGAGTGTGTCATGCTCTCTCAAATGTCTCTCTGATGGTGGCGCGTGTGTTGGATCATTCGGTTCCCTTCATGATGGTTGAGCTGGGTGGTGCCGATTCATGCGTCATGTTCGTGAACGGGCGCCGTCAGTTGGGATTGGTCATAACTCAACTGCTTCGGATGTTGATGTTTTTCTAGTACCTATTGTATAACTGCACAGTACATGTGTGAGTACTTTTAATACTTTATACCTTTACATAGTATAGTGTGTAGTGCTATTCTGGGTGCATTGTCCTCACATATGTGAATTTATTAATGTATGTACTCATGTACCTAAATATTGTAAAAATCATTTTTTTTTAAAAGAGTAAGTATGGAGTTTCTTGTGCATTCTTCTCCATAACAAGCTACTTTCCGAATGCACGGTAGAATCAACTTTTATTCCATGTAAATTTAAAAAGTATGGAGTTTCTTGTGCATTCTTCTCCATAACTAGCTACTTGCCGAATGCACGGTAGAATCAACTTGTATTCCATTTAAATTTAAATTGTGACATTCAAAAGTGCCGCTTGGTGGCCCAGTTGAAATAAATATCTTTTGTCTTTTTTTAATTTGTATTGCTTATTTGCAAAATTATGGAAATTTTTATACTCTGACATTTTCATCTGACATGACATCTGTCTGTCTATTTTATTTTCTTAAAGCCATAGACATACCATAGGTACCATGGACTACCTAGGCCTTTCCTTAAGCTAGTTGTACATTATTGTAAGGTCAGTGCAGAGTGACCCGCTTTTGTAAAGCAGTTTTTATTCGTTCTGGTCTTATTGAGATTTAAATTTGAAATTTAGAAGAAATGGAGATCGAATGAAAAACGGGCTTCAGATTTTTTTTGGGAGTCTAGAGTCTGGTCTGAACGCGAAGAGTCTGTGATACGTATACGAAGTGTATTTTCTATTCTGAAACTCTTAAGCTCATGTATAACTATTAATATCTGAAGTGCTCCAATAATATATATGGTGTGTGATATATTGAGTATCATTTGTCTGAATCCTGCCTATCGTGTACCTTCGTATCTACGGCGTGAAACGCCACAGCCCTGATTCCTCGACAGTCCTTGCTGCCTATCTACTGCACGTGGAGTATGAGCTATGGCAGACCGGTCTACGGAGACGCGCGCGGCCACAGCGCGATCGTTTCAGCCCGCGCAGATTCCTGTGCCTACTCATCATCCTGCCCGACCTGCTGCTTGTGTGCGCACGCTGGTAGCGCACCATCAGCCGTCCCATCACACCATGCCACGTCATTCTGCCCGACCTGCTCCTGGATAGCTGCCGACGTCGTCTGAAGCCGGCTTATAGTTTATACTTCTATATCCTTTTTATTAATTTTATTTTATATTTTTCTTGATTTTATTAACGTGGCTTACGTATAGCTCTCCGGAGCTAAACGTAACGTTACATAATGGAGACATATTTTACTTATCTTCAAAAAACTTGAATTATTAAGCTAGGTAAAAAAGAAAATTGGACCTTGTTTGTACATTCAATCATATTTGTACCGACATAATTATTTACTTTAATTTATTAATTATTTACTTCCTTGCCGAATGTTTTAGTTATCCGAAAACTCAAACACTGATTTATTTTTATAATTGGCTATACAATTTAGTGTAGATTTTGATATTATACCTAATAGGCGAAGATACCTTCATTATTATAATTTATTCAATTCAAGCATTTTTAAATTAAGTTAAGCAATATCTTCATTATATTCATATTGTGTATTAATATATAAATAATTATAACTGACATTTTATAAATTAAATCGCATGTAAGGTTGAATAAAAAAGCATATTAAAATGATGATATTCTGTAGCAATTCAATAAAAGTAGTATAAAAGTTTATTTTAAATTAATTTGAGCGTTAATTTTTGTCACTGTAGAAACAAAAAATTTTTTTGGGTACTTACGTCATAGTACCCGCTGTAGTAAGTGACGAGCAACAAAAAAATACTTGAATTTATGGTTGAATTATGGCCTATTCATACGTTGGCTGTGTTTTTAATACACATGAAGACATTTAGATGGCTCTGAAACCAAAAGCAGTGAATTTTCCAATACCAGAGTATTGGAAAATTGTATTGAAGTTTGGTGTGTTTCATTGATTGTTTTTTCATGATGACATTTTATTTAAAATACTTCTCATGAATGGAATATCTTTTGCTAATATTTTGAAGGAAACAGTCTCACTTTATTACTGTCACTGATAGCTTAATTTTACATTTAGGTTTGACAAAAATAATTTCATTTGAGTTTATTTTATATATGCTAACGTAATCAACATTTTTTTTTATGTTTTGAAATTACTTTAATACGCGCTGTGAATCAGTTCACGCTGAGACGTTAGCGTCACATGATAGCACGCGAAAGCTGACGTGTGCCAGTGGTTAAAACAATTTAGTTTCGTTTGTATGATCTGACTAAAATATTTGGTGAAAAATACATTTCATTAAAGAGGTGTTTTTTTAAATAACTTAAAATAAAAGAGATGTGAATTTGATAACTGAATTTAATCATTCTGGAAAGATATGAAAATATTTTAATTTTCAGTGTTTTATTCAAGTTACAACCAATTGTCCTATGAAAAATACTCTTACTGCTGTCAACGTCTAATTGTTACCACTAAATATATCTATCTAATACCTTTAAATGAGCAATTCTTGTAAATATGTAATAATCAGAATAAAAAATAAAATTAGAAAATAAACAGGATCTCGACAACGGCTCCAACGATTTTCATGAAATTTTTATTCAAGGCCCTTCGGGGGCGATAAATTAATCTAGCTAAGTTTAATTTTTAGAAAACGTCGTTTTCTCTATTTTCACCCAAGCAGAGCTCGGTCGCCCAAGTACTAACTATAATAGATGTAAGAGTTAACAAAATTTATTTAAAGCTTAAAAAAATTGGCTATTAAAAAACGGCATGTATTCTGCAAACCTTGTCTACATTAGAAAATTCTAACCTTAATTACATAACTACAAATCCTCTCTTTATGTATAGAACCAGCCGTTAACGGTAACAAAAACTATTCCCATATATCACCGGCTGGGAACTTATTATCTAGTGACGTCATCGGGACAATGTCGCCGGCGGGGCCCATTATAACTCCCATATCGAATGCGCCTATCCATTTCACCGTTACACTGTTTTATTAGGATTCCGTACGTTAAAAAGTTTGTAATGGCCCATTCTGTATCGAATAAACAATAATGTGGCATTGTTATTCTTTTGTTTGCACGAGAAATTAGATGAAGACATTGTCATCAACATTTCCGAAGAATGACGTCCACTGTTAGACACAGGCGTCACTGCAGATGACATGGGTCCGTCGGCGGGAGCTATCAGAGAGCTACTTAAAACGTGTGAAGCTTACGTTGCCGCACATGGTTTAAAATAAAATGTAAAGAAATGTGAATTTTTGGTCTTTAAGCTCGGTGGCAAAAACCTTGGAGAAGGACCAGAGTTGCTGGGAACGCGTCAGCAAATAATTGGGTGTTCACTTTTAAATACATGGGACATTTTCTTGCCGCCAATATCAGGGACGATGTGGACATTAAGAGGGAGCGTAGGGCTCTAGCGGTCCAGAGCAATATGTTGTCCCGTAGATTTGCGCGGTTTACGGACCTAGTAAAAGTAACTCTCTTCAAGGCTTAGTGCCAAAGTCTGTACACGGGCAATCTATGGGTCAAATATTACTAAGAGAAGAGATCGCTGGATGTCCTGCGCGTCCAGTAAAACAATGCTTTCAGGATGTTAATGAGACTACCACGTTACTGTAGCGCGTCGGAGATATTTGCGCGTGCCCGTACAGACGGTTTCTACGCCATTATACGAAAAAAACAGCGCCACTACTGAGGAGAGTGAGGGACAGTCAAAACGGCATCCTGAAAACTGTAGCTGAGAGCTTCGGCTCTCCGATTGTGCAGCAATTTGTGCATAGGTTTATTGTTAATAACACTCTATGGATTTTTGCGGCCGAAATAAAGATATTCTATTCTATTATATTAATAGGTTACTTCTAGGCAAGCATACTCCATCGTCGACCTAATCATTGCTTACCATCGGTGTAATGGTGATGAAATGCAAGCCTATCCTACTTGAAGTGGACTGTATTGGTTGTTCGGTTGGAGACTCGTTGAGGAAATGAAAATACTATCGTGATTCGTATCTTCAATTTATTCCTTACTTGTTACTCCTTGTAGAGTGGAAGACCGACTGTGTCTCTGCCTACAAGCGGGCCGGCTTTTATACAAAAACCGCTCGGCGAGAACAATGGCGCCCCTACTTTGCAACTGTATTCAAGCATGGCACCACAGAAATGCCGATTTCATAAAACTTATCTTACTTAAATATACACAAGTTATACATTTCCTTAATCTACATACTTAATTCTACATAGGAAAAATATAAAAGGTGTACAAAGGTCAACACAAAAATCTTAATCTAGATTCCTCCTTACTCCAAGTATTAAACTATGACAATATACATAATCTTATCTAATTAGCTACCTTTTCTCTAATTCTTATACACATTACAAGTGTAGATAGCTTTACTCACATGGCACCTACGTCAATCCTACTTTAAATATTCACGTGTTAATTTCTAAGTTACAAGAAAGCTAAGAGACAATGCTTACGGTACATTGTGTCCGGCCCCATCAGGTAGCTACATTACAAGGGACGGAGTTCGTCTTATTTCCTCACGCCGCCGCGCCGTTTCGCGGCATATGGCCATACTTACATACAAATTTTACTTACGGTCGAGGAATATTAGTCGGACCCGAAACATTAAGCATTGATTTTAAATAACATTTTATAACATTGAAAAAGGCCGACAGAATATCTATATCATAAAAACAGGCAATTAAGGAATTTAGCGTGGGAAGTGTCCATTTCTAAAATCACCACGTGAAAGCTCGCCGACGTTTACAGTTCTCCCCCCGGCGCAGCTCGCGTAGCCTCCTTCGTTGACACGACGACGAGCTTGCTCACGGGGCGTCGAAAGGTGCCGGTCCTGGTGCGCACCTCGACGACTCTGATGCCGCCATCCGGTCCGCGATGCGTGCGCTCGACGATTCCCATCGGCCATGTGTTCCGTGGCTCGCCGCGAGGTACCCGTGCGGGCAGGTAATCGCGTAGCCACCGTCGCCAGCTTGCATGGGTCGCACGTCCTCATACTTCGAGAAGCGGGCCGGGTTCGGTAGCCAGCTGTCTCGCTCCGTTTCTTTCCTTGTGTGAAGGACCCCCTCGTTCTCTGGTTCCTCCGTCGATGGCTTGGGCCACTGCTCTTCTGGCAGGAGCAAGAAGCCCGGCCCCCGAAACCATCTATCCGTGGCGCAGATGGGCGTGTCGACGAGTCGAGTGGCGTCATCCGCTACGTTGCACGCAGTAGGCAGCCAACGCCACTCTTCTTTCTGGGTCAACTCTGCGATCTCTCCCAGCCGATGCGCGACGAATGGCGTGTAGCGTCGTACGTCGTTATGGATCCAGTGCACCACGGTAGATGAATCGGTCCAGTAGGTCGTCTGGCCGATATCGACGCGGTGCTCCCTCCTTATCGTCTCGGCGAGTCTTGCCTCGATCACTGCGGCTTGTAGCTCCAGGCGTGGTATAGTTTGCGCCCGACGAGGCGCCACCTTAGCTTTGGCGGCCACCAACACTACGTTCAGGGTCCCATCGACGTTTCTTATTCGCCAATAGGCCACGGCTGCGTAGGCTTGCTCGCTGGCGTCGCAAAGTACGTGTAAGTCGACGCGTTCATACTTTTGCGTCACGTAACAGCGCGGTAGTCGCAGCTGAGCGAGTTCTGTCAGGCGAGCGAGCCAGGAGGCGAAGAGCTCGTTCTCTTCCTCGGGGATTTGCTCGTCCCACGTCGTCTGAAGGCGCCACAAGCTCTGCAGTATGATCTTCGATCGTATTGTGTAGTGGCTCAGCAACCCAAGCGGGTCGTATATGGACATCACGGCGCTGAGGGCTTCACGCTTAGTCGGGGCGCGCGTTCTCGTTCTTACTTCAGCCGGGACTCGGTTCATGGATGTGTTGAACCCCAGCCCATCGCGCTCCGCGTCCCAATGCAGCCCCAGGATCTTGCTGTCAGGCTGCTCACCTCCCAATTGTGTAGGAGAGGTGGCGTGTAGCTCGGTGGGCACGTCGCATAGCACCGTCTCGTCGCTGGAGCTCCAACCTCGCAGCGTGAACCCTGCGTGCGCGTGCACTGCCCTCGTTTTCTCGACTGCTCTCCGTGCTTCTTCGGCGTCTTCATAGCTGGCCACCAAATCGTCCATATAGTGACTTCCTTTGATGGCCTCCAGCGCCCGCGGGTACTCCTGCCCATGTACGTCTGCGTTGTAGTTGCGTACGTAATGGGCCATGTACGGGGAGCTCGCGGCGCCGAATATCATACTGGTCATCTTGTATTTCCTCGGAGGCTCTTGTCGGTCGTCACCTCTCCACAGGAACTGTTGCGCTGGTTGGTCCTCCGGCCTTATCCTGATCCTCAGGAACATCTCCTGCACATCTGCTGTTATCGCTACCGCCTTTTCTCGGAACCTAAACAGGATTCCTGGTAGCGACAGCAGTAGGTCGGGTCCCTCCAACAGTTCGTCGTTTAGGCAGACGCCGTTGCTCTTCGCTGCTGCGTCGAACACTAGCCTATGTTTGCCGGGCTTGTTCGGGTTCTGCACGGCGAAATGTGGCAGATATCAACAGATGGCACTCGCTCGCTCCGACCCATCGCATGGCGTTGCGTACCCCTTGTCCAATAGGTTGTTAACCTGCTTGGAGTACTCGGCCGCGAACTGTGGGTCGGCGTCCATCTTCTGCTCGATCTTCTTCAGCCGGCGGAACGCTTGATTGTAGCTAGGCGGCATAGTGACCTCGTCTCGTCGCCATGGCAGCCCAACCTCGTACCCGGTGTCAATCTTCCTGATTGTCCTCCCGACTATGTCGATAGCCCGTTGATCGCTCGCCTTGACTCTCGGCTTGCCTTGTATGCCGAGCGCGTCGATCCTGAAGTGGCCTTCGACTAGGTCGTGGAGTTCCTGGCTGCATGTACCCTTTGTTCGGTCGGGCTCGTACACATGCAGCACGTTCCCTTCTTTGACGATGGTCTTGCGTGGTGCGGTTCCGTGCACCACCCATCCTAGTTGCGTTCTTGATGCTGCCGGTTGGTTAGGGCCACCGATTCGGAGCTCGCGGGACACTATGCACTCCCAGTGGTCTGTATCCACTAGAAGCCAGGGGCGCGCCAGTTCGTAGCACACCTCTTCTGGTGTCAGGTCCCTCAGGTGCTCGTAGTCCAGCAACGTGTCGGGAATTGACTGCTGGTGCAGCCGGAGATCCTTCATGGTCCTCGCTCTGACCTTGTAGCTCTCGTCACTCTTCAGTCCCTTCACGTTAATGTTTACGGTTTGGCTGCCCATATCTCGCAGCGACATGTTGACCCCGCTCAGGTGGAGCGGCCGTGATGGCCCTTCTGCCCCGATGCTCGCCGCCAGTTCTTCGTCCACTAGCGTGATCGTGGCCCCTTCGTCTAGGAGCGCGTAGGTCTTGACCTCCCCCCGTGGTCCGGACACGATGACAGGGCACATCTTGAGCAAGACAGCCCGTGGCCCAGTAGCAGGTCGGGTAGCCACGGACAGGACCGCTTCCTCCTTCGGTGGTTCAGCGTTCCCCGTGTCTTCGGTGTGCGCTTCGCGTACCGCTTGATGGAGCGTCGCATGATGCGGGCGGCGACATTGATCCATGCCGCACAGCTGCGCCTTGCAGCTTATGCGCCTGTGTTGCTTCTGGGCGCATTTGAAGCAAATCCTATTGGATTTCAGGAAGCTCCATCGCTGCTCTACCGTAAGCGCCTTGTACCGCGGACACCGCGTCAACACGTGGGCTTGCTCGCACTTGGGGCACTTGTCCTTTTCTTCTTCCCTTCCTTCGGTTGTAGTGAACACGCTCGCCTTCTTCTTGAGTGTCACGATGGGTCGAGTTTCCTTTCTCGGTGCGGCGGCGCTTGTAGACGGAGCGTACGTATATCGTAACGCTCGGTCCGCCTCTCGCATTAGAAACCGTGACATCACGACGATTTCCGGATCTGCCGTCCCTTCTTGATCGTAGGCGTAGTCACACCAGTGGGATCGGAGATGCGGGCTGAGCTTGTCCAGTACTTCCCGGGTCATAAAAGGGTTGAACAAGTAACCTCTTCGGTCGATTGTTTGCAGCACGCAAATGATGTTTTGTAGCTTGACAGCGAAACTGTTGAGTTCTGTGGCCGATGTACCAGGTTTCGGAAGCTTCTTCAGGTCATCCAATGCCCGGTCGATGATGACTTCCGGTCGTCCGAAGCACTGCTCAAGGGTCTTCATAATGACGCCTGGATCGGTGGCCGTATGTAGAAGGGCGGCCACGGCGTCTCTTGCTTCTCCTTTGAGGCAGCTTCTTAGCCTTTGTACGTTCTCGGCTGCTGTAACCTGGTACATGTCTGTCGAATCTCGTACAGCCGCCTTGAATGGCAGCCACTCGTTGGCCGCTCCGGAGAATGTAGGTAGCTCCGTATGCCTAGGCCTAGGTCGGGCCATCTTCTCTAGCGTTGCTGCCAAGTGCTCGATGCTGTCCTTCGGTCTAGTGGGGGTCGGCGATCTCGTTCTGGACGCAAAACGTAGCTGTTTTGATTCTCTTGGTCCCTCCTCCCCCCGTGAGTTGAGGGGATTCATCCTTAGCCATTCATCCACCATTCGATGAGGCTCTTCGCGTGGACGAGAGGGCTCTTGTTCTTCTTGTACGCTTTCTTCATCGTTGATCGCTGACACCTCCACTGCTAGTCTCTTCTTGACTAGCTCTTCTTCCAGTGCCAGTTGCTGGGTCCGGATGGCTGCTAGCTTCTCTGCAGCCTCCAGCTCCGCCATCCGTCGCCTTGTTGTGACGCTTGTCGTTGACCGTTGCGACCTCATTGTCCTGGTCGGTGACGTCATTCGCTGTCGGATCGCTGTGTTTGTCGTCTGTGCACTGGAAGGCCCCGCTGCGCTGTTGTTCGCTGTTCTCGAGACTGGTGATGCTGGTGGGTCCGGTGAGAGTCTTCTTCTTCGCTCCCGTTCGATCAGCTCCGCTTCCTGGCGGCGCGCCTCCTGTTCTTGGACGCGTCGCGCTTCCTGTTCTTGGATGCGTAGCTGTTCTTCCATCTCGGTTGCGTCTCCCTGGGTCCTTGTGAACACCATCTTGAGTCGTTCAGCACGTTCAGTTTAGCACGACGGGTTGGTACCTCTTCGGGTCGGTACTATGGGTGAAACCGGTCGGCTCGGTTCGGTGAGCCGGTCGGGTTCGGTTGGGATTAAGCTGGTAAGGTTCAAGACCGGTTAGGTTCGAAACCGGTCCTGTTCCGTACAGCTTTGTTCTTACCGCAGATCTTCTTACTTCGCCTGCAGCTCGGTGACAGCCGGGTTCCTTTCTTCGTTCTTGCCGCAGATCTTCGTACTTGGTCTGCAGCTCGGTTGTTCTGGTTGCAGCGGGTTCTTCGTTGTTGTATCCGCTGCTTGATGGACCAGACTGTATTGGGCCTGGTTGCCACGGGTTCTTCGTTCTTGAATCCGTAGCTCGCTGGACCAGGCTGAAGTGGACTGGTTGCCGCGGATTCTTCTTGTATCCGTTGCTCGTAGAACCAGACTGAAGTGGACTGGTTGCCGCAGGTTCTTGGATCTTGTATCCGGCTTTCGAAGGACCAGACTGAAGTGGACTGGTTGCCGCAGGTTCTTGGATCTTGTATCCGGCTTTCGAAGGACCAGATTGAAGTGGACTGTATTGGTTGTTCGGTTGGAGACTCGTTGAGGAAATGAAAATACTATCGTGATTCGTATCTTCAATTTATTCCTTACTTGTTACTCCTTGTAGAGTGGAAGACCGACTGTGTCTCTGCCTACAAGCGGGCCGGCTTTTATACAAAAACCGCTCGGCGAGAACAATGGCACCCCTACTTTGCAACTGTATTCAAGCATGGCACCACAGAAATGCCGATTTCATAAAACTTATCTTACTTAAATATACACAAGTTATACATTTCCTTAATCTACATACTTAATTCTACATAGGAAAAATATAAAAGGTGTACAAAGGTCAACACAAAAATCTTAATCTAGATTCCTCCTTACTCCAAGTATTAAACTATGACAATATACATAATCTTATCTAATTAGCTACCTTTTCTCTAATTCTTATACACATTACAAGTGTAGATAGCTTTACTCACATGGCACCTACGTCAATCCTACTTTAAATATTCACGTGTTAATTTCTAAGTTACAAGAAAGCTAAGAGACAATGCTTACGGTACATTGTGTCCGGCCCCATCAGGTAGCTACATTACAAGGGACGGAGTTCGTCTTATTTTCTCACGCCGTTTCGCGGCATATGGCCATACTTACATACAAATTTTAATTACGGTCGAGGAATATTAGTCGGACCCGAAACATTAAGCATTGATTTTAAATAACATTTTATAACATTGAAAAAGGCCGACAGAATATCTATATTGCCGCTATTCATAGACCCGCTAAGACCCAAAAATGTGCAGTCATAAAAACAGGCAATTAAGGAATTTAGCGTGGGAAGTGTCCATTTCTAAAATCACCACGTGAAAGCTCGCCGACGTTTACA